>SJYQ01000342.1:190480-386060 GCA_006410935.1 Redunca redunca | reverse complement strand
TACTTGCCGGGCTTTCCTACCCGATTCTTACAAAGCTGTGCAGCCTGCGCCTCGCGCGTGTGTCCCTGCCCGCCCCCACTTGCTAGTGGCGGGTGCAGTTTTATGTGCTGCTTTTCCGCTGGGGAAGTCACTGTTGGGCTTGTAATCTGTCGGTTTTAATTATTCATTTATGTATCGTTCCTGTTATGATGCCCTCTGTGCTTCCAGGGCTCGCCACAGACTCGGCAGGCAGAGTGTTTCCTGGTGTTTGGAAACCTCTCTTCTTAAAGTTCCTTTCCCGGGCCGCCCTCCCTTTCCGGGACGGAGCTCCCTCCCCACCTCCTTTGTCTCTTTTTTTGTCTTTTATATTTTTTCCCTACCTCTTTTTGAAGGCAATGATCTGCTTTTCTGGGTGCTTGATGTCCTCTGCCAGCATTCAGAAGTTGTTTTGTGGAGTTTGCTCGGCGTTGAAATCAGTTTACACCTTAAACAATCCAATTTGCTGGGCAGTCAGACCCACAAGGGGATCAGGAAACCAATTTGCAGCCAGCACATATTCACTTCACAGAGAAGAGTGAGTTTCAGCTAACAGGTCTCCAAGGCCGTTCATCCCAGTAATGGCATGGCCCCCGAATATGTTTCTGGAAACTGGACCACAGCCACAGGGCCATAAAGATAAAGTTCAGGAAGTGAGTTGGTATCTTCACTTTAGTGCACTGGTTAGAAATTCTCAGGTCAGCATGAGCTGGTGAGTTTTAAAGGGGGATTCGAGATCTGGAAACAGCTCCAGGCTTGCTGCCTTTCCAGAGTTCAAAGCCATTCTTTTCCTGAGTGTTCACTGCCAGCATCCCAGCTCGGCCATCTGTGAATAGGTGCACTATTTATAGGTGACTTGTGGTGGGCAAATGCCAAGTGCTCAGCCCAGGAAAATTGTTATCTGAATGATTTACACGCACGTCCTGAACCCCACTGGGCACTAAACAGAGGGATGCTTTCCTAATAAATCTTGCATTCGTCAACATTAATTTAAGGTAATCTGAGTCGACAGTCAAGAGTCTGCTTTTCAATAAGCAGCCAACTTTTCTTCTATTAAATTTTTAGGAGACTATATTACTAAATTCTGGGAAATACCACTGGCAAGAAGCTGAGCTGGAGTAGGTTTAGGAACTCAATCGTGTTAAGCCGTCTGCCCCAAACACATCTGGGCCACAAACACACCCGTGATCAGTAAGTCAGATGGCCTCGCTGCTTCCAAGGCCTGCACGGTGGTCTCTGCCCAACCACCACCCCTGGAAGGAGGACAGAGAAGCACTGCAGCGACAGAGGACAGACTCAGAGGCTGTGCTCAGCGGAGGACGGAAAACGAAGAAGCAGCCTGCAAGAAGAAGCCTCCACGAGCTCTTGGAGCCCATAATCCATTCGAGGAGGAAAGACGGCGCCCGTGAACGCGGAAGTAACGCTGCTGAGCCGCAGGGGCCCCTGAACCAGAGGATGGGAGGGAGCTCCAGGGAGGGAGAGACGAGCAGGTGGGAGTAAACGGGGAGTGTGGTGAGGATGTGAGCTGGGGGCCCGGACCTGCGGATGAGGAGGAAGCGCGTCCCAAGAGGGGCGGTGAGAGGAAGCAGACGTCGTGTTGGGACGGGGAGGACCCTGAGGTTCAAGCTGGCAGTGGCCTGGCCTCTCCTGGGCAACCCAGGGCACCACTGCTCTCAGAGGGAGTGGGGAAAGAAGGAACCAGTGTTTCACAAAGGCTGATACAGAGGCTGAGCCGGAGGGGAAGCCGATGTGAAAGCCTGGCGTGGACTGAGCCGTCAGGACACCGCAGACATTGCCCAGGTCCCACGGTTTTTTGAACAGGGGGAGTGTACCCCGGGTACACTGAGGTGATGCCCTAGGATACGGGGAGAAAACAGCAGAGTTCATATTTGTACTTGCTTTTTAAATTCTCATCTTTTTTTGGAGTATGTTTTAAATAAACATACCAGTTGAATAGAAAATATATCTACTACAGACTGACTTGTGCATCACCCCCAAATTTGTATGTCGAGGTCCTAAGCTCCAATGTGATTTGTAGTTGGATATGGGGCCTTAAGGAGGTAATAAAGATTAAATAGGGTCATAAGTGTTCACCCTGATTTTGATAAAAGAAAGAAGAGAAGAAGAGACACCAGGCCTCCCTCTCTCTCTCTCTCTCTCTCTCTCTCTCCTCTATCTTTCATTTCTCTCTGTCTCTCTCTGCAAACACAAAGAGGCCATGTGAGGACACAGGGAAGTGGCCGTCTACAAGACAGAAGAGTCTCATCAGAAACCAACCCTGATGGCACCTTCATCTCTTGGACTTCTGGCCTCCAGAACTGTGAGAAGATAAAATTCTACTTTTTAAGCCACCCAGTCCAGCACATAATATGGAAACCATCAAAAACTGGAAGAGGGAATTGTATAAACATATCTTGTTAATGCACAGGATTAAAAGAGTCTGGGCGACCAGGCTCTGGGTGCTGGGGCCAAACCAAGAAGGCAGTGAGTGCTAAGAGCTACTTCAGAGGAAAAGTAGGACCTCTGGGAGGAGAAAACCAGAGGAAGAGAGGAAAGAATGTGGTCTCTGGGTTTTCCAGTCTGGGAGGGGGTAGACCTATCTCTATCCCATGGGAGATAAGGGTTATTCTACAGGAGGTTCAGAGATGCTCAGGGACCACAGGAATGACGGATATCCTCCGAATAGGAAAGAGAAATGGCCAGAGAGGGGGAAAGTAAAGTGGGGATCCCAGGGCCACAGAGGTCAAGAGAAAAGAGACTTCGGAGGAGGGCAGAGTGGGTAGCATTACCAGGGAGGTCAAGTGGAACGACCCCCAGAAATGCCTTGTGGAATTCCACGAGGGGGTCATTGAAGACTTTTAAAAAACTGACTTCAGAAGAGGGGAGAGGATTCAAGCTAGACTGTAGGGGGTTAAGAAGGGACAGATGGAGAGGAAATGAAGGCATCAGGTTTTCTTTAGCTTTTAACTATTAAAATGTGTCACAGTCAGAACCACAGGGGGTGGGAGGTAAGCTTTTCCCTTCATCTCCAACTCCAGAGGAATTCCCTGTTACTAGTTAAATGGTGTTAAGTGTTAACTGGACCTGGAGCGGGTGGGCCATGGGGTGCGGGGCAGGGCGGATGGTAAGTCAACAGTAAAGGGGTCAATCTTGTCCCAGAACCTTCCAGACAGCTCTGCCTTTGTGTGTGAGTTTGTGTAAGGGAACAGAACACAAGACAAAGCCAGACGGGATATGCCATTCTCAAACTCAAATGCTGATTAGAAGTCGAGAAATTTCCTGCAAATTTCATACCTTATTTGATAGTTGAATGTCAGAACATCTGACATCAATGGCGGGAGGAGGTTGGAGTTCATTCAGGTATCTCAGCCGCCAGCAACAACTGGACACCCAGGAGACACCATTACAGTGGTCTGGCTTTGCCCGGGTTGTAACACTGTTTACAACCACTTCACAAGTGTGCAGGTGAATTCAGAGTTACGTGTGAGAACTAAATAATGCTTACAAAAGTCTTTGGGATCCACAGATGAAAGGGGCTGTTTGAGTGCAGAGCATTATCACTAACGATGGTGCACACTTGACGAACCAGATCATCCCGGAGAGTAAACCATGTCCCGGGAATAAATTCACTAACTCTAAAAGCTGCTTTAAACATTTTAGGTGAAAAGCAATAATTATTGATAACTCTTCAGTAGGCTGTCTTTCCAACTCTATAATTATCTTACTAGCTCACGTCCTGGGATGTGTGTGGACCTCAGGCAGAATTTCAACATCTGTTTTTATAGAATCAATGACCTGTTTTATAGAATCAACCTCTCAGGGCTGGAGGGGTCCAGCCCCTTTTGCTCATTAAAATGCCCCCTGTGATATCTACAAAAATAGTGGCCTGCTCATGCTCAATGTCTCCAGCCTGACACTTGTTATTCCCTATTCTCTCTTATTTTGGCTAGAGACAGTTTTAAAAGTCTTTTCTATTAATACCAGCTTTTGCATCTTTGCAAGTCAAAGCTCATTTAAGGCTTCTGCTGTCCTAAATCTCTTCTCACGTTCACCCTTGGTTATTCATCTTTCTCTTTCTATGTTTTTGTACATCTTTCAGAAATCTGATCTCGCTGGAGAGTCCCTGAATTTTCAGCAAAAATGACTTAAAAGTAAAACTGTTAAATGGCCATGAAGTGGTGAGTGTAGGTATGGAGGTGTGTGTGCAGGGACCACGGGATCATGGAGAGGCCTGCCGCCCACTATGGAGGTGGGGGTGAGGGTCCCGGAAAGGCTGCCCAGAGGGGCTGATCCCTGAGTGCGTCTTGCAATGCAGTCAGGGGAGGAGGAGGCTGGAGATAATGTCAGACCGAGAACAGCCAAGAGCAAAGACACAGACCCAACAGGTCTAGGAGTGAGCAAGGGGCATCGCGAGATGAGGATGGGGGTGGATATCAGGCCACAGAACCTTGGAAGCCAGGCAGAGGGGCTGGGTTTAATCAGATAGAGGGCCACTCAGAGCAGTGACAGAGTTGGACATGCATTTAATTTTAGGTGGAAAGTGGCAAAATTAGATAGGGCATGGAGACTGAGCAGAAGTTTAACATAATCAGCCAAACAGGAGCAAAAAACGGAGAGCAAATGAGTCAGAAAAAGACCGCTTCTGACACCAACTCCTTTATTTTCTTTATATAAGAACTAACGTGCCACCACCCTGGCGCCCTGTGGAAGCTGACTCTGTTCATTTTGAAAACAACAAAGGTAATGGAGTCCTTTTTGACATTTCTGGTGAGGAGCTTAACCTTTCAAGCTGAGTCACTTATTATCTGATTTTCGTTTGCATCAGAGCCTTGGTGGGGAGTACCTGGGAGGGTAGTACTGCGAAGAAACAAAAGAGAAGCTCTATATTAGGGAGTTGGTGGCACCGAACTGCACTGCCACACTAACCTCTCCACACTAAGCATTTTACTCCTAGACATCTGAAAAAATCCTGACTTCCGTACTGATGCAGCGAAGGCGTTCCTAACCGCCCTGCTACCTTCAGGAAAGCCTGCTCGTTAAGAACTGGGGAAGATGGGCAAGTACCAGCTGGTAGCAAAAGAAACTCACTACTGACCTTCTTAAATTTAAACCAGAAGAGGAAAGACTTCATATTCTGCTAGACTTCGAAGCTCCGTTATCTTCCGAGTCATTCTGTCCTAGAAGAAAACAGCAAGTGGCTCATTACATTACTCATGTGTGAATGATCAATTCACAACACATTAAATGAAGAGGTTACATCTCATGGGCCAAGTAACATACAATTTGGAACAAACTATTACTGTGGTGATGCATGCAAAAGCCTGATTTTTTAAGTTCTATCTCTGAAGATAACAGATAATCTGACTTCATTTTGGTGATCAGGTCAGCTAAGCATCATTCGGCATTTCTGAGAGTAGCAAACCTTTCGAGAGAAAAGGTTGCAGGCACTGTATCTGATTCAGACTCTGCAGCTGAGAAAAGGGAAATGTTATCTCCCTGTTGATTAATATGGTCCAGTGAATGTAAAATGGATTTGAAAGCCCATATTTGTAATCACAGGATTTTGGGAATGGAGCGGGGTCTCCTTTCATAGATGAAGAAATAAGATCCAGAGAGGCTGTCCCACTCACAATCTAGCGGCCAGTTACTGCGGATCAAACCAGGAGTTCTTCCACCAGAGCTCTTTCTGCTACATCAGACTTTTTTAGGCGTAGTCTTTCTAATATAATAGTTCTTATGAAGACCTCTGAGTTTCAAAATACTCTAAATTTCACGTTGATTTTAAATGCATAGTCTTTTTAAATGTGGAAGTCATTTTCATTTTTGCCACAAAATTCAAATAATGAGCTCATCCCTCTCTTTATGGAGAAATGAGTCCCACTAGGATATAACAAGGGATTCCCAGGTGGCATTAGTGTTAAAGAACCCACCTGCCAATGCAGGAGACATAAGAGATGCGGGTTTGATCCCTGGGTTGGGAAAATCCCCTAAAGGAGGGCATAGCAACCCACTCCAGTATTCTTGCTTAGAGAATTCAATGGACAGAGGAGCCTGGTGGGGGCTACAGACCATGGGGTTGCAAAGAGTCAGACACGACTGAAGCGACTGAGTATACACGCACGGGGTATGGCAAAACCAACTCATCCCTGTGACTGTTCCTTATTTCCAGCCAAGGCCTGGCCTGTGCTAAACCCCAGAAGAAACTGTCCTGAAGGCTATCTGTCCCTGGCTTCATGGCATCTTGGAAAATCTCAGCATGCCCAAGTGGCTGAAGGCCTTGGGCCAAAGGAATTCAAACATCTCATTATACTTAAAGTACAGCACAGTTCCGATAGTCTGTTAAAGGGAGAGCCAGTTCTAGAAAGTCAGAGAGAAGCAAGTGTTAACTGAGCATCTGTTGGTACTAGGCCCTGTGTTCTGTGCTTTAAATATATGCTCTCATTCTGTTCTCACAACTGCCCCCCGGGTATGCCTGGGCACCTCTCCATTTCACAGATTTTACAAATGAGGCTGAGCTCTTTGGTGCAACTAATATTAACCTGAGCATCTGCTACCTGCCAGGCACCAAGGTGGATGCTCAGTATGCAAAGGAGAAAGGGACAAGCTTCACCTTCTGCCCACAGGGACGTCGGAGTCTGGCAGGGATGGGGCCAGGGGTGTGAGGCACATTAACCAGAACTGTGTGGGTCCAACAGCAACGTGTGACCCAAACAGACAGAATCATGAAACCAGTTTAATGGGTCTTGATCAGCACTCAGAATAAATAGATAGGGGCTTCCCTGGGGGTCCAGTGGTTAAGAATCTGCCGGCCAATGCAGGGGACCCAGATTCGATCCCTGGTCTGGGAAGATCCCACGTGCAGAGGAGCAACTAAGTCTGCACACCACACCTGCAGAGCCCAAACTCTCGAGCCTGTGCTCCGCAACAAGAGAAGCCCGAACACTGCAATGAAGAGTAGCGCCCACTCGTTACAACCAGGGAAAGCCCACACACAGCAACGAAGACCCAGCGCAGACAAAAATAAACAAACAAAGTAGAACAGAATAGCACAGAATGGACGATATCAGAGAGCGTGCAGTCAAGGTAAGGCAACTCGCACGGATATATGTCTATATCTCTGTACCAATCATATATATATACACACATCTGTGTGTGCTGGTTTGCAATGGAAAATACATTTTCTTTTGCAGGTGATGGTGAGAGGAAATGTGAAAGCTCTCAAGTTACAGAGCAAAGTGACAAGTGCTCTATTAGAAGGCTATACAGAATGCTAAGTGTGAACAAGAGGGAGTGTCTGCCCGCAGATTAATTTTCACTTAGTTCCAGAGTAAGCTGGGGACAATTTTGGTTCCTCATGAAAGACACATCTCTTAAGGATGGGATGCTCACATCTAATGCTCAGAGCTAGGAAGAGCTTGAGAAGGGCTGGTGTGAATTTTCCAGGACTAGTGAGGAAAACAGAGTGGGGTCCCCCTCTTGCATAGTCTGGGAAAGAAGATGGCACCCATGAAGACACAAAAGGCCCAATAATACCAACGGAGACAGGAGAGAGTATTAAACCTCAAGGAGATGGAACCCGAACCTGGCCTGAATTGCTAGAACTGTGGGAACTGCTGGGAGGTCTCTCAACCCCACCACCCACTGTAATCTTCTCAAGAATAGTGCCTCCTTTGGGACGACAGGTTACTGTGACCTTTCTGATCAGGATAAAACAGTGACTCAATTTTCTTTCCTTTTAATACAGTTTCCTTCAGATGTATCCTAGATACCATGCTTACAGATCCAGGATTTGTGGCAATCCACCAGATGGCCACATGGTATCTGAGTACGGACTCAAGGCAAGAGAAAAATGATCTTCCTGTAGAGAAACCTGAGTGACTCATATTGTAAAGCTCTCTCATGTGGGTTTGACTATGCAATAAGTCAGCTCAGAAGAGCAGTTAAATTCTCGATGTCATCCTGGTGCCATATAGTTTTTACATATACATATTTTTTTAAGAAGCAATGCCATGAGATTATGTCAAGATTAATTATCCATTATTTAACTCATATTTTTCACGGTACAGACTTATGTGATAATTTTAAGAATTGGCTACTATACAAAATAAACAGCTCCAGAAATGTATAGAAAAATAATGATTAGATGTTTATAATTTATGTTTTTTCACTCAACACATATGACTTTAATAAGTTTCTCTTCACTACCGGCTGAGGAGAGAACCCCAGCATACGATGAAAGCAGAAGAGATACTTTGTGTGGGATGGTTTTATTCTATAAAAACACAGATAGTTCATGAGAAAGAGCATCTCGTGAACTAAAAGTTAGTCTGCAAGTATTTGCCATTTTAGTTATTACCAATGCTAATAAACTATTATCAGGTAAAAGTGCAAAATATTAGTACCCGCAAGTAAATGAAATTGTATTTGATGAACCCCGAAAGTACGTGTTTTTTCCACACCTTTTTATTTTTTACACCAAAGACTCAGATTTAACTAACATTTTCCAGAATCAAGATTCCAGAATCAAGATTAATAATAAGGTAGAGAGTTTAATAAATAATCATGTTTCGTAACAAAAGTGTGGATGGACTGTGAGAATCAGGTGCAGAACTGTTACCGTGCCAGCATTCCATGGTGGCAGAATGAGAACAGAAAGGCAGATCCCGTCACACCAGAGCCCTCGCATTTTAACTTCTAAACTTGCTTGTGGTTTTGGTTTGGGGCTTTTCTTACAATGCCATAGCTGTTTTTCTATTCTTTGCCTAGAATAGAGATAATCATATGTGATGTAGGGCTTCCCTGGTGGCTCAGCTGGTAAAGAATCCGCCTGCAATGCGGGAGACCTGGGTTCGATCCGTGGGTTGGGAAGATCCCCTGGAGTAGGGAAAGGCTACCCACTCCAGTTTTCTGGCCTGGAGAATTCCATGGACAGTCCATGGGGTCGCAAAGAGTTGGACACAACTGAGTGACTTTCACTTTCGCTGTGTGACGTAATGATTATATAAGCACATGCATGCATGCTAAGTCGCTTCTGTTGTGTCCGACTCTTTGCGACCCTCTGGACTACAGCCCGCCAGGCTCCTCTGTCCATGGGATTCTCCAGGCAAAAGTACTGGAGTGGGTTGCCATGCTGTCCTCCAGGGGATCTTCCTGACCCAGGGATCAAACCTGGTTTTCTTATGTCTCCTGCATTGGCAGGTGGGTTCTTCACCACTAGCACCACCTGGAACCCTGTATATAAGCACACATCACAAGATCAATGGTATCAGAGAATGAAAAGCTCCCCTTGTACATTAGCCAGACAACCTCAACCTTTCAACCGCTAGTATAGATTCAAATGCAACTTTCTGGCTTCTTAGCATTTTAAATTATGTCTGTTTTTAGGTTTTACCACATTTCAATTAAAATTAGGTATTACCACTGTGTTTGGGAAAAAAAAAAACAAAAAACACAAATCTCAAAATCATAGCTTACACAAGGTAATTGAATGTGTTGCTAGTAGAATTTGGCTTAAATACTTTAAAGTCCTACTTAAAGGTCATCCAATAGATAAATTGTAAGGAGTTAAAGGAAGCATCTATAGTTTTTAAAAGAATTAAAAGGTACTTTAAATATTTCTAAACAGGCAAGATCAAATTTTTGGATTTAGAAAAGGCAAAGGAACCAGAGCTCAAATTGCCAACATCCACTGGATCATCAAAAAAGCCAAAGAGTTCCAGAAAAATATCTAGTTTTGCTTTATTGACTACACCAAAGCCTTTGACTGTGTGGATCACAACAACTGTGGGAAATTCTGAAAGCGATGGGAATACCAGACTACCTGACCTGCTTCCTGAGAAATCTGTATGTATGTCAAGAAGCAACAGTTAGAACTGTTGGACATGGGACGGCAAACTGGTTCCAAATCAGGAAAGGAGTACATCAAGGCTGTATATTGTTACCTTGCTTATTTAACTTATATGCAGAGTATATCATGAGAAATGCCAGGCTGGATGAAGCACAAGCTGGAATCAAGATTGCCGGGAGAAATATCAATAACCTCAGATATGCAGATGATACCACCCTTATGGTAGAAAGTGAAGAAAACCTAAAGAGCCTCTTCAAGAGAGTGAAAGAGGAGAGTGAAAAAGTTGGCTTAAAACTCAACATTCAGAAAACTAAGATCATGGCATCCAGTCCCATCACTTCATGGCAAATAAATAGGGAAACAATGGAACAGCGAGAGACTTTTTATTTTTTGGGCTCCAAAATCACTGCAGACGGTGACTGCAGTCATGAAATTAAAAGACGCTTACTTCTTGGAAAAAAAGCTATGACCAACCTAGATAGCATATTAAAAAGCAAAGACATTACTTTACCAAAAATGGTCTATCTAGTCAAAGGTATGGTTTTTCCAGTAGTCGTATATGCATGTGAGAGTTGGACCATAAAGAAAGCTAAGTGCCAAAGAACTGATGTTTTTGAACTGTGGTGTTGGAGAAGACTCTTGAGAGTCCCTTAGACTGCAAGGAGATCTAAACCATCTATCCTAAAGGAAGTCAGTCCTGAATATTCATTGAAAGGACTGATGCTGAAGCTGAAGCTCCAATATTTTGGCCACCAGAAGCAAAGAGCTGACTCACTGGAAAAGACTCTGATGATGGGAAAGATGAAGGCAGGAGGAGAAGGGGCCGACGGAGGATGAGATGGTTGGATGACATCACTGTCATGATGGACATGAGTTTGATTAGGCTCTGGCAGTTGGTGATGGACAGGGAAGCCTGGCATGTTGCAGTCCATGGGGTTGCAAAGAGTCAGACACAACTGAGCAACTGAACTGAACTGAAACAGGCAAGATCAAATTTTTGAATCTAGAGATGATGCACAATAGCTAAAACTATTAAAAGTTAAACACAGGGACTTCCCTGGTGGTCTAGGGGTTAAGAATCTGCCTGCCAATGCAGGGTACATGGGTTCAATCCCTGGTTTGGGAATATCCCACATACCATGGAGCAACTAAGCCCGTGTGCCACAACTTACTGAAGCCTGCACTCTAGAGCCTGTGCTCCTAAATAAGAGGAGCCACCAGAGTGAGAAGCCCAAACACTGCAACTAGAGAGCAGCCCCTTCTTGCTCCAACTAGAGAAAGGTCGTGTGCAGCAAGAAGACCCAGTGTAGCCAAAACCAAAAATTCATTTATATAAATAATTTTAATATGAAAACTTTTCTATAATAATATATAATATTTTATATAAAATAATTTTTAAAAGTTAAACACACAGCCTGCTCCCAGGGGGTGGGCCAGGGCCACGTTCCTGAAACTCACATTTGCAGTGCGCACCATGGCTGGAGGTGCCTGCAGGGGAGACCTGGGATCCGGTCTAGGCCAACACGTGGCCTTCGGAGCGCATAGAGCACCCTCGGTGGAGGTGGTCAGGGTTGGAAAATGCCCAGCAGATGGAGCCAGCTGCATTCAAGGCTTTGTACTCCTCTGAGAAGCCAAAGCCGGAAGACAAGAATCTCATTTTCTTCTGTAGGATGGGCAGGTGGGGCTTACAGGCCATGCAGTTGACCTGGAACCTTGGATACAAAGGGGCTCAGAACTATGAAGAGGCCTATAGAGAATGGTTCCAGAAAGAAGGTTGGGTAGAAGAGGTAGAATGCTGCCTCCTCCCAGCCCATGGCTGCCTTAACTAAGAGTGATGAAGGGGCGGACTTCTTGAGTTGGGGAGCTTCATATAGCATTGGGCACCAAAAGCAACAAAGAAAGAGCATTTAATTAAAGAAATAAAGTTAGACACAGGAAAGCAGTCATCACAGAAGTTCAGAAGAGAGGTTATTCCTGGGGGAGAAGAGGGTCTGAGATGGGACTGCAGGGGGCAGGAGTCAAGTTTTATTTTTTGACCTCAGTAATTCATTAAACCATCCACTTGTCTTGGGCTGGCTTTCTGTATCTGTGGAAGTCTGTTTCTTTTTCTTTTTAAAGTGATTTTCATGAAGCGTGCATTGGCTTAAAATAGGGAACTAACTAACAATAAACAGTCTTTTCCAGGTCTAGTAGGACAAGAAGAATGAAAATGTCAGCCTACGGTCCCTCAGACACAAAAGGCCGAGTTTTGAGGGGCCCTGGTGCAGTGTGTGCTGTGTTAGCCACTGAGTGGTCTTAGGCTGTATGTGGCTCCTTCTAAGAATGTGTCCAGGGACTTCCCGGTGGTCCAGTGGTTAAGAATCTGCCGGCCAATGCAGGGGACATGCTTTCAATCCCTGGTCCGGGAAGATTCCACATGCCAAGGGGCAGCTAAGCCCGAGAGCTGCATGCAGCTACTGAAGCCCGTGCACCCTAGAGCTCGAGCTCAGCAACACAAGAAGCTCCTGCAGTGAGAAGCCTACTCACCGCAACTAGGGAGTAGTCCCCATTCGCTGCAACTAGAGAAACCCTGCACGCAGCAACAGGGACCCAGTGCTGCCAAAAATAAACAAATACAATGTTTTAAAAGATATATATAAAAAAGGAATGTGTTCAAAATGATTGTGATGGCAAATAAGTCTCATCAGTTGTGCCAACAGCTGGAGGCTTTATGAGCTTTGGAACAAAATTTTAAAATATACGTGATCCAAAACTGCACAAATTCTTCAGCTTTATTTCTTGCTTTCAGGTTTTAATCAAGTTGAGAGCAGCTCCAAATTTCCTCCCTCCCCCAACAGGAATAGTCAAGATAAGCCCCAAGTAAGTTCTAGCAAACAACCACCTTGGGCCGGCAGTCCGGTTTCCTGCCGAACACCTGGGGCTGGGCTCCTTGCCAGGGCCTCTACCATGCCCGCCGGCCTGGCTCCGCGAGCAAGGAAAACGCTCACTGCAGAGGACACGAGCCTGCGGACCTCCCCTCCCACTTCTCCAGGCTCTCACTTCACTCCTTTTTCTGTCGCTGAATAAAATCCCTCGCCCTTTTCTGTTTATTTGCACAGAGGGCTGTTTAACCTAGGAGCACAAAGAGTGGGGTGAAAGCCACAACCACGTGGCTGAGAATGATTTCCAATCACAATAAACATACCCAAAGAGGGAGGAAGATGGGAAGCGATCTGCTTCCTTTCTAACGTTCTTTAAAATAAATGCCGAGCCCTGGAGGAGGCAGCCTGACATGTTTCCATTAGATGAATAAGTGTGGGGAAGCAGGCATCGCTGTACACCCTACCTGCGCTTGCCCAGGCCCCGGTCTAGAACTCAGTTTGACAACTGGGTCCCAAGGGCCCGAGCATCTGGAGATTATGTACAATAGTCGTCTGGGCTGCTTTCCGGAAGCCCTAGGTGGTCTGACCTGTAAAAGGATGCTCTTCTCTGACATGTTCTACAGAGCCTCCCACTTCCCCCAAACTGAGTCTTGGCCGCTGAGAACCACTGTGATGGTTTAGAAACCCCAGCCATGGCAAGCCAGGTCACAGAGGAGACAAGCCTAACCTATAGTCTGGTCTATCACCATTGGAAGCTATTTCCCCTGAAGTATGTGAGCAAAATCCACACCAATTTTAAAGCAGCATTGGATTGTTGTGAAAGAATATAAAGGATTGTACTTTCTTCATCTGCTTCCATGAGTTTAGCCCTTCTAAAGGCTGAATCCAAGTGTCACGTTGCATCATTCATTATGGACAAGATTCAGAAACACTGAGCACCATGGAGTGGGACATATCACAAACGAGGAGGCTTTAAAACATCACCACATACGAACAGCTGGATTTTCCCACTGCTGTCAGAAGGCAAGATAAGAACATAGCTTAAGTCCTTTAAAAGGAGAAGAACTTCTCTCATTTAACACACATCTAACTAATGACCCAGGTCTAGAAGGGCCTCCATCAGAGGATTAAACCTTGCGAGTCTATCAAATCCCCATCTTAAACTTCTTATTTTGTAGCTAAAAACACAGTCTCTGAATCTGTTGAGTTGAAGGCCAAGACGGGCATGACAGTAGCTTTGCAGGGTGACCTACTGCTATTATCGGTGCTGCTTCCTTGATTTGTGCAGTACACAACCTGTGAGGCCACACACGGCAGCCCCGATTATATTTATGACATCAGAACACACTCTTCACTTGTGTATTTGCATCTTATGTATGTTACAAAACCAATACGTATATTACATATGCCATATAAATTAGTTCCTTCTCTCCAATGTCTCTGTAAATCTTATTGGTTAGTCAACTCTTAATTTCATTATTCTAAACCGATATCAATAAGCTAATTACATTTAGTGCCCAAGTATTAGGATATTCTTTTCCTTTTCACGTTTGAGTATAAATCCACTTGAAAGTCAGATTTTAGTTTGTCTTGAGTCAACAGCAATCAATTTTTCCCCCTCCCTTTCCACTGGTCACCAAAAATTGGGGTTGGCTGTTGATGCTACCTTATAAATATCTCTCAAGTTTCCACCCTCCCAAACCTTCTAATATTTCCTCCAGACCATTACAGTAGTTTTGTAACTGGCCTTCCAACAGTCTCTCTCAATGAATCTGTCACATTATAGTCAGAATTACTTCGTCAAACACAGACAGATTTAGATCATTCTTGTTTAATGGCTCTATATTCCCCAAGAGATAAAGTCTAAACAAATTACTGTGATACATGACCAGCTCCTCAGCCTAGGCTAAAATAACTTCCAATATCACCTAATATCCATTCAATGAAAATTCATGGGGCCCTTTTAAAAACACTGTCAGATTCAGGAAGACTGAAGAAAGTCAGTAAATCTACAGCCATATCAGCACAAAAGTGCCCAACCTTGTCTGCAGAAAGTCAGTGAAACCTAATCCCTGATCTCCAGGTGCAGACACTTGGGCACGAGACACAGACATATATACAATTATAATCAGCCATGGTGATGGCAATTGGACCCCAATCTGGTACAACAGTCTCATATCCAGTGAATTCCCACTCACCCATTTTTCCTATATTTTGACCAGGTTTAACTTTTTGTTTAGAAATGTGCCATGTTTTTGATACCTGCATATCTTTATCTGCAGAGCTTGGAATGCCCTCACTGAGTCTCTACCAAGTGAACCCCTATTCATCCTTCAAGACCCTGCCCAACATGCCCTCCATAAAGCCTTCCCTGATACTCCCAGGCATAACTGTTAGGGGTTTTTTTAGGGCTGTCTCTTCTTAGTTTATAACTCAACTCCAGCAAAGCATTACATTGTATAAGCTGCAATCATCATTTAAATGTCTGTGCTTCCTACTCCGTTGATGGCAGTCCCTATGTTTCAAGGAGTTGTGGCTTTTCTAGCTCCTCCTCTGCCACTGGGCACACAAATAGATTAGGAACTAAATCCAGAGTGGCAAAGGTCAGCCAGAGAATATCAGCCCCCAGGATGAAGGGCCCGAGCCAGACCCCACCTAAAGAGGTCACCCCCTCTGTGCCGCCCAAGTCCCTGTCTCACTCCTGTGAGCTTGTCCACTTCCTAGTGTGGGGGGTGGGGGATGGTTTCTTTGTGGTTGAGCTCATCCAAGGCCATGAAGGGCTCTGGTCTCAACAGGGGATGGAGTTGGGTAGCAATGGGGAAATGACTGCATCACTCTAGGAATAAGGTTGTTTCTTTGGGCTGCCAAGCGCAGTGAAGATCCCCTGCAGCTAACCCTAGTATTTAGGCTTCCTCTGATTTTGGTAATTAAGAATGGAAGTGACTTCCAGATGCAGTAAACTTTATCTGGGGATCCAATATTTTAAGGCCACTGAAGTAAACATCAAAGAAGAAATGAGGAATCAGTATTTGAAATTAAGTACAAATGACCTTCCTTCTTCCCTCTCCCCTTTCTTCCTTCCTAAACGTGGAGAAACTAACTTATATGACTGTACTTGTACTACAGATGTCATCTCTGTATATCTGAGCACGTTATTAAACGGTCCATTAACAAAATCCATTTCAACGAAGTGAAATTAATTTGAGTCATTCACTTGGTCTTCATTCATCCCACAAAAGAGGGTAAGATGTGAAAGGTGCCCTCAAGAAATTCACAGTCTAGAGGTCAAGTCTACTTCACTGGTAGCCCTGCCCTTTCTTCCCAGAGTGAGACATTTCAATCCGTAGATAGTTATTACCAAAGAACTTTAATTAGCTAATTAATTAATTAGCTCACAACTCCCTCTAGGCTAAAACCAAGAAAAGTTACTGAACCAAAGCCCAAAGAGTAGAAAACTAGAACTCGAGTGTGTATGTCTACAGATTAGGGTCTGTACACAAATATTCACAGATACAAAGAGAAAGGGCTGAAGCATGACCCAGTCTTTTCCCTCGGCTGCCGTGGCCACCATTCCGACCAGCCCAGGGGCTGGGGGCACATGGAAATCGCTGCTGCTGGCAAGGCCGAAAGCAGTGCTGGGGGGGTGTGGTTTCCTCCCGAATAACAGGGATCCTGAAGTCCATCCCCCTCGCCCCATGACCTGGGGTTTCCCTTCATTCTGCCTCCTTCTTCATGGATATTAGGGGAGAAGACCTTTCTATGCCTGATCCAGGCCTCACCCTGCTCCTATAATAGGTTTGTTAGGGAACCACTGACCAAAACCGCTTGCCTTGGCCTGGCACAATGATAACCCCACGCACGAGTTGTCTCACAACAGGAAGTCCCGATAAGGAACAAGGTGCTGCCACCGAAAACTAACCAGGAGAATTCAGGAGGAGCCAAGAGGAGCGGGGAGATGCCAGCCCATAGGATTGTCCTACCAACATCCCAGCATCCTTTGCGCTGGAATCCATCTTGGCTGAACGAGGTCTGCACCACCAGGAAGGACCCAAAGACCAAACAGATCAAGCAAGCTGACTGGCCAGAGACAACCTGAAAACCAACCCCATCACCCTGAAACCTGAGACTGCGGGCTGCGGGGCAGAGCAGTTCTCCTGGGTTCCCTGACCCCGCCTCTCTCCGCCCAGTGCCCCTTCCCAATAAAGCCTTTTGCTCTGTCAGCACATGTGTCTCCTCAGACAATCCATTTCCTAGTGTTAGACAAAAGCCCACTCTTGGGCCCTTGAAGGGGGCCCCCCGTCTTGCAATTCCTGGTACTCCCATCTCACCAGCAAAGACACAGAATACGGGTTTGCCCGTTCTTGGAATGGTCTGATATCATCCAAGAGGCTCCCAAAAAGTCAGGGGTCATTTTCAGCCCTATGACACTAACTCCATCTGCTCTCCTCAGGGATGGCCAGCAGCCCTGCGGACAGGGTCTGTGAGGGGCCAGGTTTTGGGTCCTGAAACCTCAGTAAGTTGGCTTTTGCAGGGTGGGGTGGGGCGGGGGGTACACAGGGTGTATCTTCATTTTAGAAAAGAGAAGCTGGAATTCAGAGCAGCTTACCCAAAAGATATTCAGTAAGTCCAAGCTCTTCTGGTAAGTTCTGAGGAAAACCAAAGCTAGGCTGTTCAAGTTTGAGGAAAGCACATTCCAAAGCCAGTGGTTTTCTCCTCTGCACAGCCAAGGCCTGGCTCGAGCAAAATTTGCCCCCTGTTTCTTTTCTTGAATGAGGTAAACAGCACCGCTTTTGAATTTGCTATGTCAAATTGACTTCAGAGAAACAAAGAACACAGCCCACGAAAGTACCATTAGGAAAGAAGAAAAAAAAGAAGTTTCAAAACTACTGATCTCTGCCGTATCCAAACCCAGAGTCTTTCAAGTTGAAGGTGATGTTTGCCCAGACAGCAATTTCTTTTTGCAGAGACAAACCCTGTCCCGAGGCAGGAGGAATGTGAGTAACAAGGCGTAAGCATTAGCGTTAAGTCCCGACTTCAAAAGAAGTATAATCACCATTCTGTAAATTCTCTCCTTGCAGATGAACCGGGTCCCCAGCTTGAAGACGAGTCACGTCCTGTCCCCAGAGACTGTCCCAGACCACACACTCCTCCTACCATCCCTGGCGGTCATTTGCATACGTTCTAACCTAAACCGGGGCCATTTATAAAAGCGCTTGTGTTTAACTTTATTCAATTCCAGTGCTTTCTTCCAGCTACCCAATCTGTACGTAATTAAAATCATATTGCGGCAAACGCTGAATGGTATGAAAAGTTTTACCATATGTATACAATTGACTAGCTGTAGCATTTGGCATGTCTGCAGTGATCCCATTAAGAGGGGCGAGCCTGGCTTATTTTGGAGTATACATTATATGTTTTGGATCGGTCCTGTTTTCTGCTTCTACGAAGACTGTCTGTGATGCTTAACCCTTTGCCGACGGTCACCACAATGTGCTCCTGCCTTTCAACAGTGAGGACCACTGCACCCTGGCTCAAAAATGGTTTGGCTGCTGGAGGTAGGCTCCTTTGAAACTGTTCTGTTTTCTGAACCCAAATTAGCTTTCTCTGTCTTGACAACAAAGGCTCAGCAGATACCATCAAAGCCTCGGGATCGGGTGGAACTGAAGGGAGAAAAAGCAGATGGAATCATTGCTTCCCGATCCTAAAGGCAGAGGGCACTCCTTAAAGCTTGAAAGAGGTAATTCTAGGACAAAAAGAGGAAGTACTGTGCTACTGTAGATAATAAAAATATGAAACTTGTGTCCCGAGAGATAGTAGATAAAATATAAAGGGATTTAAGAAGGAGCCAGCAAAGGTCATGCTGACAGATCCACCTTTGAAGAACATTCCAGACATTCTGAGACTGAGACCAGAGAAGGAGAACATATCTCTCCACCTTATCGCATAGCCCCCTCCACCTACCCTCCTGTACAACAATGAAAAGCTTGGGGCCTTTGTCGAAGAAGAATTCTAGTTGGCTTTGAGTCTCTGGATCGCTATACTCAGACTCCATGAAATTTGTAGTTGATATAGCTGTAAAGTTGCAATTTTGCTTTAAGACAGTCTTCAGTATAGATTTCAGAATGAATTAAAGTCTCTCTTAACATGTGACATGAAGAAACACATGTTCTTAATCTGTGGGTTTAAAAATTGTTTTAGAATTACATCAATGAGACAGGGCCTCAAAAGAAGAATCAGGCCACCAACCCTCAAACACTAGAGTGTAAGAGCAGTGTAGGATAAGACTGCTTTCCAGAATGTCTTACAACAAATCAGGTGTCAACATCCTTTGAAAAGAGACCTTCATCTGGAGCAAGAAGAAAAAAAAAGGAGCTTTGGAATCCAGTGAGTGAGAGTTTGTTGCTGGAGGCAGAAGTCTCGCTAAGCCAGGATGAAGTCAGAGGTACCCAGCGACGCCAGGAAAAGGAGAGGGTAAGAAATGTCCTTAAGTCATAAAGTCAAGTTCCCAAAGGAAAGTATAGTGAAGTTGACTGTTCAGTCATGTCTGACTCTGTGATCCCATGAACTGTAGCCTACCAGGCTCCTCCGTCCATGGGATTTTCCAGGCAAGAATACTGAAGTGGGTTGCCATTTCCTTCTGCAGGGGATCTTCCCAACCTAGGGATCGAACCCGGGTCTCCCACATCGCAGGCAGATGCTTTACCATCTGAGCCACCAGGGAAGCCCTAACCAGAGATCAAATCCTGGGTTCTCAGTACCAAATGCAAACCCACAGAATGTTAAGATTAGAAAATTGCAGAATAAATGTGGAGAATATATCCTCTTGCCGGTGGAGGAGAGGGGCTGCACTGTGTGGCTTGCATTATCTTGGTTCCTATACCAGGGATTGAACCCAGACCCCTGTTGTGGAAGCATGGAGTCCCAGTTACTGGACGGCCAGGGAAGTCCTAAGAATTCATCCTTTAAAGCAGGAAGGTGATCGAAAGGCTATTGTGAAATGTTTAAAGACAGTTTTGGAGACAAAAATTTAACATTTAAAGCTTGGTAACACTAAGACGCTAACTTAAAAGATATACACACCCCTCAATGTTCATAGCAGCATTATTTACAGTGGCCAAGATACAGAAGCAACCTAAGTGTCCATCAACAGATGACTCAATAAAGATGTGGTGTACACACACACACACACACACAATGGGATATTACTGTCACAAAAAAGGATGACACTTTACCATCTGCAACAATATGGATGGACTTGGAGCGCATTGTATGAAGCAAACTAAGTCAGACAGAGACAGACAAATGAGAAATAATAGCCCTTATATGCAGAATCTGAGAAGTAAAACAAGCTAATGAATATAACAAAATAGACTCACAGACATAAAGAACAAGCCAGTGGTTACTAGTATTGAGAGGGAAGGGAGGGGACAGATAAGGACAGGGAGTTAGGAGGTACAAACTACTATGTACAAAATGAATAAGCTACAAGGATGTATGATACAGCATAGGGAATACAGCCAGTGTTTTATAGTAACTATAAATGGAATATAACCTTTAAAAATTGTGAATCACTGTTTTGGGCCTGAAACTTATACAGTATTGCAAATCAACTATCTATACTTCAATTTTTTAAATGATGATAAAATCAAATGAAGCTTGGTTACGTCATAAATAGTGAAAAACACAATAGCTGATCAGCCAAAGTAAATAAAGGAAAGCAAAGTAGGAAGCAGCCATAGTAAGAATAACGGCCCGCTGCTGCTGCTGCTGAGTTGCTGCAGTCGTGTCCCACTCTGTGCGACCCCACAGACGGCAGCCCACCAGGCTTCCCCGTCCCTGGGATTCTCCAGGCAAGAACACTGGAGTGGGTTGCCATTTCCTTCTCCAATGCATGAAAGTGAAAAGTGAAAGTGAAGTCGCTCAGTCGTGTCCGACTCTTCTCGACCCCATGGACTACAGCCTACCAGGCTCCTCCGTCCATGGGATTTTCCAGGCAAGAGTGCTGGAGTGGGATGCCATTGCCTTCTCCGATAATGGCCTGAAATTAGGGCAAAGAAAAATCAGCAAGGAGAAGGGATAACTAAGTGGACAGATTATAATGGAAACTTGTAAATCAGGCTTGTCTGACCATCCATGAGGCCTCTCACTGTATCAGCCTCTCCCTGTACATCCCACACCCTCCCATCTAGAGACAAGGAAACAGACTCAGAAGGGAATTGCATGCCCAAGGGCACAGGATTAACAACTGGTGACCTACTTGACTCAAGTCCTGTGCTCTTTTCCCATTAAAGTGCTCAAAGGAAAAAGTAAAAGGAGTTTGTCACCTTTTTCCCCTTTCCTACATCTATTACATAAAAATAAATGGACTCCAAATGTCTTGCTCCTCTTTGGAAGATGCAATTAAACCAGTAGAAGAAAAGTAACTAGTTTAGATGATTTGTCGGAATATTTCTGAAACAATACCATTAACCACCCTATCCTACCCCTTATTATCTAAACGACAATAAAAGTTAGGGGGAAATGGTAGGGCCTTTTACGAGACTGGAGTGAAAAGCCTTTCTTTCATGTTCTGTTTCTTTCACTAAAGACAAAATGGAAAAAAATGCCATTTTCTATTTGGGGACCCACCACTGGGACCAACCAGGACCGAAGGAGCACTCAAAAGGCTTTCTTTGGCATCAGGTAGAGTTACTAAGCCATCAGAGGAAACCAGATAGAAGGAACAATGCACGCAAAATGTACTGTACAAAAGAAAGGCATATTGCATTCACCACAATCTTGATTCTAAAAATAAAAGAACTAACTTGGGAACCCAAGCGTCTCAGGGCAAAGGGATTGAATGATTCATAGACTAGGCTGAATACTCAGTCTTATCTCTTTTCCATGGATTAATCCCTAATGTCTTTCTGACTTTTTCTTGCTTTGGGTGAGACTGTACATAATGTGTGTTATTGGTCTATAAATGAAAACCCATTGGAAACCAGTTCCCTATTCATTAAACACATTTTAGGGCTACTTTCCTTTGCCCGACAAAATTAATTTTTATTTATTGGACTCTAACTGCTTTACAGTGTTGCATGGGTTTCTGTGTACAACGAAGGGAATCAGCTCTATGTATACACACATAGCCCCTTCCTCTTGGGCCTCCCTTCCACCTCCACCCCCTCCCGCCCTCTAGGTCATCCTGGAGCACTGAGCTGAGGTCCAGGCCCTATACAGCAGCTGCCCACTTTTACACATGGTAATAATGTACATAGGTCAGTGCCACTCTCCCAATTCGTCCCTCCCTCCCCTTCCCGCTCACTGTTCACATATTTATTCTCTATGTCTGAGTCTCTATTCTCACCCTGTAAACAGGTTCATCTGAACCATTTTTCTGACAAAATTTTGATCTAGGATATTTTCTGCCTCCCACCAAACATGTGTACTTTCATTTGGCTTCTTAGTTCAACTTAAGGTCGAACGCACTTATCGCCACCATAGAGTTGGATGACCGACCTGTTCTCTCTGTGTTAGTTGCTCAGTCGTGTCCGACTCTTTGTGACCCTATGAACTGTAGCTCGCCAGGCTCTTCTGTCCATGGGGATTCTCCAGGCAAGAATCCGAAACCGACCCAGGAATCGACCCCTGGTCTCCTGTATTGGCAAGCAGATTCTTTACTGTCTGAGCCATCAGGAAGCTGCTGCTGCTGCTGCTAAGTCACTTCAGTCGTGTCCGACTCTGTGCAACCCTATAGACAGCAGCCCACCAGGCTCCCTCATCCCTGGGATTCTCCAGGCAAGAACACTGGAGTGGGTTGCCATTTCCTTCTCTAATGCATGAAAGTGAAAAGTGAAAGTGAAGTCCATCAGTCGTGTCGGACTCTTAGTGACCCCATGGAATGCAGCCTACCAGGCTCCTCCGACCATGGGATTTTCCAGGCAAGAGTACTGGAGTGGGTTGCCATTGCCTTCTCTGATCAGGGAAGCTAACTCCCCTTAATTTAGAAAATAAGGAAATAAAGCTTAAGTTGAACTCAAAAAACTTAAATTCGAAATAAGAATTACTTTCAGACCAGTCCAGGGAATCTAGTACTTACAACTATACATATCTTAAGTGAGCCAGGAACACAAGATGCTTTAACCTAAATAACTCCTCTGTATTATCCTGACTGCATATCCACAGTTTTCAATCCATTGTTTTCTGCAGGCTGGGAAAACTGTTAGTTCCGATCACTGCAGGAAACTGAAAATTTCTCTTCTTAGGAGACGGCTAGGCTGAGAATTGGTAAGTGATTGATAGGGTGAGACAGGGATCGGCCTGGAGCCCTGAGAGCAAGACTGCTCCTTGTCTTGCAATAATCCTATTAAGCAGCTCCCGGCACAACAGTCTGGGCTGGAAGTGGCTGTAAGATAATGAGTCTTTAAGTGTCACTTAGCTGTCCAGGTAAAAGTCCAATGCCAAACTCATCAGCATAATCAAACATGGAACACGAGGACCCTTGATGGTGCCTGCTTTCCTGATAGCCTGGTATTGGAGCAGTTACAAAATGCTCCTTAGAGAAAAGGGGCCTCGCCTTATTTGGGCAGAAGTAATTTACTCTGTTCACGAGAAATGCATCCTGTCTAGACTACAGGGTTGCTCTCCAGTGTACGAGTGATGAGGAAATCCTCGGGAGCCCACTTGCCAAGGTAAAGACCTCAGGTTCACACTCACAGCAATTACAATCCATCTTGAGACGTCCTCTGGGCAGCAGAGGATGCAGAAACAGCTGCTTCTTCATTAGCTGAGAAAATTAAATAAAAACCTATCGTGAGCAGAGCACCCATCAGCTGACACCAGCTCGGTCCCTGGTGGATGGCCCATCTAGATGAATAGAAATGCTTTTTTTGTTGAATTCTTCTATCAACTACTGACAGAGACGCTAAAGCTGTAATTGCAGATATGTCTATTACTGCCTTAAATTCTGTCAATATTTGTTTCATATATCTTAAGCTCTATCACTAGATGTTTACAGATGTATGATCATTATGTGTTCCTGGAGAATCCACCCGTTTATCTCAGGCAATATCCATCATCCTTAAATCTATTCTATCTTATATTAATATGGCTGCTCCAGATTTCTAAAGCATACTGCTTGTAAGACATACTAACTCCATCTTTTCACTTTTGATCTACTTATGTTTATACTCAAAGGCAGCACATCCTTGGGTCTTTCTTTTCTCCAGTTTAATAAGCTCTTCCTTTAAATAAGAGCATTTAGTCCAGTCACATTTACTATTGATAACTGATGTGACTAAAGTCTGCTACTCTGATTTATTTTCTGTTGGTCCCAGCTGGGTGTTTTTTTTTTTTAATTCCACTACCCCTCCTTTATTTTTTTTTCCGGAATAATTAATTTTTTTTTTTTAAGATTTCCATTCTCATTTATTTTGCCTTTTAACTATGCCTCACTGTATTTCCTTTGGAAGTGCTAATACAATTTTATAGAGAAGAAAACCAAATGCCCTGATGGGATTTCCCCTGTGGTACAGTGGCTAAGATTCTACGCTCCCAATCCAGGGGGCTCTGGTTCGATTCCTAGTCAGGGAAGTAGATCCTGCATGCTACAACTAAGACCAAGCAGAGACAAATAAATAAGTAAATATACATTTTTTAATATATATCCTCTGACTCAGGATATTATATCAGTACATGAAACTACATTATTTGTTGCTGACGAGGGTTGAGAATCCTGCCCCCAATATCCTATCACCTCCAAGTCCTTATCAACAGGGAAAGACAATTCTCCCTGTTTTCTTAGATCCCTTCTAGTGCTATGATTCTACATTTTGAAAGATTGTAGAAGTTTTTAATTTCTGTTGATACAATTTTTATAAAATTTAAATCCCTGAATCTTCATTGCCACCAACCTAGAAATTTTAATTCCTGAACTTCTGTTTTGTGTTTTTTTGAGTCTCTTCCATGAATTTTCTCTCTATTTATACAGGATTGCAATCCATTCTCTGAAAATTTGTTTTAAAAATCAAGCTTCAGGCCTGGGAAAACAATAAATCAAAGGCTTGCTAGGAGTGCCCTCTTGAGGTCACCTTGATAAAGATGTTGAAAACTTTGCCTTTGTATGAATTGGTGGCAGTTTCAGCTTCAGGAGCTAATAAAATTAATCCAGAAGATATGTCAGCTAAATTATGGAAGAAAATATCTCATTATAGGTAATTCTGTCTCCTAAAAGACCATATAACCTCCGGCAGAAAAATAAACACCATTCCTCACTAAATGCATGCCCTAAATATAAAATACACTGGCAATCAGAAAGATAAACATGGTTCCAGAGTTCTGGTTTTAGTTGTTGGTTTTAGATATTATTCATTATCTTGCAGAAAGGAAAGCTTTCTCCAGAGAGAGGGGTGCTGGGAGTGGGTTTGGGTGCGTCTGCTGAGTCAGGGAGACCAGGGTACAGAGACTGACCAGCTACTCAGCAGCTGCGTGACTCTGGGGGAAGTTCTTAAAGCCACCTGTGTGGTACTGGAGAAGACTCTTGAGAGTCCCCTGGACAGCAAGGAGATCAAACCAGTCAGTCCTAAAGGAAATCAATCCTGAATTGGAAGGACTGATGCTGAAACTGAAGCTCCAATACTTTGGCCATCTGATTCGAAGAGCTGACTCACTGGAAAAGACCCTGATGCTGGGAAAGATTGAGAGCAAAAGGAGAAGGGGGCGACAGAGGATGGGATGGTTGGATGGCATCACTGACTCAACGGACATGAGTTTGAGTCAACTCTGGGAGATAGTGAAGGATTGGCAAGTGCTGCAGTTCACAGGATCACAGAGTCGGACAGGACTTGGTGACTGAACAGCAACAAGCCATCTGCAAAATGAGAGTGATGAAAGAATCTACCCCAGGAGGTGAAGGGAGTGAAGCAGGGGGCAGCAGGAGCGCCCTTAGCACAGGGCGCAGTGCACAGGAGAGGCGTGGGTGCTGAGCACCCCTGTTATCCACGCTTATAAGACCCTCAGATGAGGAGCAGGATACCATTTAAAAACTCACCAGGATGCTTCTTGCATTCCTGACTATTGCGCCTTTCCTATTTTAGCTAAGAAAAGTACTTTTCCTAAGTTTTTTTTTTATCATATGGGGCATGCTCTGCTGAATTCAAACAATAATGACTGAACGTCTTTAAGGCAGTGTACATAAGACTCTTGAACAGTCAGTTCAGTGGAAGAGTCAGTTAAGTCAATTGCCTGATTTTCATGGTTCAACTAAACCTATTGATTGACAAGGGCATTGTGCTGTATCTCCTCCTAAAGCTGCAATGAACTTCCTGACATGATGCTCGAGACGGAGAAGGAACAGAATCTATCTGCAATCTCCGAAGCTCCTCTCACTCCCTCCACCTCCCAACCTGGCATCAGAACAGAGGTCATGCATACTCTTCTGCAAATGTAGCCGACAATGAAATACTCCTGAGAACTTACTCATCAGTCTCCTATTTGTTTATTTTTCTGTTTTTGGTCTCCCCCTCTGCCCGTATATATTCCAAAAGTAAACAAAGCGGGGAAGCTGGCAAGAAAGTCCATAAGATCTGAACAGTCTCAGGAAAACAAGAAGGAAAAGATCTGGAGGTAATGATCTCCATTTCCAACAGAGTAAGTGGAGCATGTGGGGGAAACATCATTGCTGGAGAAAGCCTGAGGGAGAAAGCCTGAGGGAGAAAACAAGATCCCTGAGTTAGGAGTCAGGGAGGTCCAGGGGACAGTATAGACACAACTCTGTAAACAGCCTGGCCTCCTTGTCCCCACAGGACAGACCCCCCCACTGGGGGGCTTGGGGCCACAGCTCAGCAGTGCAAACAGGGGCAGTCAGGGCACCCTTAGCCGTAGGACAAGCACGGAATACTCAAGTAGAACCTCGATTTTATTTCAAGACCAGGGGGAGGGGCAGTCGGAGAGTCAGGTGGTTTGACACAGTACAAACCATGATTTGTGTAATTAATCAAACCTACATGACAGAATACGGTACAGAGTCGGCACGTTTTTATGGTCACCCAGGAGTTCTGTGATAAAACAACCTGTTTCAATGCCTGTGACGATCACGGCTGTGTCCTTGGTCCCCGGGGGATTCGGATTTACTTTTTCCCTTTTGCCATTAACTGGACGGGAAAGAACATGACGTCCTATCCTAAGAACATCTGGAAAAGGCCCACATCGCCGGTTGGGTTTTGTGAAACCTCTTTTTAAGCCGCCCGGCTGGCCTTGCAAAGTGCCTCCAAGTGGCAGTCTTCACTTGGGGACCAGGTGTACAAGGAAGATGCTTAGAACCTTCCGGCAGCACCAGATGGGGCCCATGTCAGCACCCTGACTCCCCTGGTATCCCTCCCTACAGAGCAGGCACCAACACCTCTACCTCACCCAGCTCCAGGGGTCCTGGGGAGCAGGGCCCAGGGGCAGACTGGGCTTCCTGCCCGGTGAAGGATGGGCTGGGACTGGAGGCAGGCTGTGCACTTTCCCACCTGCCTCCTGGGACCCAGGAAGGTCTGGGAAGTTCCCCCAAAGTGACAACAGAAGCCACGAATCGCATTTCCCAATCTCCCCGCTGTGACATCTTTTCAGGTCTTGGTTGGTCCTCAAGGGAAAAGTGAGAAAGGAAGGTGATAAGTGGGCAGCTTTTAAAATCAGGGACACACACCTTAAAGCTGGCGGCTCTGGCCCTTGTTTCTGCGAGGTCACAGCCGCTTTGAGCCGTTTCCATTAGGATGGTTAGTGAACCTTGTGGAGATGTGCACGGTCTCATGAGCAGGGGGGAGTGAGTGTGTGTGGACACATGAAAGTGAAGGTGCTCAGTCGTGTCCGACTCTTTGCGACCTCAGGGACTGCAGCCCGCCAGGCTCCTCCGGCCATGGGATTTTTTCCAGACAAGAATACTGGAGTGGGTTGCCATTTCCTCCTCCAGGAGATCTTCCCAACCCAGGGATCGAACCCAGGTCTCCCTCATTGCAGGCAGACCCTTTACCATCTGAGCCGACACATGAGTATGTGTTAAAACAGACTGAGTTTAAAAGCATCCCTCAGGAAACCTCAAGTTCTGTTTTTTAAAACACATTAGCTTTCCATGATTGCAGCTCAGCTCCTGTGAAACAAGTAAATAGAATTACCCTCAATTTCTGGTTAAGAAGACAAGCACTGCTGAGCCCTGATACCAACCCTGCCGCCTCGCCCCTGTCCTCTCCTGGCTTCTACTAGAGACCCGGCCTGTTCCTAGTGAAGTAACAGCTCCCGAGTCATCACGATGCTCCCAGCACTATGCTGATGGCCTTATCTAACTTACCGCATTTGAATAACCCTCCCGCGAACTCCCACCCCTGCTTTTCACGCACATCACCCCTGACCAGTGGCCCCTCAGTGCTCCCCAGCTTTTCATCCCCCTGGCTCTCCAAGACCCCAAACGGCCACCCCAGGGCCCCTTTGCTTAGATCACTACTTTTCCCATCTAGAAAAATGGTACCAAGTCTATGCAGACAGATACCTTTTGCCCCCCTACCCCCACCACACACTCTCATCCCCCGCCCACTAAGAAGTACTACTAAGGCTGTCTCTAAAAATACAGACCCCCCCCCCCTTCTCTCATTTCTCCTTTTCTCATCTTCCTGCAGTCTCCCTGACCTCAGGGAGAGCCTTGGGGCTGGTCTCCCAGCCAACACGCTGGGCCCTCTTCCATCTTTTCCTTGAGGGGCAGCTGAAGTGATTGTCAGGACTTTATATTCCCTCTCACCCTGCCCCCTAAACTCTCTCCCTCAGACTCTGACTTTCAACATTGCACTTGTTACAACTGAAATTATCTCAGCCACTTGTTTGTGGCTTTCTGTCTTAGAACGTGCAGGCCGTGCGCATAGCTCATGCATCAGAACCTAAGTCCTATGTGAGAAGTGTGCTTGTTTGTTCACGACTGTATCCCAGGGCCTTGATAAGTATTTGTTAAAGGTTGAATGGAGTTCCCTGATGGTTCAGACGGTGAAGAATCTACCTGCCAATACAGGAGACCAGGGATCGATTCCTGGATCTGGAAAATCCCCTGGAAGAGGAATCCACTTCCAGACAATGCACTCTAGTGTTCTTGCCTAGAGAATTGCATGGACAGAGGACCCTGGCGGGCTACACCCCATGGGGTCACAAAGAGTCGGACACGACTGAGCAACTAACACACACGCGTGCGCGCGCACACACACACACACACACACAAAGGGTGAATAATCCACCTGTTGGGTACTTGAATTTTGTCCTGCCCCTTCCCTGCTCCCCCCAGTAACTCATTTAACTCTGCACTTTTCAGCTCACTTGGTGTTAGTGACACATTCTCCCGGTAGCCTTCCTGACAGAGGAAGGAGATCAGACATCCCACTGGAGACCTTTGCTTCCAGTTCCCACCTCCCTGAGCACTGCCCTCAAGAACTGCCGTGTCTAAAGCTGAAGGTGGAATTCCTGGGTTATGTTTCTGTCTGCTCAAGGCCGCTTCAAGAGACGAGTTACCAGCAATCCTGAAATAGGAGGCCCCAGAATGATAAAGAGCTTCCTATGATTCATGGGGCTTGAACTTTCTTTTTTTTTAAACCAATAGCACATTCTTCATTTTCTTTACCAGGTTGCTGAAATATATGGCTGAAGAATCTCAGGAGAGGAAGTAGGTTAATCCTAGCTGGGAACTCGCCCGAGTGCATGAAAGCCCTGCTCCCCTCCACCAGCTCCTGGTCTTCTGGGGCTTTGAGCAGGGAAATGACACCTCCACTTATTTTTCTCGGTCTGTCTGGGCGATCCTGGTGGGTGGGGGGAGCAGGTAGATAGGTAGGGAGGCAAACACGGGTGAGTTACCTTATCTTTCTAAATGCTGTCACACACAGAGAGAATATTTGCTAGATGAGCTGTGAGAATTAAGGGAGAAAACGTATCTAAAGGGCTTGGGGTGGAGCCTGGCACACAGAAGTTACTCCACAAACAAGAGCTGTTCCTTGTGTGTGTCACTAGCCATGTGTGAAGGGTGGGAGGGGAGGTGGATGCATTCTTTCACTGGAAGACCCCGACCCTGGGGACCTCCATCCTGAGCCTATGATTGCAGGAGGCTGATCTCTATCAGGGTCACCGACCCCAAAGGGTCCCACAGTCCCCTCTGGCCGGCCACTTGCCCGTCCTTTCCTTCGGCGGGGGGAGAGGGAGGGGAATGATTTCAATGTGATCAACCACCTGGCATTTATGCTGCGGAATTTCGTTCCGGGTGAACATTTCATAAGCTAGAGGTCATCTGGATTTTTAGTGAGGTCTTCTGAAGGGTCTCGCTGAGTCAAGGTCCTCGTGAACTTGACGAGCGTGCCTTACTCAGTGTGCCCGGAACATTGGGGATGATATGGACGAGGATGGGGGAGGGTGGATTTTGCTTTGGTGACCTCTCCAGTGCTTTGGCTTCATAAAATACTAACACTGAATTGCTATGCGTCTTTACTTACATTCTGTTACTGGAATAGAACATGCTGATTCTCTAAAGATGGTGGAACTTCCTAAATCAAAGTTGGCAGGAGGCCAATGCATGACAGTCCAGTGACTGTGAAAAGAAAACGCCACCCAGCCTGGCTGCGGCTCACACGACTGGCCCCGACTGCTCCAAGATTCTGAGCGAGGGCCACTTATATCCATCCCCCTCGGTCCGCCCACCTCCTACTTCCTAAACATTTCTCTATGTACTGTGGTGAGTAGATGAAAACGTGAAATCTAAAAAAAGTAAAAAAAAAAAATTTTTTTTGATGTTGACTAAAAGCAATGTTTTCAATCTCCGCTTAAGATAGCTCAGACTATAAAGAATCTGCCTGCAATGCAAGAGACCCAGGTTCAATTCCTGGGTCAGAAAGATCCCCTGGGCGAAGAGAATGGCAACCCACTCTGGTATTCTTGCCTGGAGAATCCCATGGACAGAGGAGCCTGGCGAGCTACAATGCAAGCCCATAGGGTCTCAAAGAGTCGGATATGACTGAGAGATGACCACTTTCGATTACAGACACCTGTGTTCTCCCTCCGTCCCTACCTACCCACAGGCTTTGTTCAATCCAAGGAGAGGAATGACCACGGCTTTTCTGACAAAGAGGACCTGCTGACACTTCAAATGCATGCTTCATGTGCACTCACTTCCTATGGACGTGTTGAAAAAGGGAAACACGCTGCCGGCGTGCCGAGAGGAAGAAAACGAGCTGACGTTTCGTCTAAGCATTCTGGTGGCTGGTTCACAAGCAGGCACTGTTTCTCCCACTGCATGTCAGAGTCTTGTCACAGCCCTGGTAGCACATGGCTGAGAGTGACCTGGCTTGCATGAAAAGATCGTGACTCCTCTTGGCTGACCTGATCCTAAGTCATCCCCACAATGGCAGGAAATAGTCGGTCTGGCTCCCTCGACTGCCCACAAGAGGCACTCTCAAGGCCTGGCCCGTCTGTGCCATCAGGTCCCCTCCCCGCCCTGCTCTCAGGCCAGGGGGCTGAGATGCCTAGGCAGCATCTGTCCCCTGATGCCCAATGCCAGAGTTGGGCCCAGAGACTTTAAAAGTCATCATCACAAGACACGTGGGGCTCCCACACCACTGTCATCTGAGGATCTCAAAGGAAAGGGCCCTTTACGTGGAAGTTTAAAAACTCTTAGTGATTGTTTAAAAACTCTGAGGTTGGTGCTTCTGCCTCTAAGATTCCCAACCAGACCAGCGGCAAAGGTGGGGGACCGAGGCCATGAACTAGACAGAGGCAGTGTGTCTTTTGCCTCCTTCTGCCACATGGTGTATTTTGGTCAAATATGCTGGGCATGTTTTACCAGTAAAATCCAGAGCTCAGTTCAGTTCAGTTCAGTCACTCAGTTGTGACCGACTCTTTGCGACCCCATGGACTGCAGCACACCAGGCCTTCCTGTCCGTCACCAACTCCCGGAGCTTACTCAAACTCATCCACTGAGTGGGTGATGCCATCCAACCATCTCATCCTCTGTCATCCCCTTCTCCTCCCGCCTTGCAAGCCTTCCCAGCAAAAAACTGATTATCCTTAATTCTGATTTCTTTTTAATGTTAATCTCATTACATTAAGGAGAGTAACATTTAAAAATGCTACTCATTCGAAAGCAATGATAAAAAATCATTTGAAAGCAATGATGAAAAACCACTTGGAAGCAATGATGAAAAATTTAGGGAAACAGAGTTGATAAAAAGAAATTCATTTACTGAGATTTTGATAAGACATTTTTCCCTACTGGATAACTTTCTCCAGTGTGATCCTTTCTTGGAGAAGGAAATGGCAACCTACTCCAGCATCCTTGCCTAGAGAATCCTGTGGACAGAGGGGCCTAGAGGGCTGCTGTCCATAGGGTCACAGAGAGTTGGACATGAATGAAGTGACTTAGCAGCAGCAGCAGCTTGGTTAAATTATAGTCAATAATTCACTTCTCCATCAAATAGCTATTTAGCTTTGACTGTGTGTCAAGAGCATTGTTGGAATACAAAGATCAGGCTCATATTTTTTCCTCATCAGGACCCCCGGCTGCTCAAGGAAAGGGGCCATAGGTCAACCCCGGGGATATAAGTAACTTGTGGACACAAACACATCCAGGGCGACCCCTGCTTTGGGCACTACCCTCACTGGACAGCTGCTGCTGTGGTTACTGACCAACGTTTATTGGAAATGGCTTTTATCATTGCTGAGTGCTTTGTATGTATGGATCTTATTTATCTCCATTTTAGAGAAACAGGCTCATGAAGGTTAAGTCACATGTCCCTGGTCGCAGAGCTAGTCAGTGGCAGAGATGGAATTGAGACCATGTCTATATTCGTCCCTTCAGTCATGTCCGACTCTTTGTGACCCTATGGACTGTGACCCTCGAGGTTCCTCTGTCCATGGGATTCTCCAGGCAAGAATACTGGAGTGGGTTGCTATTTCCTCCTCCAGGGGGTCTGGGTGACTCCAAAGCTAGAACTCTTACAACTTACAGACACACACCCAGGACAGCAACAGACTTCCCAGAAAAGCACATAAGTCATAACTATTCCCCTTCTTCCAAAGCTGAACTCTCAGTGATGTAGTTAAGATATTCTTGGGGCAACGGAAAAAGAAACCCATAAGCCATGGAAACTGACTCAATTGTGTCAAATATCTGACTTAACCCATTTTCTCATTAATTTTTTTCAGCTAGTCAACCATAACTCGCTTTCTACATCCTTTTGACCACTACACATAAAGTGTTGGCCATGCCCCCCACTTTCTATTCTGCCCTCCTTACCCCAATTCATCTCCGTGTAACCACCAAGACGTTATATTAATGTCGCCCATCTCCTTTTACTAGATTAAAAGAGCTATGAAATCAGGGACTTTGTTCTGGACATTGTCTAGACAGCGCCTGGTCTATATCAGATGTGACTTACTAAACAAGGGAATACATTTGTTGGAACCTTAAGATGAACAAAATGTGCCCTACAGGCGAAGATAGCAGATGTGGGGTTGCCTGGTGCAGCGTTCCCGACCCTCCAGGCTCAGACCATCGGCTCCCATTAAACACATCCGTGCACAGACTCCACCCTCCACTTGAGAGCTACTCACTGCCTTTACTGTTGGGTTTCCTTACCTCGGAATCCCATTCCACCCCCTCCTGCAAGCCAAAGCTCAGGTAGGCCAGCTCGTCCCTGACCCCCCCTCCACCCTGTCCTCTGCCTTCAGGGTAATCACTCTCTGCATCACAGTGCTTCTTGTTCCTCTGTCCAATCACTGAATATTCATTGGAAGGACTGGTGCTGAAACTCGTATACCTTGGCCACCTGATGGGAAGAACTGACTCATTGGAAAAGACCCTGATGCTGGGAAAGATTGAAGGCAGGAGGAGAAGGGGACAACAGAGGATGAGATGGCATCACGGTTGGATGGCATCACTGACTCAATGGACATGAGTTTGAGTAAACTCTGGGAGTTGGTGATGGACAGGGAGGCCTGGTGCGCTGCAGTCCATGGGGTTGCAAAGAGTCGGACGCGACTGAGGGACTGCACAACAACAATCACTGACCTCATCCTGCCTTCAGAAGCTCTCTGCTGCTCTTCCCAACATCTCCAGAACAAGATCACTCTCTCCAGGGGAACATGTGGGGAGATTTTTGTTTGTTTGTTTTTCCATTTATACAGTTTCCACTGCTTGACCTGTAACTAACACTTGTAAGATTAATAGGGCTGTAGTTTTAAAGACTATTTACATAGCCCCACCATAATATAGGGCCGTTTTAATACTAAAAAATAAAAAAGAACTTTCCATCACCAGGCTATATAAATTTGACTATCTAAACTTAGAAACCCTGACTAGAAAACAAGCAATCATTTGCTTCTTTCAGCGTTTTATTCTCTTACACGGCAAGGGGAGCTCTTAGTAGGAACTTGATAAGTGAGAAGCAGAGAACACGTGGAAGCAGTTTCTATAAGGGGAGGACCAGGGTGCCGGGCCCAGAAAGACCCCAGGAAGATGCTCTCAGTGGAACTCTCAAAGTTCAGTGAGATGACATAGTTACATAATAATCACTTACAGAGCCTGGCTTTTTTTCTAGAAACAGTCAGAATGAGCAGTCAGTTTGGCTGATGATTGAACCATGTTTTACAGGGTTAGACTCCAAATTACAAATGGGAAGTTCTACTGGCTTTCCAAGGCTCTTGGCATGTATTTGGGCCACACAGAGGCCACTGTACCAAGTGATGTCAATGCGTTTAGGACTAAGTACCAGGCACTCCCTGACTAAACCAACATTCACGCGCTCTCGGTACGGACTGCCCAAGGGCACTGAGAGCTGCAAAGGCCTACAGGCTCACTGTGCTCCAGGTCCAGAGCTAAGTCCTTCCCAGACAGCACACAGCTCGTGCCTCACAAATCACTATATAGAGGGCACGTCCCTTCTACGCCCTGCCTCTCGGGATTGCTCACAGGAGACGACTGATGGGGATGAAGAATTCTGTAAGACAGCCAGCCCCAGGCCTGGGGTACAGGCTGACAGTGACGAATCTGCCATGGCCAGGGACGTGTGCTACCTCTGCGGAAGTGTCCATGTTCAGACAGTTGAGACTGAATAAATCTCCAGATCACACATCTCCCTGGTTTGAACGTTCAAGCTGTGTGCCCTTAGGGGCTTCCCAGGTGGCGCTAGGGGTGAAGAACCTGCTTGCCAGTGTGGATTTGATCCCTTGTTAAGACACGCAGGAAGATCCCCTGGAGGAGAGTATGGCAACCCACTCCAGTATTCTTGTCTGGAGGATCCCATGGACAGAGGAGCCTGGAGGGCTACAGTCCATGGGGTCACAGAGTCGACTGAGCGATTAAGCGCGCACACACAGTCACTCCAGAGGGTAATGAATTTTAAGTCACTCCAGAGAGTAATGAATAATGTCAGATTCTCTTCTAATGTAACAAAAGGGCAAGAGGGATGCTCAGGGTGTGATCAGACAGTTTGGGCACGTAAGGAACAGAATGCTAACAATTTTTTTGAGTCGCCACCATTCGAGGTAGGTGCCAGGTGGGATGGGGACAGGCCAGCCATGACCTTTGACCTACGGCACTCACTGTCTGTCTGGCGCTAGAAAGACACTCTGAAGAGCAGGTCACACAGATAGTCCTCAAATTAAAGTCTGCGGTGTGCTCTGCAGGAAAGTGCCTCCCTGCTATGAGATGATGGGACGGGGAACTGACCCAGAAGGAGGGTCAGGAAGGCTCCCTGTGGGGGAGTAACATTTAAGGCGAGATCTGAAGATGGAGCAGAAGTTGGCCAGGCCAGGGTTAGAGAAAGGGGTGAGGCCTGAAAAAATATACTGTCCCCCCAAATATGCAAGGAAAACTGCAAAGTTGACGTTTCTGTTTAATAAAATGCAAATGAAACAGAGCACTCTGTCAACTGCCTTAGGGCCTCGCAGTCGTAAATCTTCATTGTATCAGGAAAACCGTGTGCAGCTTTAGATGCTCTCGCTTGATCAGACTCCCCAAGCAGCTGGAAGACGACTGAGAAGCTCGATGCAGGATCCAATCATTCCAAAATTACTTGAAATATGAAAACCTTTAAAATATTTTTTTGCACCCTAAAATATTCAATGTGGCACGTGGGCATATTTTAATGTTTGATAGGATACAAGCTGAGAGCCTTCAAAATAAAAATATGAGCCTCCAAGCCTCAACACGGTGCCCGGGGCACAGCATCTTCGCAGGCTGGGGAACATCAGTGCCGCTTAAGCTCAGGGTTGGGGTCGGGGGACGGAAGGAGGCCAGGGCAGGGCAGGTCAGGGATCTGGGCTTTATTCTTAAAAGCAACGGGAACGGGCATGCGGGTTGTCTCTGTGTGTGATGTGTGTGGGTTTGCACAGTCAGACATACATTTTGGAAGGATCACTACTTTGACGGTGGCATGGAGGGAAACTGAAGGAGGCGAATCTGGAGGCAAGAAGCCTGTTAGGAAGGTACTGTAGTAACTCAGGTAAGAGACGGAGGTCGTCTGGGTTAGGAACCAGGGTGGAAAACAACGGATTTAAGGTTTTCCTTAAACCAACTTCTTGGGCCTGAGCTTAGACCCTCCCCTTTTATGGAATTCTATTCCACAGTCAATGTGTCCTAGCACTGTTCAAGCGATATTCTAGAATATTTCATATTCTACCTAGTGCAGCGGTCAAGGCAGTGGCCGACCTAAGGAAAATACAAGAAATACATTAGGACCAAAGGCAGGCTTGGGATCATGGTTGCTGTGGGTTGAATGGTAGCTCTCAAAAGACAGATCCACATCCTAACCTCTGAAACCCTTGAATGGGACCTTATTTTCAGAAAGGGTTTTTGCAGCTGTAGGGAAGCTAAGGGTTTCTAGATAGGATCATCCTGGATTATCTGGGTGGACTCTAAAGACTAGTGTCCTCATAAGACAGGGGAGACGACACAGACACAAGAGGAGGCAGGCATTGAAGACAGAGGCAGCCTGGGAAGCTGACAGCTGGTGTACCCCAAACAAGATGCTGAGAAGGCTGCTCTGGGTGGGGTGGGGACCCAAACTCTGCTCCTTGTGTTCATTTACTCGTCACATCCCAGAGGGCCCCCTGCACGATGCTGGGCATCAGGAAGCTGAGGCTGGTGTTCCCCTCTGCTGGGCTCCAGACAAGCCTCTCCCACCCCCACCCGTGGAAGGTCACTCTGTGGTCGTTCACAGCCAAGGTCAAGATCCCCGGGCACAGGGAGTGAGGGGATTTCGAATGAGGAGGGGAGGAGGGCCTGGACGCATGAAGAATGTGCGAGGGCAGCCGGGAAGGCGGGGACAGAGGCTGTGAATGTCCACAGAGCCCTGGAGAAGCTTGAAGGGGATGCTCTCCAGATTCTGGACAGGAAGATCCACAACCTCTCCATCTTTCCAGCACCTTCTCCACCCTCCCACATCCCCTCCACAACCTGGGCTTAAGCGAACAGGATCCTGATCCTCAGGGTTACCCTTGTTCTCCCTGACTCAGGGCAGTGGGGGGCGGAAATGACTGAACTCTTGCACCTCTCCTGGGGCTGCTGAGCACAGTTGCTCATGTTGCACGCTGTACAAGAGCCCCTGTGCCGGGGTGAGCAAGGACTGAAATCCAGCTCTGTTTCCTCTCACTGTGCTGTGTATCTTCAAGGCAGTGGGGTTCCCTTCTGTATCTGCACAAGGCTCAGGTCATGCTAGGAGCAGCCCAGCCCTCTCTGGGGGCAGCCTGGCCTCGGTCCCCATCACCACACTCCCGGTCGGCTCCTACTGTCTCTAGCGACCGAACAGCAATTCTCTGCCTTCATGAGGACTCTCTGTGCCCCAGAGCTTTCTGCATCTCCCTGCTCCTTCTTTCCACATCCCGACCGGGGCACGGGTCTTCCTTTCCCATCAAAGTCCACTTCCTGTGCTCAACACAGCTGGAGCGGCTATGACACGTTCTAAAGCAGGACGTAATCCTGTCGATATACTATTTCCTGGAGTGCAAAACTCCTCAAACACGTGTCACAAGGAAACCATGATATGCGGCTAGGTCAGGAGGCAAGTGTAAAAACGATGCACATCAAGGATATTTTCTAGGCTTTTCCACACGGAGGTCTGGGCCAGACCAGTCTACCTAGAAAGTTAATGAGTAGCTATTTTAGAAAAATATGGACTAGTGATCTTTGTCTCTGTAAACTGCGCTGGTTAGAATCATTTATATTGGGCATGTATTCTTTCCTGACTTGCGAAAATAAAAAACAAATCAGAAAAAGTTTGAGGGACTTCCCTGGTGGCCCAGTGGCTAAGACTCCATGCTCTCAATGCGGGTGGGGGGAGACTAGATCCCACATGCCGCATCTAAGAACCAGTGTAGCCAAATAAATAAATATATTAAAAAGAAAGAAAAAGAAGTTTGAGGTCAGTCATACGACACAGCAGCTGATATAAGAGGTAGATAGGAGGCAGTCATTCAAGACTCTCCTATTTTCACCATCAACTTAGAACTTGCATGATCAGAACTGATTCCTTCCTAGTGTAGTTAGAAGTAGTCGTTTTCAAGATAATTTGAAAGTGACAATATAATCTTACAATGCAGAATACATTCAACAGAGTAAACAGATGGGATCTGTCAGACCCAGAATCCACTTTCAATCATTCTCCCATTTCATCCTCAAAATAGTCCCATTAAGCAGGCACAGTTGTCCCCATTTGACAGGCGGGAGGCGAAGGCCCACAGGAAGATGAGGTTAAACACGAGTGCATGTCGGAGCTGGGATTTACAACCTGCGCAAAATCGACTTTGGAGCCTGCATTGCTGACCACTATGCTGTACTCCTGGAAAATCCCATGGACGGAGGAGCCTGGTGGGCTGCAGTCCATGGGGTTGCTAAGAGTTGGACACAACTGAGTGACTTCACTTTCTCGCATTGGAGAAGGAAATGGCAACCCACTCCAGTGTTCTCGCCTGGAGAATCCCAGGGACGGAGGAGCCTGGTGGGCTGCTGTCTATGGGGTCGCACAGAGTCGGACACGACTGAAGCAACTTAGCAGCAGCAGCAGCAGCAGTAGGCTGTACTCTCTCCAGGGGGCACAGGGTCCCCTCAAAGCCTTTCCCACAAGGCACTGTCTGGATCCCATGAAATCCTCCCACCTACAGCTCCGACCACAAGAAGCGAGCACTGACTGTGTACTCACATTTTCTCTCTAACCACAGTCTTACTATAGCCGGGTGGATACTGCTGGTATCTGGTCTAACAGAACCCCACAGAGCTGTCAGACTGCTCCATCCTGCCAAACCTGTGTGACTAAGGAGCCCTCTTGAAAGTGAAACTACACAAAAGAAAGAAAAAGGAAACACAAGACACCCTTTTCTTGTAGGCCTTTGCCTATTGTGATTGACCACGTTTGGATCCCCCCCCAAATTCATAAATTAAAGACCCAATCCCCTGCAGATAGGCTCATCAATGCCATCTTTCTAGATATCATATAAATGCATTAATATATGAGTGGGGGAAGGAGAGGGTGGGACGAATTGAGAGAGTAGCATTGAAACATATACATTACCATATGTAAAACAGATGTTATTATATATACTTTTATATTACATCAATTACATGTTAATATATTAATAGCTGGTGGGAATCTGCTGTATGACGCAGGGAGCTCAAACCCAGTGCCCTGCGACAACCTGGAGGGGTAGGCAGGAAGGAGGTTTAAGAGGGAGGAGACATATGTATACCTATGGTTGAGCCATGCTGATGCATGGCAGAAACCACCATAATACTATAAAGCAATGATCTTCCAACTGGGGCTTCCCTGGTAGCTCAGGAGGTAAAGAATCCGCCTGCAATGCAGAAGATGCAGGTTTGATCCCTGGGTCAGAAAGATCCCCTGGAGAAGGGAATGGCAACCCCCTCCAGTACTCTTGCCTGGGGAATTCCATGGACAGGAGAGCCAGACAGACTACAGTCCACGGGGTTGCAAAGAGCTGGACACGACTGAGTGACTAACACACATCTTCCAATTAAAAATAATTTAAAAAATAAATTCACCTTTATGTCTATTAAAATGATATTGGCATTTTAAAAAACAAACAAACCTAATCCCCATTGTGATGGAGGCCCTTTGGGAGGTGATGAGGTTGTGAGTGTGGAGCCCTTACAAGGGAACAAGAAACCACAGACAGCTGCCTTCTCCCTTTTCCCACATGAGGGCTCAGCGAGATGACCCTGATCAGACATCAAACCTGCCACCACCTTGATCTTGGACTCCCCAGCCTCCTGAACGGTTAGAAATACATTTCTGTTGTTTAGAATCCCCTAGTCGATGGTATTATCTTATCCATAGGAGCTGGACAGACTAAGACACCTACTTCCCCCAATTTGTGGGCTGAATTCCTTTAGGCCTGATTCCTGCTAAAACTCTGAGCCAGACCGAATCTTTCCTGCAGGTTAAAACGATAGGGGTTTTCAGCAGCTCCAACAGCCCTGACTTCTTCCTTAAGTGCCTTTGGGACACAACGTCCCTGGTTATAGGAAAGTGGGAACCTCATTGTGTATCACGTTGGCACTGGCTCGGGCTGTACTAAATGGGGAACAAGCAGAACCTGTGGCTAAAACATGCCCCCCCCTCACATGCACACCTGCCCGATGATGCTTAAAACCTGCTGTGAAACCTGGGAGCGGAGCTGGGGGAGAAGCGTGGCCACCTGTGTTCTGTGCCCAGTGTGACAGCCTGGGAGCTTTGAACAGCTTCCTTTGTTTCCGTTCCCCTATTAGTAAAATTGGTTCACACTGGAGGGTTACCAAGCTCTTTGCAAATCTGCTGAAAAGCCATGTCCCCCATCAAAGACACATTTCCATCTGCCTATGATGCCGTGTATACTTTCAGACTGCTCCCAGTTAGGGACCCCTGGGGTTCAGATGGTTGTTCAGGCTCCTTTGGGCTCTGACATTCGATCTTCCTCTGATTTTTATCTTGGGGGAATGCACACCACTCACCTCGCCTTCCCTCCACAAAGACCACCTCCCCAGGGCCTCCTGGCAAAATAAGACAGACGTTCTCTCCCCGCCCCATCCCGGCCCCTGGGGTCTGCGTGCAGGAACCACGTCCATCTCAATAGGCATTGTGTTTGTGGTTTTCATTTTTTGTATATTAATTTATTTGTTTTAATTGGAGGCTAATTACTTTATAATATTGTAGTGGTTTTTGCCATACGTTCACATGACTGTTCATTTCTTTCTCAGTGAAGTTAATTTTTGTTTTCTTGAGATGAAGGCAAAACAAAAAAGAAGTGAATAAAGATCGAAGGAGTAGAAGAGAGAGTTCTTAGATTAAAAATTACAATCAGGGGTTAGAATCTAACTTGCTGAGGACCGAGGAGCTGACAGGGGCACGGTGTGGGCACATAATGCCAGACCCGCCCCCTTACTTCCCACCACGTCGGGGCCATCTCTAATCAGTGAATGTGCCCACCCAAGCGAGGGAGTCCAGCTGGCCTTTCCAAAAACATTCACTTCCCAGTTTTTCTCGGATTGATCTGCCGGGCAGATCCTAGTCACAAAACTCTGGGGAGACTCACCCCATCCTGGGAAAACAGACGAACACAATGGCCTTATCTCTGAGTATAAGGTTGTATCATTCTTTCCAACAAGCTAGCAACAGATGAACAATTCAATTGTGGGGGGTTAAAAAAAAAAAAAGGCAAGTGTGAGGGCAGCGAGCCTGTAACCCTATTTTCACTTTCATTAGGCCAACCTCACTTAATCATCCACAGGGCATTTCATTGTCTTTGAAATGAACTAAACGTTATTTTACCCATGGGAGAGCTACTATCTCCTGTGCCAAACACATCACATGCGTTGTCACTGATCGTGTAACGTACATGATATTTTCACTACACAGATGAGAAAATCACCAGCGTGATTATCTCCACTCTGCAGATGAGGAAGTCAGGGCTGGGCGAGGTTAGGTTACTTACCCCAACTCGCACAACCGACAGGAGTCAGGGCTCGGATTCAGGCTCTGGCTCACCAATCCTTTCCTTCCTTCCCTGTAGCCCAGCAGTTCCCAAACGTGTCTGCACAGTAGGAACCCCTGGGGATCTTTTTAAAAACTCCCAGTGCCCAGGGCACCACACCCTACAAACCAGACCTCGGGAATGGCCGCAGGCCTCAGCTAATTTTTTTAAGCTCCCCAGGTGACTGTAAAGTGCAGACACGTTTGGGAACTGCCGCGTTAGCGCCTGGGGGCACCTTCGGCTGCCAATACAGGTGCCAAATAAGCCACGTGAAAATCAAGCAGCGACTAAGATGGAGCAAACTGAAGATGAGCTGAAGGTAGCTGAGGAGGCACAACACAAGGACACGCACAGTCTTCTCTGCAGGCAAAGGAAGAGACTCGATACCAGGAGAAGCTTTCTCAATGCAAGCACAGCCAGCTGCAATGGGATGCCGGTGTTTAGAGACTCCATGTGTAAGGGCTGAACAAAAATGCACCACGTAAAACTCTTCCTTTAAAGGGGGGTTCCTTTTTGCTTTTAGGAGAGTGACTGTTTTGCTATTTTCTATTTATGTTAGAAGCTGTATACCAGGCTGTATACCAGGCGCTGTGGCTGGCAGCACTGGTGAGGTGAGCCCTCTGCTGGCCATTTGCAACAGCATAGACAGTAGGGTTATAGCCAGGAGGGCATTTGTGTGAAGGAGACCTGAGTTCCATCCCTGAGTCAGTAAGATCCCTTGGAGGAGGGCATGGCAACCCACTCCAGTATTCTTGGATGGGGAATCCCCAAGGACAGAGAGGCCTGGCAGGCTGTTTATAGTCTGTGGGGTCACAAAGAGTTGGACATGACTGAGCAACTAAGCCCAGCACATTTAAGAAATACAAATTCTTTACAAATAGGAGGTTCACTGGAAAAGCCTCCATACCCTACTATGCTAGGAAATGAGAGCTTATTGTGATACCATCTTGCAGAACCTCAGTTTGAAAATTTTGATGGCCCAGTTAAGCATCCTGAGGAATTTTAGTCGGACTGCAGATAGAGAAGGGGGCTACAGTCCCTGGGGTGGCAAAGAGTCGGAAATGACTGAGTGACTAACACTTTAACTTTTCTGCCTCGGATAAAGACATAAGCTACTGATGGATGGCATCCACAATTCACTGATTTTCTATTGGTTTTGTTTTCCTCTTTTGTATTTAATAATAACATCTTCGTAAGCATGTTCTCTCTAGACTGAGAACTTTGAGTCAACTTACTTCCACGTGTCTGTTGACTGTGACAAGAACCCAGGAAAGCCAGGCGTGTTGTTTGTGTACTGCTCGGATGGCAGGGAAATCAAACCCCCTCCAGGGAAGATGTGGGTGAAGAATAACTCCACGCATTCCACCCACCCTCTCATTATAGTCTGTCTCCTTTCATTAAATATACATATATTTTGGAAATAAGAGAGATCTCTCAAGAAACTCTGAATGTGAATGTAGAAATAGCTTCTCGTGTTCTGTTTATAGTTTCTCAAGGTCATTTTGTATAGTCAGTTTTGTAACTTTGTAAAGCCAGAGTCACTGAGAGTAGTTTGAGGTTTTCACTCCGTCTACTGATAGCTGAAACTTGCCACTTCGTGGGTCAGATTTAATGACCACGTCCGTGGATGGTGGCACTTTTCTTTGCTAAAGTTTAGGGATTTTGAAAAAGAGTGATAGTGTTTAGGATCTGTTCTGAGGAGTCTCCAGCTGGAGAACCTATTTGTGAAATCTCAATCTCAAACCAAAACCTCAAACTTTGCTGCCAGGCCACAGAAATCAGGTAAGCCCTTAGAAACACTATATTTCTCACTAGGCATGGCTCACTGTTATATGCAAATAGAAATCAGGTAAGCCCTTAGAAACACTATATTTCTCACTAGGCATGGCTCACTGTTATATGCAAATATAAACCCAAATAAACAATAAGCCTATCACTGGCTAGAAAACAGCAAAAGATAAATTGTAGGAACTGTTTTCTTTCTTCTTCAGTGCAAAGTTGAGCTAACAAAAAAAAGTGGTCATTTTTAGGGAAACTCTTGGCTGAAACCCCCCCACGTGGGCCTCTTTTTCATTCAGCTTCTGTTTAACAGACACTGCACACCTGCCTGCCCGCCTAACTGGCAGATCTGAGTGATGGGCAGAAGCGTCATTTTCATTCATCCCTTCACCTCTGATCACTAGCCAGTTCTGTGAGCACTGAATAAATACACATTGGATCACAAAGGAGTATTCGTATTTGAAGACAAGTGTATAACATTCTGGGCTTCCCAGGTGGCTCAGTGGTAAAGAATCTGCCTGCCAACGCAGGAGATGAAGGTTCAATCTCTGGGTCAGGAAGATCCCTTGGAGAAGGAAATGGCAACCCGCTCCAGTATTCTTGCCTGGGAAATCCCAGGGCAGAAGAACATGGTGGGCTACCGTTCATGGGGTCGCAAAAGAGTTGGGCATGACTGAGCAACTAAGCACACACACACACACATAACATTCTAGTAAAAAGCCAGCTTAGTTGGAGTCAGACAGCGTGAAGGAGGTAGGGCTTCAGCTGCAGTTTGGCTGAAGCACACAAGTGAGGGCCTCCATCTCTGGAGCTGCTGGTCACTTTCGGGGTAGACATCTCCCCACCAGCTCTCGTGCCAGGACCCTAGCTTGTCTCCTCATTGCCCAGGGCCTCCTGAACTTGCCCGGCCAGGCCTCCTCTTGGCAAGTTTAGCTTCTGGTGGTCTAGGTGAATCCAGTTCTCTCTGCCCTGGCCTCCAGGCCCGTGAAGTGTGTACACATGCTTACGCTTACACAGGCACAGCAAAACTCTTGGTAACATGGACATATTCTGGTAAAAATGACTTCCTCTTCCTTCTTAGCTTGTCCTTTTTCCTGTCTGTAATGGAAGGACAGGAATGATGTGGTGGGAAGGGGGGAGGTGCCCACCACGGACTGTCTTGTTTGCTGTGGCTTTTCATTTGCTTGATGTTTTGTGGGGGAATTTAAATATTAATGCAACTCTTCAGGAAGGATCCTTTAAGATGATATAAAATAAGAATTTGGCTCAGTCTTCACACAATTTTTAAAATATCTTTGGAATGGCAATTGCTTCTACTCAGTAATAATCTTCCCACCTATGATTATCCAAGCAAAATTCTAAAAGGCATATCAATTTCTTTCCCAGCCACACAAGCTGTTAGACTCAGCCACATTTACTTCTAGATTGTGGATTGTACAGTGGATTTAAAAATTTGTACTCATATTATCTTTTTAGAAAATATACTATTATACTTGGGCCTGTATATAAAGAGTTTAGATAATTAAATGTACATATATATATTTTTCTAGTTTACAATTTTCTTTCCTAAACTGTTTATAGTTGATTTGTATATGTTTGAATTAAAAAATACATAATTTATTTTTGCAGTAACACCAGAATGTGAAAATGAGCTTCATTTCCTTTTTTTTTTTTTTTTTGACTGCATTGTGCAGTTTGGAGGGTCTAGTTCTCTAACCAGGGATTGAACCTGCGCCCTTGAAGTGAAAGCTCGGAGTCCTAATCATTGGGCCTTTAGGGAAGTCCCTCATTTTATTTCCTGATAGCCCACGGGTAACCTTGTTTGCTATAGTATTTTTAAAAATGTTTGGAAGAGATGTATGCATCAGAAGAAATAAAAGAAGTAAACGTAACATTTCTAGACACTAGAAGGTGCAGTGAGAATCTATAAAACAATAAATATGCCCAGTCTAAACACTGCACCAGGCTCCTCTCCTGGTCATAGTGAAGCAGTACCCCGAGGGAAACTCCAGCCGTATAAATGATGTGATTTGATGCCATCCGCAATAGTGTGGAATATTTCCCAATTTTAACAAATGGATGCAGAAACAGCACATTTAGGAAAAACCACTAAAAATGACCAGAAAGAGATTTTCTTCTAAAGCATCAAACTCAACTGTTTTCTTAACTACTTGTGTTCTTCAATCATTTAAAACACAGATTGGTTTGAAAATAAGTAATCATCTATGTGTAATTCCTATGCAGGGAACCATTCTGAAACAGATGCTTGGGTTTTTTTTCCCCCCCTTTCTGAAGAATTAACCACAAAGACATTGCTTAAGACCACTCATCTCATTTGAACGAGATCTCAGTATTAGAATTCATATGAGAAGCCACCATCTACTGATAAAACTGAACAACCCACATCAAGGATTCTTTCTAATTGTGTAAATACAGAATAGCTTCAGTTTGTCAAAGTCACCTAATGCTGTCTTTAAAACCAGCTCAAAATGTCTTCGGTCCCTAGAGGATAGTGACTTTCGAAAGCTTCCCTTTGCCGCTGACTGAAGGCAGGGATGCAGGTGGACTGGTACATATTCACGCTGATTCACAAAGAGAGATGCAGGTCCAGATGCTCAGAAGAGAGAGGATAATAGAGGCTTCGGGAAAGGGAATTCATCCATGGAACAAAAGCATCCACCTCTGACCTTATTATGATGCCTTGGGACTTTAGAAAAGATGCCTCTTCTAACAGCTGGGTCCTGGATGGACGCCTGATCACAGAAATCACCCCCAGCTAAGTGCAAACACTGTACAAAACTCAGTCTAAAGGGATGATCTAAGTCTAAAGGGATGATCTCAGTCTAAAGGGATGATTTAAGCTGGTTCACTATTCCACTCTTTCTCCTGCCACCCACCCACTGAAAAGAACCCAGAAGCTCCTGTTAGGTTTCCCTTCCCCTAACTGAAGAGTTCCAACATCATTCGCTCAAACACGCACTAGAATGTCCACGTTTATCTCCCAATCCATGCTGTTCCTTTTTGGGGGAATGATGGTAGGCGGGAGATAGATGAATAGCATATCTGCCAATTGCAAGTTTAGTTACAAAAGAAAAAAAGGAAAGGGATCTTTTCTTCTTGTTTCCATAGCAAATGCCATAAAAGTGCCAAGCAAGGTCTAAGTCTTCTACACAGGCTCACGTGTTTGGGTTTCATTGGAGTTTCTTAATTTCTTACTATAATATTATAGAATACACAAAAATATACTCTAACACACAACACATGGGGCAGAGCCAAACCAAAAAGATGTGACTGAAAAGCCCATAGCTGGACTGCCCACAGCCTTCTCCAATTATCTACTTATTTAACAGAAAATATCAAAATATATTTTAATGCATTTAGTAGAAAATGTGGTATAATCAGAAACTGCAGAAAGCTAAGAGCCCTCAAGAATTATCTTTACTCTGTGTTGCAGAATGCATAATCTAAAAGCCCTTAGCATTCAAAAATATCCCAGCCTTTCAACAAAGAGAGAGTGATTGTTAAAATACAGAAAACAACAGTGATTTGATGAAGACTGAAAGGCCTTAACTATATGTATATCTATGTCAAGGTATACAGCCACACAAAGCGCTTGGATGATAGGCAGAGACGAACCACAAAAGTTGCACTAAGCTATGAAGCAAAATAAACGACTACCAACCAAAATCCGTTTCAATTTTTATTATGAATGTCCAAAGTGACAGCATACTGTGAAAGTGTTAGGTTCTCATTGATTAAATGTCAAGAGACCACAGATACAGCATTCCAAGCACTTTAATTTGTGACAGAGCCAAGACAAATAAAAGAATGATAAAAATATTCTTTTAAGTGTAAAGAGTGTTCATATTTAGAGTTTGTGGGTTTTTTTCAACCCCCTCACCCCTTGCAGGTATTGCGAACTCTGATAATTTCCAAAACCCAGAACCTGGTCTGAATATTTACAACAAACTTTTATAATCTCTGCCTGAATAAGAAGTGATTAAAAAACGTACTTATAAAGTATGTTTACGATACAATGGGATGACACCCTTCCTTCCTCTCTCCCTAGGCTTCTCCCCTACCACCAGGTATCTGCTGTTCGTAAAGATCAGGGCAGGAAAGCTGGGGTGAGATACCCGGAAGACTACATTGAACCTGGATTTTCTCAAAGCTGCATCTCTTTTCCTTTTTAATAAAAACTGAAGACGTTCAACGTTCGCGTGTCCAAGGAGATGACTAATAACGATGGATGAAAGCCACCAGTCAAGAACCACAGTTTTTGCACGTTGTGTTTAAGCAAAAAAGCCTTAGTTTACTACAGCTATGGTTCCAGTAATCTGTAGTTCCAACACAACATGACATTTTCTCCCTGAACAGTTTCCTTGCAATCTGTCCTTCTCATCACTGGTACAGGATGATGCTACAGCTGGAGTTTGTTGCCATTTATATTCCGAAAAAACAAAAAAAATTCTGGTCCTGTGGAAGTGCATATTTCTTACAGATGCAATACTGTTCATCTGAGTGGATCCTCAAAAAGAACAATTATGGACTAGAAACTCATAGAGTTTGTGTTTAAAATTTATAAAATTAAACCTGCTCCAACAGGTAATACAGGGAGGCATGCTTGCAACCTCTGGATTCAATCAGAAACAATGTCTGAGAGCACAGAGCCTTCAATAGGTAACGGTGGGTTCCTTTTAACGCTTCCTTAAACAAGATCCGATGTGGTGCACATTGGAACTTTGAAGCACGTCTCACTTATGTCTACAAGGCCTGGGACACTGGAAGCTGCCAGGACTTCATTCATCATCTTGCCTGTTGACAAAAGGAACAATAACTGGTCATCACTGGTCAACGGAATAACTTTTTCTATTTTTTTTTCCAAGATAATTCCTAAAGAAGAGATGGAGTGAATAAAACAGCAAATATTTCGATGTTTGATGAATTTCTGTGCTCTAAAATGCCATGTCTCTCTCCAGTGGAGCAGGAAGAACCAGAGTGTTCAGCTCTCTCCTCGTGGGGCAATGGTTTAGGAGAGACCCCTGTCTCAGAGCTCAGTATGCCCAAGCTCCAGACGTGATTCTGCCAGTAACTAACAACGTCACCTAAACTTGCAGGCCTTGGTTTCGTCACATGTAGACTAAGAGGACTTCAGTGGATGCAGTCTAAGAAGAAAGCCACCAACTAACTTTTAGTGGGTCCATGTAGTCTTGCCCTCACAGGTCCTTAAACAGCAGAACCAGGTAGAACCATTTCAGTCTGTGGGCAATGGGTAGGCTTCAAAATATCTATGCCTGGGGTGCCTACCATCTTGGATTAGATTGGTGATGAGAACCTGATAAACTACCAGGGAATTTTTCAACATATATGTTAACATCTGCAGTCAATTAAATTAAAATCTTCCTAAATGGTGATGTGAGGGGTGTAAAATTCTGGGAATACACATTTCCACATCTTTTACTGTCTTAAAATCTAAGAGGTATCTTTTTTTTTTTTTTGGTACCTGTTGGTTTTCTTAAATTAAGAAACAGCTATGTAAAAGCTGAAAAGTGCATTAATAAATATAACAACATGGATGCATTCTGTAAGAGCACAGTTGTTATTGTTGCAGTTGCTCAGTCTTGTCTGACTCTTGGCGGCCCCATGGACTGTAACTTGCCAGGCTCCTCTGTCCACGGGATTTCCCAGGCAAGAATATTGGAGTGGGACTCCCCTGGTGGCCTTGTGGTGGGGAATCCTCGCAATGTGGGGAATGTAGTTTCAATCCCTGTTCTAGGAAGGTTCCAATTGCAGGGCAATTAAGCCTAAGTGGATCACTAAGACTTGAAGCAGCTAAATAAATAAATATTAAAAAAAAAAAAAAAAAAGAATACTGGACTGGGATCTTTCCAACCCAGGGATTGTCTCCTGTGTCTCCTACGTTGGCGGGCAGGTTCTTTACCACTGAGCCACTGGGGAAGCTCAGAAGCATAGTACTTAACCTAAAATCCAACTAGTTGGACTAGTTAAGTAAATATGTCAAATAAGTTTACAAAGATATCCACACTAATGAGCAGACATGGGGCCCCGACACAGAAAGTCTGACCCTAAAACTGATGCTTTTAACCACCATGCAAATCACCTTACTGCGCCTTGTTAAAACAACAGTGAACTGGGGCTGGAAAGTTTACTGTGACTTTCACAGCTGTCCTAGGTTCAACCAGAAATTAGGTTCAATATTTGGAAATTTAGGACTATTAGTAACAAAATGAAAAGCTTCAGTAATTGAAAAACTGTATTTAGCGATTTTGATTTGATCTTTGTGTCTCTGTGGCTGATAAAACTTACATGATGCTGAAACAACTGTTTATATCATTTCATACTGTTACAGTACTATTGTAGTATGTCATTATTACATTATACATATATATGTATATAAACATATTAAGGTATCATGGCATTATATGCATGACAAAAAATAGCTCAATAATTTTTTTTTCATCTTTCTACTGTGGCTTTGGCATAAGGGGAGACACAACTTTGTGAAATGTGTGAATGATTCACACAAAACTGGCGTCGAGATATCATCTATTGGATTATTCCAAGTATTTTGCTAATGAGTTTATCCTTCAAACATTGACTTAAAAGCTACTCAAGAAAGAAAAATGACAATGAAAATAAGCTACAAGTTCTAAAGGGACAGAGCCGTGTTCTTAAATCTGGGTAAGATTTGCCAGATTATAATACATAAGGTTGTTGTCTGGAGCAAAACAGCATTTGGAGAATAAAAGGCACAGAGGCCCACAATGGGGAGCAAAAGGGAAAAAGACACAAAATTCCTCAAATTGTCCAGCGTGGACCCGTGAGAATGATCTAGTAACACACGCACATACATCTACACAGACTAAAGTTCTGGGTTTCTTTGTTGCCAAGTAAGAGAAATAAATATTTCTCTCTTAACAAACGAACTTGAAGTAAACAAACAGCGAGTGAAATTTATTATAGTGTTCTGACAAGTATTTTCACAACTATGGATTTCTGGGATGTGTTAGCATAGATCCTAAGCGTCTGATAGAATCGCTGCAAGAGGCTGTAACCCGATCCATCCACTGGTGAAGGTGGAGATGAAAAGGGAAACATCAAGGAACAGTACAGAGAGACCAGACGATGGCCACAGAGCTCATGTCTGGAGAGCGCTGTAGTTTCAAAGCCCCTCCACATAGTGGGGAGCCCTGCTGACATGAGAGGTGGCTACGGTTTGAGGGTTAGGGACCTGCTGGGCTTAACACAGGTATGTGAGTCACCAAGTCACTGGGTGGAAGGAGGACCAGCCCTTTCTCCTCCACGTGCCGCCTCTGGCTGGTAACGCTGATATCGATGAATGCACTACTTACTATTATTCATCTCTTCTGCTCCTACAATTACGTCTCATAAACTGTCTCATAAACAACACCCTACAAACTAGATCTAAGCACCTCCATAAAGCAGCTGGGTTGGGAAAAGCGCGTTGCCCAGTGTCGTTTACAAAGCAGCCAGCAAACAGCAGAGCCAGAACTCAGAGCCTTGGCATCTGTGGTTCCCCAGTTCCCGCTCATTTCCCGGCCACACCGCTGTGGTGCCCGCTGGACCACCGGGCAGAAGTGTCTACGCATGCAATGCAGCCCCATCTTTACGTGTTGAATCCAAAACGAGCTCCTGCATCTAAAACCTAGTCACATCGATAGACACTGGCCACTCCAGAGACCAACCACCCAGAGACACCGCGGGCAGGAGGGCTTACTCCAAACTCCTTAAATAGAGAGTTTCCGTGACGCGCATTCTTGCTCGTTCAGGGATCACTCTTTACAGTTACCAGCGGGCTGCATGATCGCCCTGAACACTGGCTATAATTTCATAGAGTAGCAGGCCAAGCACCGTAGTTTTCAATGAGAATATGGTGCAAAGACTTTTTTTTTTAAAGTAAACTGAGAGATAGCAGTGCCTGGAGGTGTAAGTTATACCTGGAAAGTCACTGTAAAAGTCCCAGTAGTGTTAGCCACTCAGTCATGTCCCACTCTTTGTGACTCCACGGATTGTAGCCCACCAGGGTCCTCTGTCCATGGGATTCTCCATGCAAGAGAACTGGAGTGGGTTGCCATTTCCTCCTCCAGGGGATCTTGCCAACCCAGGGATCAAACCAGGGTCTCCTACATTGCAGGCAGATTCTTTACCATCTGAGCTTCTGTAGCTCAAGCTGCCATAAATGATGTATTTGCTGCAACTGTCCTTAATTTTGAAATGCAGTCTTTTATAAACTGGGCACAATGAAGGTGAGCTGACAAGTGAGGTCTTGCCTATGTGAGTCCAGGTCTTGGATATGTGAGTCCAAGTCCAGGTCTCAATCTGTGCAAACAGCCTGGCAAACTCATTAATGCCATGATGCATACTCGCAAATGAGGTTCAAGGAGGTGAAATAACCTCGCAAAGATGACACAGCTACATAGTGGCCGAGACTGACTTTCAAGTTACATGGGCACTGCCCCCAGTTACCTGCCTTTCCACTCATACTTCATACAGGCTGCATCCCCACATACCTGAGCTCCACACAGTGAATGGCCACCCTGTACCAGGGCCCGTGGGTCATGAGGCTGCCGAGGGACCAGCCCTGCAGGGAGGCCCAGGGCTCCCAAAGCAGCCACGCCCTTTCTTATTCTTGGAAACCTGGCTCTGGAACTAGAGGCCAAGCTTCCATGAATGCAGGGCTGCAGAATGATGGGGGGAAAAAGGACAAGCAGGAATGATCACAGGTGGGCCAACAGCACAGAGAAACAGGATTTAGGTCAACTTCGGTGTCGAGGCTTCTGTTCTATTTCCCATTTTTTCCTCCTTAAGTAAATGTGATCTGTGCTGCTAGTGGTGAAGAACCCACCTGCCACTGAGGGAGACTTTAAGAGATGCCGGTTGGAGCCCTGGGTCGGGAAGATCCCCTGGAGAAGGAAATGGCAACCCAATCCAGTGTTCTTGCCTAGAGAATCTCATGGACAGAGGAGCCTGGCAGGCTGCAGCCCATGGGATTACAAGAGTTGGACACGACTGAAGTGACTTAGCACACAGGATTCCAAATGACCTATTAACAGCAACCAGCCACTTCTCTATAAATTACAGTCGAGAAACAGCGTCTATAACAGAGGCTCTGAGACCTTCATTTCTTCCCCCAGTAAAGCTCTCATCAGAGCAGCTCAGTGATCAGCCAAGCTGGCGCACTGGAATCCATCGTCCTGTCTGCTGTTCTCCCCACGAGGAGGAGGCATGTGATCGTGAAACCAGGGGACAGAAAACCTACCCAGGGAGTGCTGTCCTGGCACTGATGCTCATGGCTTAACCACCAGTGGGCTAAATAAGGAGGCGATGGAGCAATACCAAGAAAACCAGGCCCTTTGAAAAGGCTCTCAGATCCAGGCCGCAGCCAGCCTGCCCTGCCACGCTGAAGGGAAGGTGCCAGAGTTATTCAGGGATGCCAGGCCCCCATCTGCCTCGTCCAGCTGATCCACTTGGCCAGCCCACTTGGGACAGGATGGCTGGCACAGATCTAAAAGGAGCAGTGTGTGCAGACATGTTCTAACATAATTTGCTAAATGTTTTACTGTTCTGTAGTTAAAAACCTACTAAAAACGTGTGGAGCCGCACACATCCTACTAGGTTAGGACAGTATGAAGTCAGGGCTTCCCAAGAACCAAGCATAAGAATAATTAAAATAAAAGATAAATAAAAAGGAGAAGTTCATTCCTACGACGGGGGATATGCAGGGCTCCTCTCTTAAACTGAGATCACGTTTTGCTTCATGTGTCATGCCCACACATGTTCCATGCATACACATTTTTCGGATTCCCCAAAGAAGCTTCTTAATTCCAATGTGAGGGAAAGAAGGATCAGATATATCATATTAGCGCTAAAACAGACCCTGGGAAAGGCAGGGCACAAAATTCTCGAACATTAGAAATCTGAAGTGCAGGGGTTTCACACTGGCCCATGGGAACACAAAGGCTGGGAATCTAGACAGTGCTGACTTCCTGTACTTCCACACCCTGTGTACCCCACAATGTCTGTCATTCAGTTAAATCAAGTCTCTCAGATACTAAATCCTGAAAATCTGTGCCACTTGGCATGGATGACCCAAATACAACACCGACTTCTGAATGATCCAAATATAACAGAGACTTCTGCACCATCAGGACGGACTGAGCTGTTGCAAACAGTGCTGAAACCCAACTTCCTGGGAGCTGGCCGGTGGGAGGCACAGGGTCCCCGGGCCCAGGGTCTGGCAGAACCCTCCAGGGAGCTCATTTATGGCAAGGCGGCTCAGAATTCGGGTTTAAAGTGTGCCCTTTGGAACCTGACACTTGGCCTGGAAGCTCTGAAGCTGCTCTCCACTGAATATGCAATCCTTGGGCAAGTTCCTCAGCTACTGAGAGTTTCAGCTGTAAAATGGAGATTCCTGCCCACCAGCCAGGCTAACCGTGGGGAGGGCATGCGGGACTGCCCTGGAAGTGTCCACCGCAGAGGAGGCAGGAAGGGCACGGAGTCTCCCTTCTGCCAGCCACGTTCTCAGGGAACCCCGGGGACACAAGCGGAGAGCAGAGATGTTCGCCGATGCTCAGGCGCTGGGAACCAGGCTGCCGTCTGCCATCCCCTCTGTGTGGAATGCTCTTCACTCTTCTTCACCCGATGGTGCTTAGGCAGCCATCGCAAACGCTCTACTTGACGGCTGCCTCCCTGGAAGGTTCTCCCTCGGCGGAGGCCCCCAGGTCCACACCCCTGGCAGAGCCTTGGTCTAATCATTGTCTTCTCCGTCCTTGTCTGGACTATGAGCACCTCTGTGACTGACTGACAAAGTGAAAGAAAGAGGCCTGCGCCCTTTCGCCTTGCTCGTGCAGGCAGCAGTGATTCTACCCCGCGCTGCTCTGGCCACGACACAGTCAGGCCCCTTCCCTTCTCCACCTGCTCCCATCAGCCAATCTGCTAATTACCCTCCTTTTCCCTCCACCTCCCAACGTTCTCCCCACCACACCTTTCTCTCTCCCTCGGCCACTCCTACTCAGAGAATCACCACAAGCCAACAAGGAATCGGCACGTATACTACTTCACTTAGCTGTCAGGCAGAAACGAACACAGCACTGTAAAGCTACTATACTCCAGTAAAAATTAATTAAAAGCAACAAGGAATCAGGACTTCTATATATTTCAAGTCAAAGCTGATGCCCTTGCTGAGCTACAAGAAAAAGAAAAACAAATTCTGTTAACAACTCACATGTGACAAGTCTGCGCTTTGACCCCCTGAGCTTTGGGACAGCAGAGGAAGGAGAAAGAGGAAAAGAGAGGGCTGTCAAAGGCGCCCGTGCGCCGCTGGGCGCGTGGGCTCCAGGTGAGCGGGGCCAAAGCTGGTCTTTGCTGCTGTGAAATCTCGACTCCTCAGCCCGGGGCTTCTCAATGGACGTTCAACATTGAATGAAGGGCTGCATGAACATAAGGGGAAGAAGTCCACACAGTCATCCTGGAAGCATAATGTCTACCAGCTAAACCTTTAATCATTCTAGACAACTTATATAAAACCGTCCTATGACATTCATTCCGTCGGCAGTGGAATCAGCTCCACTGCTTGGAAGCCCTTAGGCTGGGGGCTGATGCTAAATGCTTATGAATTTTACGCAACAGCTCGCTCCTGCTAGCTTAAAGGTTAAAAGGTTTTGACATTTTTTTTCCCCAAGAAGAGATACTGTGAGATTAATGAGCGGCAGGTCACGTGATGCAACCACCCTCACTGTTGACTTTTTCATCTTCAAACTAGTAGGATGTATTCTTCCCCTCCCCCAGTCCAGAGCAAAAACTATTGACATGTATATATCTACTAGTAAAACTGAACCCATCAGATAAAAATTTTACTAATTGAAAAAGTTAATTTTAAAAGACTTTCAACATTTTTTTACCAGCATGCCAGCTTTATGTATAACGTATGCTCCAGAAAGATGGGACCTTAATTACATCTTATTTTTAGAGTACTGGAAGAAGCTGCTGTTCAAAGAAATCCTCCTGTTCATCTTTTATAGGGCAAAGGAACTTTTGAAAAGTGAACAATCATCCATTTTAGAAATTTTCAAGTTTCACATATCCAGTTTGCTTGAGGCAAATTCAATCTGGTGCCCTCAGCTGTCTGACAATTGGACAGACTAGATGGCCACCCCGTTGAGCAGATGCTTTTCTTCTTTGTTTTAATTTGCAAACTGGATTAGTGGAAGCGAATTGACGTGATTTAGTCAACAACATGATGAGCCCCTCACTTTCCTTGGATGCCAGGACATACGAACCCAGGAAAGGTGACTATGGAGATTCCCAGGACAGGAACACCAAACTCCCAGCCCCAAGGTTGAAGGGGAGAGGCAGCTGAAAAAAACAGCCTGGGACCCCACCTGGCCTCCTACACAGGCTGACCCTCTGAGTGGGCTCAGCAGCCCTCCTTGAGGTCTTTACTTTGCATGCATGCCTATGCTTTATCTGGAGAAGGCAGCGGCTACCCACTCCAGTCCTCTTGCCTGGAAAATCCCATGGACGGAGGAGCCTGGTAGGCTACAGTCCATGGGGTTGCACAGAGTCAGACATGACTGAGTGATTTCACTTCACTTTCTATATGCTTTATCTCCTTACCCAGAATCAACATTTAAAATCAGGAATTGGCTGTTTCAAAGCATCACCAGGAAAAGTGAAATAAAATTAAAGAAAGAAAGAAAGACTTTTACTCCTCATGTGCATTTGGAGGGGCATAACTAGAAACTCGCCTGCAGGAGGTCATGGCAACCCACTCCAGTATTCTTGCCTGGAGAATCCCATGGACAGAAGAACCTGGTGGGCTGCAGTCCACAGGGTCACAATGAGTCAGACATGACTGAAGCAACTTAGCATGCACGCACGCAACTAGAAACTAGGGCTTCTCTGGTGGCTCAGCAGTGAAGAATTCACCTGCCAATGCAGGAGATTCGGGTTTGATCCCTGGGTTGGTGAATCCTCCTGGAGAAGGAAATAGCTACCCACTCCAGTACTCTTGCCTGGAGAATCCCATGGAGAGAGGAGCTTGGTGGGCTACAGTCCTTGGGGTCACAAAGAGTCGGACACAACTTAGCAACTAAACAACAACTAGAAACTGCTTTCATGCCTGTTTTGATAGGTTATCTCAGTTACATCCATCTGTTTTCATTTCAATCTCTCTCATGAGCTCTTGACAGGAAGCGGGGCTCCACAGCCACAGAGGAGGCAGGAAAGGCAACCACTTGGGTCACATTACACTTCAACCCCTAGAGCAGAGAGGACCCACTGAGACCCCCACCAGCTAGTCCACACCCAATCCACACCAACCTGGGCCTGGGGTCCCCTCAGCATCTCAAGTCATGACTCTGAGGCCAGGAAGAAACATGACACTTGAACTGCCTGTTGGTTTTTTTGGTTTGTTTGTAACAGAATAGCAGTTTTCAGGGAGGCACAGTGTCTTATTTTAACAAGCTCACAGATATTTTCAAACATGACCCAAGATAATGAGCCACTAGTAGACATTCTTTGTCTACAAACACAGCACTGTCTCAGGAGCGTTTGTGTCGGCCTGGGTAGATCTGAAAGCACAGGAGAAAGGGAGGTGATTGTTTTTGAAAGCTGCACGGCTTTCCAAAATCCTTTCCATAATCCTCAGGATCTGGGATGAGGACGTCCCTTGACCTGCAGTGCTTGAGAGTGATGTGTACCCCACCAGAGACCCCTCGTGTGCTCACCAGGGGGTGTGACATGGACGCTCTCAGGACACGTCTCACAATATGGGACCCATGGCATCCACATTCCATCCAGTTGTCCGGAGTCCTGGGCCTTTTCACAGAAGACCTCAGACATTGGTGATGGCACATTTCAGCAAACCCCCAAATTACAAGTCTCATGATCGTATGTAATTTACCCCTAAGGCAGGTATGCAGTGACGAGTAGAAAAAAGCTGAACGGGGAAACGGTGACTGCAGTCCCCAGAGCCCACTCACCACCTGAGGTACATGGCCACCCATCTGCCTTGCGGTCAAGGCTGCTCACACCTGTGTCTTGGCAAAACAACAGATTATAACAGGCTATAAGTCGGCCTGGAACAGCCAAAACCAGACACGTTAGAGTCAAGGAACCCCGGAGTTAGCTTGTAACTCATCTCCATGAGAGTCCGTCGAGTGAGATGGACTAGTGGAAACCAGTACTAGCAGAAAATTGCATAGAAGTCAGGTTTTCCCCATCCCCGAGAAGACCCTGCAGACCTCTGCCCCATGGACAGAGTCTGAAAAGACACAGACCTAATGTATACAGCTTTTGTGTGGAAAGCCTTGTGCTGAAATGACTCTAAGCACTACCAATGAGTCAGGCTAAATGAGGGGTGCTCCAGATACCACCTCTTCTGGATCCACACGAGAACTCCCTGGAAAGAAACTCCCTACAGTGAACCCCATTTCCTATCAACTCAGGGGCCATCTTCCTGATTGATGTCTAAGGCCCTTCGAGATTTCTTAAGACCTTTGAAAAGCCACATTCTTGTCAACATCAAGCATCACATTTTGGGAAACTGAAATGTTGCCCTGGGAACGGATCCCTCCCTGAAATTATAATGGGTGTTGAAGGAAAGCTTGATCTGCACTACAAATAATAATTCAAGATGAAATAACCTCTTCCATCCAGTGTTAGTCACAATACAAATATCAGGGTTTACACAAGCTGATCCTAAATCACCTCTTTCTCTTTAAGTATCTCCCTCCTTTCCCCCAATCACACATAACACTGAGAAAGCAGTCACTGAAAACTTCCAAGTTGTAGGTACATTTATCATTTGTATATGATGGGTAAAGGAACTATGAAAGTAAATGAACTCTTGTGGCCCCCGAGGAACAATGGCACTTAGCCAGCCCTGTTGACAATGATGGATACAAAGCAGAGTAAACCTGATTGAAAGTTAGGACAGGGCTCAGTGTTCTTCGCCTTAGTGGCTCAGTTGCGAGACAAGAGAACTGAAAACCAAACTCTAACAGGTCCCAGGACAACCTGAGCAGGGTCCTGACTATTGACTATTTATAAGAAAGTATTACACAACAAGAAAATGATGTCCGTTTTGAGACGGCCAATTTCATGAGACTGCAATTCAGTTGTCTCATTACATCTTTAAAAGAAAGTACTACTTAGTTTTCAAACAACTCGCCACAAAACACATCCCAACACCTGCATCCTCTCTGGCAATTTCCGAAAAAATATTCCTGCCTCTTTGGAACAACCTTGCCCGAATTAGTTATTCTTTTCCTTCAGTGACTGCTTGAACTTGGCAAGCCTTCGTCAACCCTGGCAAGGGAGCCAACCTGGGTTTGTAAACCCTTCTCATGGCAGTGAAGAGGGGAGGAAACGCGGGTCTGTGTCACCTGCGCCCAGGGCCGGGGCTTCCCAGGTGGCTCGGTGGTAAAGAACCCACCTGCCAACGCAGGAGACGCAAGAGACATAGGTTCCATCCCTAGGTCGGGAGGATCCCCCAGAGAAGGAAATGGCAACCCGCTTTGCCTGGGAGATCCCATGGACAGAGGAGCCTCAAGGGCTACAGTCCATGGGGTCGCAAGAGTCAGACATGACTGAGCACGCAGGCATATGCCAGGTGTGAGGTGGGGGCTGGACCCTGGTCCTTCTCCTGACCTTCCAGCAGCTGCCACGGACCTAACGATCAGCTCCTAGAGACCGTCAGCTCCTAGAGACCATCAGCTCCTCAGCTTGTGTTGCTACGGTGAGGTGGAGCCCACCCTTAATGAGTTCAGTCTCTTCCCTGGGATGTTTCCTCCATAGAGGACTGCATTTCAACCCAACAAAGGACTGTGTGGTGGCTGATGCTTTAAGTACGGGTCAAGTGCCAGAGGACTTCTGCCGGGCTGTCAGATGAACCCAGCCTGGTAAAGCCTTTCTCTGCACTGATGACCCATGGTTGGGTTTGTGATGCCAGTGAAGCACATGTGAGCCAATCATCTGGAGAAGATTTGCTTGCCAAAAATCTTGTCAAAATTTCTGGCTTTCCTTCTTTCTGGAACTAGGACAAATGTCGATTTTTTTTTTTAATTTCTATAATTCACTCCTTAGAATGTCTCTGAGGATGCTTAACAGAATGTCACTCTAAGTAGCTAGACTTATCCCAACACATCAGAACAGGGTCACGACACGGGACAAGGACGTAAAACCAAGACGTCCCAGGTAACACGATGGGCGTTCACAATGCCACTTTCATTTGCCTTATACTCAAAGTAACCACGCTTCAGGGATCTCAACATTGCTAATGATAGGGGCTTCCCTGGTGGCTCAGTGGTGAAGAATCCGCTTGCCAGGGTAGGAGACACGGGTTTGATTCCGCATCTGGGAAGATCCCACATGCCTCGGAGCAACCGAGCCCACGCACCACAACTACTGAAGCCGGTGAGCCCTAGAGTCTGCACTCTGCAACAACAGAAGTCACCGCAACAAAGAGTACCCCCCGCTTGCTGCAACTAGAGAAAAGACCACGAAGCAATGGAGACCCAGCACAGCCAAAGATCAATGAATTACATAAAGAGTGCTAACGACAGATACTTGACTGCAACCAAAGGACCCAAATCAATATGTCTGTCCACTTATCTCTTTAGAAGAAGAAATGAAGCTGAGCAACATTTTGATAGTTTGTGGTAGTATATTAGAGGTTTTTCTTCTTTTTTTAATTCACATCAATACTCGATTACATTCTGAAAAACTACTTTAAATTACATTTAAAAACTTTCTCAATGGGCACTAAAGGCATATTCTTTGTTTTTGGTTTATTTCAACTGTGCCTCGGGCCGCTGATAAATCTCTGCTGTTTCTTAAATTACTCCGGCAATTTTTACAGTTAAGTAACAAGTGAACATTTGGTGGTGACTATAAACTGAGAAAAGATACTATCGTTTCTCGTTTATGTGGCCCTCTGTGTTTTCAAAAAGCTTTTCATTCAGCTACTTCAATGGCCCTGCCAGTGGGGTTAGACGGAGTCCTATTTTGTCTTGTTACATGTAAAAAGGAAGCTGTCGACTCAGTATCAAGGACATCCATCCTAGCACTTAGGTGGGCTTTTACTGAGTCATCTCTCGCTCTTCAGAAAGGTCCTCTTTGAGTCCAAGATTTTTTTTTTCCTTTCAAAGAAAATAAACTCCTCAATCCTCTTTTTTAACACGAAATTCTAGCCCACTCATCCTTAACCTCACAGTAAATCTGCAGTCAGCTAAGAGAGGTATCTACGTCATTTCTTAGCTGGAGTTACAATAATTAAGTCCAAATCTGCAAGTTACTTGTTTTAAACAATAAATCAGAAAGGACTCAAAGTTATCCCTACTAACAGTCCTTATCATTTATATTCAATAAGACTTTTAGAGTGGGGGGCGGAGAGGAGAAGTTAGTGGGGGTGGGTTGCATACATGAGTATCAGTCTTCATGCGTATTTCAGTCAAAGAAGGGTTCTGAACGAACCACGGCTCCATCACCGGTGCTCCATCACCAGGGGCAAGCTGACACTAGAGACAATTCCTTTTAGGAAAACTGTAAAGAATATGGAAACAGCCTGACTTACGGCAAATCAATACATATCAGGGAATGAGGGGGGAGGGTTGTTAAATGGAGCAAATGAAAATACACAAGAAGTATTGTTCAGTATACGTATATCCCCAATATTTCACAGGATGTATTTATACTAAAATCTCATGTGTACCCCAAATTCAGTTTAACTGGGCATCCTGTGTCTTATCTAGCATCCTGCCAGGGAGTGAAGTGAGGGTGGGGACCTCAGAGACGCTGAGCTGACATAACAGGTTGTTTCAGGCCCACAGCAAGGTGGGCTCCCTATCGCTGCATGTCTGTCAGGATGGTGAGAATAATCCCCTTAGAAGTTCTCTCCTTTGTCTCCCTCGGAGAATTACTGTGAGCATCCCATGTGCCTTGGATGCTCTAGGAACTGGAGATGAGGTGGTGAATAAAGCACAGCCTCTATCTTCAGGGAGCTTGCATATCCAGAGGGAGATTAAAAAAAAAAAAAAAGAAACACATATTTATTTGGCTGCACCAGATCTTAGCTGCAGCACTCTGGATCTTTAGTTGCAGCGTGTAGGATCCAGTTCCTGGACCAGGGATCGGACCTAGGACCTCTGCATTGGGAGCGGGGAGTCTTAGCCACTGGACTACCAGGGAAGTCCCCGAGAAGAACTGAACGGACAAGTGAACAGACGTGTGCTGTTAAAGCAAGCGGGGTAGGAAGAAAGAGAGCCGCGGGTCCTAGGGGTGGGCATTGTTTCATACAGGATGCTCCTCTGGCCATCTCTAAATCAGGCCAGAGAGGAATGTGTGTTTTAGAGAGGATGTGGAGTGTGGAAAAGTGAGAAAGAGGGTGTGTGGCAGCGGCAGGGGAGGAAGACAGAGACGTGATCATCTGACATTCCCAGAGCAAAGCACTCTGCAGCCACTTAGTGCAGAAAAGCAAGAGCCTTCGGGGCAAACCTACAGCATCTGAACCCAGCACCCCACGTTATGGAGACAGCGCCTCCCCTGTTTAAGGAACTCCGGGAGTTGGTGATGGACAGGGAGGCCTGGCATGCTGTGATTCATGGAGTCGCAAAGAGTCGGACACAACTGAGCGACTGAACTGAACTGATCCTCTACAGCGTATTTGGGGGAAGTCAACAGTTAACCTTGATGACAGACTGCGTTAAGAAAGTACATCTGTTATCAGTGTGTAAAACTAGCAAGGTGATAGTTTTACGCCCTGCTGGTTTATGCCTTCTTACACTTTGGATTTTTATGTTTTATTAAAACATAAAACTTTTGTTAAACATAAAACACTGTTAAAAAGGAAAACTTGTACGGTTTTAGAATGTTTTTATGAGTAAATTTAATGTACGGAAAATAAAAATTAAAAAGATGCATCTGTGACCAGGAAAACAACTCCCTCAGTTTTGAAGGTCATGTCCATTTTGGGTGGGGAAGAATGTGTAACCAGGAAGAAGGTCGCTAAGGGGACCAACACTCTGCATCGGAGCAACTGGCGGATTGCTGTCTCCACCTGGGAACTCGCCGGAGACAAGGCTCCCATGGCTTTGGAATCTCCTCCCCTGTTCAAAAGGACAGGGACACATAGCAGAGTCCAGAACTACGAACCTGGCCATCAGAGTTAATGACACTGGGTTTCTGGCTTGCACCCAAAGTTCTAAGGAAGGTCTTCCTTTTACATTTACAATAAGTCATTTTTTAAAAAAAAATTCAAAATATATGAACACATCTCTTCTTAACAACTTGCTTAAGAATCAAAGGAAAACCGCAGCTCCCTTTACGCTGTAAGCACCGCTCCGCTCTCCAGCACTGAGAAGCACAGATAATGAGGCCCTGCAGGGTCACTGCGCCTCCCTCTGACCTTCAGTCGAGTTCCACCACCCTGAAGGATAACAAGGGGTCTCGTGAAATGCACCAGGTTGAAACTGATGTCCTTTTCATACAAGACAACCCAGACTTTTCAGCTTTGAGCCATACTCCTAACAAGGAGGAGACAATCTCAAACAGCACAGGTTTGACAGCAACAATTCGAAATGGGCACACACAACTACGGGTGACCACAACTACAGCAAAGTATGAAAGAACCAGCACAGACTCTCAAGCCTATGAGGGTCTTACACATCATCAGACGGACATCCACTTGGACCCCCGAATTGTCTAAAGTCTCTGAAAGTGGCCTGTGTCCAGCAGCCTCCCCGGTGGCTGGGCCTATCTCCTGACGTTTCTGCTTCTTCTTGGACATCTCCAAGGGCAGGAAGCCCAGGTTGGTGCCAAGGGGTAGTCAACCCTCCAACTGTGCTTCGCATAAGCCGGTGGCCATACAACCAACGAAATGTTCTCCAGGACAAGTCCATTAACTCTCATCTGACATATACCCTGCCCCTCGAATCTGAGTCATTCTGCAAGGGACACATTCAAAATGTGTCCCTCAACGCGTGGAAACCAGAACTGAATTTAAAACTTCAGATGCGGTGAGATTTGTGTGGGACAGGAGGACTCCGCCCAGGGTGATCACATATCTCAGCCTGAACCATATTCTCCTGCTGCAGAGGCCGGGGCTTCGCTCTCCACCACCCCTGGTCCAGTGAGGCTCTGTTGCTGGCTTCCTTGGAGTTCCCACTCTGAGCTCACTGGCAAGTGTGTCGAGAAGTGTAGTCTAACTTGCAAAAGCCTTCTGTTTACTTTCCCCACCCTTTTCAATGTCTACATGGGAGCAAGGAGGACTAACCCAGATGGGTAGAGAGTGGACCTGAGCTCCCACGCCCTAGTAACTTCATTAACTAACTATTGCAAATTCTTGGGAGTTACCCCACTCCAGTACTCTTGCCTGGAAAATCCCATGGACGGAGGAACCTGGTGGGCTGCAGTCCATGGGGTCGCTGAGAGTCGGACACGACTGAAGCGACTTAGCAGCAGCAGCAGTCCACAACATATATTGATTATAGGCGCATTATACTGATCACAAGTACACAAACCAGAAACAAGGACTTAAAGGAATCTGGAAATTTTGTAGATGTGCTGAGAAATCTATACATGGTTACATACACAGTTACTGACAGAGTCAAGGACTAGAACCTAAGTTCTAATTTTTAAAACTTGAATTTAATCTAAGTTATCTTTAGATAAACTTCTGAGTTAATTTCAACAGCTTAATTCTAGTGAAGTCGAGGCCGTTTGGGAATCACATGTTTACAGTATAAAGAGGAAGCCTTTTTCTCAGTTGAACAGTTATGGAGATTTAGACGCATATTTCATAGCTTAAGAAAGCTATATAGATCAATGGTTTGGCAGCTGGCTGAAATAATTCCATATTTTGAAAATCTGTGGGGGGCATCTGTTCGCGGTTTTGAGTTTCTACCGCAGACTAACAATTTGGTGATAGCAAGCTGTCTTCCAATTAATGTTCCAGAAAACATTTTTATTTCAAGATTTTTAGAACCAGAGCCAAGATTTTTCTGGGATTTGGTTATATGAAGCATCACTGTAGTTTTTGCCTTTTATAAATCTTTCATATCTAAAAGGTTAATAAGCAGAATGTCTTGAAAAACGTTTCATCTGCATTTCTAAAAAAGCTTAACTGAGACTCTATAATAGGTAACCTGTCTTTAATCTTTCTTAACCTATTGGATAAAGTCATAAAAACACTTAAAACCACATCACATTATATTTACATCATTCCCTTTTTCAGAATTACCAATTTCCCTTGTGTTCTGCCCGTGGCAAACTTGGAATCAGACTTGACATTCACCCTCCTACAGCGGCTCACACGGTCTTCAGAGGCTGGTTTCCCTGTCCCCTGCCACCCATCTGTCTGTAAAATCGTAGCCCCTACCCTCGTCACAACTCCTGCGGTGAACGGTCCTTATGACACCTTTCAGATAAACCCCTCTTAGCCATCAGACCTGGATCCCGTGAAGTCACACGAGACGCACAGGGTCCATATTTGGTTTCTGTCCTTTCCTGCCTCCTGTCACTGCTGCACTCAGAGCTTCTAAAAGGACGACGGGGCCTGGCCGAGTTATCTGTTGGGCGAATAAATAAGTAAACAAAGCCTAAAGCCAACCTGATGACTAACACGTACTCATTCTTTACAGTTAACAACTTTTCCTTTTCCTGTACTGTTCAAACAATAACATAGAATATCTGAAAGTTTATACTAATGCGGTTTTGTTTTTTCATTTGAAAACTGAAAATATGAGGGAAAAAAGTCTCACACTCTGGCACTGGCTTTCTACCCTGCCCTAGAGCTTTCGGTTTAGAAATCATCAGCTCTACGGGACTATCCATTTTGTGGATATGGGACTAAGGTCTTACTCAACCTCGTATCAACTTTAAAGCCAGTATATTGACATGCATGAGGTCTCAGTAATTATTTGGGGGAATGCCTAGAAGTCTGAGCAGGATGTTCTTTGCTTTCCTTGGATGGGAAAGAGAACACAGAGAAGAAGATAAAGAGAATATGTGTATTCACAAGAGACTATGACTACAATTAGCACAAGTACAAGCAGTGAAAGATGAGGAAATGGGAAGCAGAGGAAATGGGAAGCACGGTGTGTGTTATTAACCTCTTGGAAAGAAAAAGCAGGAAGTGAGCAGTATCTCTCCTACATGCTGATCCAGGCCACTGTGGACAGCACAGTGGCTTTTGGGAGAGGTGGGGAGGGCAGATTTTGTAGGTCACTGGTCAGGTGGTCTTCGGGACAGTCACATGACTATAGCTCTCAGCGAGACACTGGTACTGTAGAAGCCCAGATATACACAGGCAGCTAAAAACCGTTAACCATTTTGGTCTGTTTTGCTGCAGGTGAAGTTGCTCTCTAACACCACCCACAGCAGCACAGCACAGATGTGAGGTCTCCTTCACTGTTTCTGAACTCCAAGTTGGGATGTGCCTTTTTACCATTACAGGAGCACACGTGTCTGCTGAAATGCTGCAGTGTGAGGCGGGTACTCAGTGTCTATGTGCTGAGTGAATGGTTTCCTGCGAAATCCTTGACACTGAGGATCCTCTCTGCCTGGCTCAGCTGGTCATCATGGAAGCCTCCCTAAGCTCGACATCCACAGACACTCGCTCTGTCCTTGTGACACCAATTAGACAAAGCACAGGATTAATGCTGACATGCCGGCCACGTGGAAGAACCTGGGTGATGATGGTCTCACCACAGGCGACATCACTGAGGGACACCAGCAGAGCGTAGGCCGGGCCTGTCTCCAGCACAAGGCCTCCTGTGAGCCTCATGGCTTTCCAAGGCAGGTGTGAAGGCGGGCTCGTGGGGGAGAACAGTCTCGGGTTTGGATCCAGCGTAAGGCAGGTCGTCAGAGCCAGGATTCAAACCCTGACCTTCCGATGTTCTTTCCCCTCTATCCCCGTTGCCGGACCACCTTTCCACCTCTGCCTGGCAGGAAACTACTAATTCGAATCATACACTAACTCCTTCCCTCAAACTAGAGGCATACGGCTAAAAAGTACTATCACTTGAAAAGCAGGCTGAGTAACGACAATTCTCAGTCAGTTCACCACCAACCTTCCGTGGAATGGCTCCTTCCCGCTAGAACAGAAAGCCGACGCTGCCACATCTAAGTCTCTTGGCTGACGCTGAACACATCCATCGCCTGTGTTCCCCTGACTCTTCCAGCCCTGCCCTCAAGGCTTATTGTCCCACGGGCTCTCAATGACCTCCTGATGGACATCTGTATCCACTTCCGGCCGGTCCTCACCCCACGGTTCCCGCCTTTCCTGTGAGGGGGATCGCCTTCCAGCGGCAGTCCTCCCCGGATACTCTCCCGACTCCACCCACATCACCTGCCCTGGGTTCCTACCCGCAGGGGGACCCTGCTCCCTGCTCCACCGGGGCCGTGTTTGCACTCCACAAGGGGAGTGCAACCCCACGTGAGCAGAAGAGACAGACTTTCCCACCCCCAAATACGAGCGTGCACAGTGCTACCAGTGTTTCCCTTCCACAGTCCAGTAGAAGTGAGGAGATGTTTACTCAGTGCTCCTTTTACACTGGATAAATAGAGTCAAGGCTAAGTTTTAATGCACAAATGTTCAACCTAATTGAGCACTTACGATGATAGGCGATGAATATTTTCAACTAAGTGTACTGAAGAGTGGCCATTCTGAATAGAATTTCCTTGGGGAATATAAGGAATGTTCAGGGCTTTCCAAAAACGTGTCTTTAATAAACTGCTTTCTGCCCAGGGCTCTCCCCGCTAAGAGTGGGCGGTGCTGATCCCTAAGAGCCTGCTCGGGGGACCAGAGCTATGTGGACTTTGGAAACAAGTCAGCATGCAACCCACACCCATTTCCCATTTAGATTCTTGAAGAACCATCAAATCCAATAAATACAAGATGCCTTCTGTTGGTGCCTCAGACAGAAATACATACAACGTACGCATACACACTCTAAGGCTGCCATAAAATGATGAAATATCCACCCAAGTAACTGTTAGTCAGAGAGCTATGTAAGACCTAAGTGTGTGTATGGCAGGGGTGGGGGGAACGATTTCTTCCAGACAGAATTGCTGAAGGTCAGAAGTGATTTTTCTAGGGAAAAGTCAAGGTTGCTTCAGTGTTTTTCATCCTTCAGAGGAAAAACCAAGCTCTTCCTTGACCAGGTAATCAAATGTACATTTTCCCTGTCACCCACTGAACTCTCCCGAATATCTCACGGCTTTCCCTGTGGCCCAGATCCCCATGTCCAAAGGCATCACAGGAAGTATCCTGTCCTTCCTCAAGTCAGGGTCAGCTCGTGACTTGGCAACAGCAGTGGATTCCTGCAGGCACACACTGCCTGCTATCTAAACGGATTTTTTGAGTCTATATTTGAATTTGAGCAAACTCTGGGAGATAGAGGACAGAGAAGCCTGGTGTGCTGCAGTCCACAGGGCGGTCCAAGAGTCAGTCACGGGCTTAGTGATGGAACAGCAACAAAGCTTACAGGAGCCTTCGAAGGAAACATCTAAACACAAGAATAAGTCATGCGTACTCAAGAACATGCCAGGCACTGCGCTAAGATTTGGCATATATTATGTCCTACAGTTCCCAAAGGGCTCCCCGAGGAAGGCACCATCACCAGCACAACTGTTCCACACATGGGAACCGGGGCTTGGAGAAGCCATGTGTCTTCCCTGCCGTCTCAGTGCTTTCATGCAAGATCCTGGCTTCAAATCAGATCAACACTCAAAATCAGCCTTGCTTTTAAAATGACATAATCCTGCAAGTTTTACCCGGGACAACCTTTGCACTTAGTTTCAAGTAAAAGCAGGCTTGCTACTGTTTTTATTCAACAATAAAAATTTTCTTCATTATGTTTTTAAATGAAAATGACAAAGCAGCGTACATTCAGAAAGCCATTTGGGGCTGAGAGGAAAAAGAATGATCCTCAGTGTTCTACATATGCAAGAAAAATTCAGGGCCATAGCTGCACCCCTCATATGCCTAAAAACAACAACAACAACACCACAAAAGCTTGTCCCTTGAAAATCAGCCAGAAAAAAATGAAACGACAACCAAAAACAATACCCCCCAACCCCAGACTTCAGATTAAATGTGAATTTATGGTTGTGTTCAGACATAAGAACTTAGAGGGAAAACAGATGACTTGCCTATAATAAACACTAAATCTCAGTTATCTACAGTGTTGAGAAATGAGATATTTCACACAAGGTATTTTTCCAGAACTATAATTGCACATGGAACATAAATTCGACTCAGTCTGCAGTGGCATATTTGGATACAGGGCATGACCTCTGGCTGGATTTTGCTCTTCACTCAGTGTTTCCTGCCTTATCTCACAATGTAGAGCTACCAGCTGCCATTGCCTGCAGCTGTCAGCTCTGCACCAGAGGCTGGGCTCATTGCTGGACTAGGGCGGAATTTCCTCATCTACCAGGACACCTGTCAGCCTCACCTCTGTAATCACTGTGGAGCAGAGAACCAGAGGATGGAGATTCTTACAGTTGTGAATGAGATATGAACCTGAATTCACTCCCTGACACCACACAAGGGCTTCGTAGGCAAGCTGTCTGCACTCTAGCAGACCACAGCTGGTCTGGACCCGTGGGCCCTGACCTTCAACCTGCCTACACACACACACCCGACTTGCAGGAGGCCTGATGCCTGCTAAACGAAGACGTGGCTGCCCACACCCACCTTGACTGCCTGCCCAAGCCACACATGCCAGCCTAGCCCTGCGAGGTCTACGTAATCCTCCAAAACAGACCTTGTCACAAGAGCCTGGGCCACTCAGAGGCCCCTGTGCCTCACCTCCTGACTTTCAGTGGTTGGGTTTAGGAACAGTGGAAGGTACTACATAAGAGACTTATAAATAAGTCAGGATTTTTTTAGAAGTACTCGATTTAAGAAAAGGCAGAGGAACCAGAGATCAAATTGCCAACATCCGCTGGATCATCAAAAAAAGAGAGTTCCAGAAAAACATCTCTTTCTGCTTTATTGACTATGCCAAAGCCTTTCGACTGTGTGGATCACAATAAACTGTGGAAAATTCTGAAAGAGATGGGAATACCAAACCACTTGACCTGCCTCTTGAGAAACCTGTATGCAGGTCAGGAAGCAACAGTTAGAACTGGACATGGACTAGTTCCAAATAGGAAAAGGAGTACGTCAAGGCTGTATATTGTCACCCTGCTTATTTAACTTATATGCAGAGTACATCATGAGAAATGCTGGGCTGCAGGAAGCATAAGCTGGAATCAAGATTGCCGGGAGAAATATCAATAACCTCAGATATGCAGATGACACCACCCTTATGGCAGAAAGAGAAGAGAAACTAAAACACCTCTTGATGAAAGTGAAAGAGGAGAGTGAAAAAGTTGGCTTAAAGCTCAACATTCAGAAAATGAAGATCATGGCATCTGGTCCCATCACTTCATGGCAGATAGATGGGGAAACAGTGGAAACAGTGGCTGACTTTATTTTTCTGGACTCCAAAATCACTGTAAATGGTGACTGCAGCCATCAAATTAAAAGACACTTATTCTTTGGAAGGAAATATGACCAGCCTAGACAGCATATTAAAAAGCAGAGCCATTACTTTGCCAACAAAGGTCCGTCTAGTCAAGGCTATGGTTTTTCCAGTGGTCATGTATGGATGTGAGAGTTGGACTGTGAAGAAGGCTGAGCGCCAAAGAATTGATGCTTTTGAACTGTGGTGTTGGAGAAGATTTTTGAAAGTCCCTTGGACTGCAAGGAGATCCAACCAGTCCATCCTAAAGGAGATCAGTCCTGGGTGTTCAATGGAAGGACTGATGTTAAGGCTGAAACTCCGATACTTTGGCCCCTGATGCAAAGAGCTGACTCACTGGAAAAGACCCTGATGCTGGGAAAGATTGAGGGCAGGAGAAGGGAATGACAGAGGATGAGATGGTTGGATGGCATCATCAACTCGATGGACGTGGGTTTGGGTGGACTCCGGAAGTTGGACACGGAGGCCTGGAGTGCTGCAGTTCATGGGGTCACAAAGAGTCGGACATAACTGAGCAACTGAACTGAACTCGATTTAAATGGTTCTGGAAGTAAATCATCAGTTGGTTTCATTCTCAGGGTTTCTCACCAGGGACGTTCTTACCGTCTCTCTGAAGGAACTGCTATGATTCTAGTACCCCAAGTTCAGGCGCTGCAGGTGCAGAACTGACCCAGGGATCCCGAGTTCCTACTCGGTTTCTTCACACAGAAGCTCCACACTGCATGTCTGACCCAATAAAAGAGCATGCTGAGGCCACGAGGCTGGAATATCACAAAGTCTGCAGACTACACACATACAGCCTACATCTGTGGTTTACCAAGGGAAAGCGGAGTTCTGCAGTGGCCTGTTTACATGAGCTGGACAGGACCTAAGAGGGCAATTCCTGGCAGTTCCTTGAGGATAAACCAGGTCTCTGTCATATTCCCAAGACTCCCCACGGCACCGGGCACACAGGAGGGACTCAACCAATGTTTGGTGACAGCAACGTTTAACTCAAGATTAGAAGCCAGTCTGGGGCCTCAGCCATCTAGCATCAATCCTCCTCAAACACATCTCAAAGTAGCTATTCCCTCCATTTCAGACATGGGAGATTAAAGGGCCAAATTCTGACAAGTCCCACTCTCCCTTGTAAGTCTTTTCAGAATTCACGTGCTGCTGTGTGACTTGTGACGAATGCATTGTATTCACTCAAGATCACAGTTAGAAGCATGATGGATTTAGAATTTATCATCCACGGAAAAGTGAAAAGTAGCACCAATAATTCACTGCGACAGCAGGCACAAACTGATGTTCTCTGGGGCAAACAAGGCATAGAGTCACACTAAGTAAGGGGGCAGAGGATCTCTGCTTGGCCAAATGAATCCCAACTATGGATCTTGGACTAGAGCAATTTTTCACAACGGGAAACGTTACAAGGATACCATCAGAGCAAACTGTTACAAGATGGGAAGACTGGCAGATTCTAAGGCAACTGCTACAAGATGGCTTAAGAAGAAAACAATTTGCATTTGACTGCAAGTATAGAATATTTTTTAGAGAATTCAGTTACAACATTTTCCCCACAGAACCTTATACTTTTCTCAGTAATTTGGTAAGATACCTAGGCCAGAACCTTTCAGCCCAAAACTTCCCTCTACAATCCCCTCATTGAAGTTAAATTATTAGGATGATTAACAGTCAAGTCAGGAGAACTGGACTCAACATTGTTAGCTACTAGGTAAAACTTCTGAGCAGAAACACTGTTTCTAAAACGCTTTTCTATTTATACTCAGTGGGCCTATTCTTTTAGTCAGTTACTTTGTTTTACAATGCAGGAGACTGGGGTTCAGTCTCTGGGTTGGGAAGATCTCTTGGAGAAGGAAATGGCAACCCACTCCAGTATTCTTGCCTGGAAAATTCCACGGATGGAGGACCGTGGTAGACTATAGTCTATGGGGTCGCAAACAGTCGGACACGACTGAGCAACTTCACTTTCACTTTTGTTTTACAGGCATGATTCTTAGAAGAAAAAAAATTCTAGCAAAAACTCGTTATGCCTCAAATTTTTACTTATTTTTTTACTCACTTATTTAAACTTTTACTTAAATGGGATTTTTCCTACTTAAAAAATACAGTGAAACAAGTGGAATACAGTGGGCAAGTCTGTGAGATGACTTTTAGCTAATATTTGGATGAACGAAGCTAATTGTTAGTCATAAAGCTTTACTGTTGTGTCACGGGGCACAGGGTGTGACTTAGGGGCCCAGTCACAGAATAGAGATGTTAACTGTTATGGGGTCCAAAAATTCCACCTGAAGGAATGTTCAAATATGAAGCTAATGTTATTCTATGATTCTTGCTTTTAAGAGCAAGTTTTTAAAATCTGAGATATAGTTTATATACAAGAGCAAACTTTTAATGACAGGAAGTTTTGCCTTCTGAGCAGAATATTTATCATTATACTATATAAAACTACCTAGAGCAATCTAACGTATGTGTTTTGGGAAACCAGAAAAAAAAAAGGGGTAAACAATGCAAAAGATACTGATGAAAATAAACATGTGTGTATATATATATATATATATGTATATATATATATATATGAAGAGGGCCTTCCCTAGTGGCTCAGTGGTAAGAATCCATCTGCCATTTCCTCCTCCAGAGGATCAAAGCCCAGAGACAACAGAGGAACACTAAACGCTATGAAATTTACTTTAAGAAGCTCAGAGGTTAAAGCGTCTGCCCGAAATGCGGGAGACCTGGGTTCGATCCCTGAGTCGGGAAGATTCCCTGGAGAAGGAAATGGCAACCCACTCTAGTATTCTTGCCTGGAGAATCCCACGGGCGGAGGAGCCTGGTGGGCTACAGTCCACGGGGTCCCAAAGAGTCGGACATGACTGAGCGACTTCACTTTCACTTTTCTACACACAGCTCCCTGCCCTGCTGTAACTGATCACTGGGGCTGCTGCTGCTGCTGCTAAGTCGCCTCAGTCATGTCCGACTCTGTGCGACCCCAGAGACGGCAGCCCACCAGGCTCCTCTGTCCCTGGGATTCTCCAAGCAAGAACACTGGAATGGGTTGCCATTTCCTTCTCCAATGCATGAAAGTGAAAAGTGAAAGTGAAGTCGCTCAGTCGTGTCCGACTCTGCGACCCCATGGACTGCAGCCCACCAAGCTCCTCTGTCCATAGGATTTCCAGGCAAGAGTACTAGAGTGAGGTGCCATTGCCTTCTCCAACTGATCACTATTCAGGTTAACTCCAGTCGGTCTGGTGTTCCCTTTCTCAGAGTCCTCATGTAGCTAGTTACTTTTTTATATTAGTCCGTAGGATTTGCTTGTGACAGCGGGGAAGAGACGCCACAGTTGCTTCCTCCGCTTTGACTAACTCCTGTGCACTTTTTTAACTTAAACCTTTTATTTTGTATAGGAGTATAGCCAATTGACAGTAAGTTTCAGGTGAACAGTGGAGGGACTCAGCCATACATACACATGTACCCATGCTCCCCCAAACTCCCCTCCCATCCAGGCTGCCACAGAACATTGAGCAGAGTTCCGTGTACTGTATGGTAGGTCCTTGTTGGTTATCCATTTTAAACATAGCAGTGTATATATATATGTTCACTGGGCTTCCCTGGTGGCTCAGTGGTAAAGAATCCACTTGTCAATGCAGGAGACCCGGGTTCGATCCCTGGGTCAGGAAGATCCCCTGGAGGAGGAAATGGCAACCCACTCCAGTATTCTTGCCCAGAAAATCCCACAGACACAGAAGCCTAGTGGGGACCCCTACAATCCATGGGGTCGAAAAAGAATTGACTTGACTCAGCAACTAAGCAACAACACATACGAAGAGGTGAGTATATTTAAAAGCTTTTTGAGAAAAATAAAATAATATTTTATTTTAAAAATACAAATAATTTTGTTATTTGTAATATTTCGAAAAATGTTACCTGTCTTGGGTTGTTCACTAAAACATTTTAGAACATCAAATTTTCTGTTTCCATATTCCTTAACAATAAGGGGAACATGTAAAGTGAAACAAATAAAGGATATTTTCTATTCCCCTGTTAAAAATAATAAACATGAACACCCCAGCCAGGCAACTTAATTTCAACTCAACAAATATTTACCGAGAGCTAGGCATGGCCTGGCATTTTGCTAAGTACCAGAGATAAAAAGCTGCATACCGGTAGTATCATATGATTAAATAAAATCAGCTCAAGGATATCAATAACACCAAACTCAAAAAAGCTGGCTCCATAATTTCTCAGATTGATAATACAGTAATCAGTGGAAATTATCTAACAAATAATCAGTAGACAGACGTGACCCAGCAAGGTGATTACAGGCAAACGCCTCTGACCGTGACAAACACTATGACTAACAATTACCAACATACTCGTGTAGTGGGATTCCGACCCTTGTTCTACTGTCAATATTTTGCAAAATCTCTCTCCTCATCATTTCTGTCACAAGAATGATTGTTACTTCACATAATTCTACTTAAGAATCCACATATAAATGGGTTCTGCTAGCCTATTGTGTGTTCCCCCTTTGCCTGGCAAAGAAATCAAGCCACTCTTTCCTTCTCTCCATTTTTAAAAAAAGGGTTCTGCAAAAGTGATATCGAACATATATCCTAACTTAAATGTTTTAACTAGATTTCAAAATTAAATTCCAATTTACAGCTATTGATGGTTATATTTTGAGTTTCTACTGGAGTACTGTATGAATTCAGTGGATTTAATTTGAGTATTTTCCATGTCCCTTAGCCTAAAGTGTTACTGAAATATACTGAACAAAACTGGGTCATTTTATCACTGTTTATTCGCTCCATTTCTTATTTAAAAAAATTTGAATGCAAATGCCTTCAACTTAAAATATATAAAAGATGTGGTTAACAGGCTAATAAAACCCAAAAGCAATTATGAAAGCAATTCCCCAAACGTCACACTCAGTGGTCAAGAGTGGGTTAAAAATTGCGAATGATGACAAAGACAAGTCTTTGCAGGACACAGCACACATGTAAGCGTCAAGCTATCCAGGGAAAAGTGGGCCCACAAGGTGAAAGCTGGTCAGGCTGCAGGTGAGGTTTACTCCTGTAACTAAAATCTCCTGTACATTCACTTAGGTGAAAACGTAATCTTTATTCATTAGAAAAATGGAAACTTTGCTAGATTAGAAGAACTCACTGGGGAGGTACTGATCATGTAAATGAACAGAACATTAGTTTGTCACACTGAAATCAACGATAATGGATACAAATACACTCTACATTTCACAGTCGACCAACTGTCGTGCTTCTAAAGTCTCTGTTGCCCAGAACATGGCAGAAGTGAAATCAGACGGAGAGGGGGCTGCGTGTTGAGAGCTGAAAGAAAATAAAAATAACTTAAAGCAGAATTTGATTGATAAAATATTTTTCAACAGTGAAGTTCTATCCTCTAACCGGATGGAACTCATTTAGACGCTGCTAGAGCGAATCCATGAAATGCTGGCCGCAGACCCCCTCGACGCTGCAGGCCCCTGTACGCCTCTCTCCAGGCTGTCACGCGCGATGCCTGCCATGAGTTCATTTATCTCATGCTGATCTCCTCACAAGTGAGGACAGAACCCAAACATCCCTGCGGGGATCAAAGTGTGCTCATTTAATCAGCAAGATAAAACGCTGTTTTAGGCAAACGGAGTGAACAAAGTCTAAACGTGAAAAGACAAATGCCAGAGCATGGACTCTGAGCACACAGGACACGGTTATGAAGAGGAATTCACAGAACAGACAGTGGAGGAAAACACAAAGAGCTCCCGGTAATTTTCTGGCCCAAAGGACACAGGATGTGAAGGACGAAGGATTTATCATCACACGCCGCTGGGTTTAGAACCCAACTTCTGCCCAAATCAGCTGCATAACGTGGGCTGAATTGCTTGTTTGATCTGCGAAGTGAAATAATATTCTCACAGAATAAATCGTTTATGTAGAAGGTCTAGAATAGCAGGTTTTCGCTATAGGAAAGTCATTACTATTAGTGATAAATAACCTGCCTGCCAATGCAGGAGACACAAGAGATGCGGGTTCGATCCCTGGGTCGGGAAGATGCCCCGGAGGAGGGCATGGCAACCCACTCCAGTATTCTTGCCTGGGGAATCTCATGGACAGAGGAGCCTGGAGGGCTACAGTCCATGGGGTCACAAACAGTTGGACACAACTGAAGTGACTTAGCACACAGCATGTTCTATTGTAACACTCACAAGCACACATGGCTCAATAATGCCATCAAGGTGCTCATCCCAACACTCCCCATCTGGGGACGAGGAGGAAGGAGGAAGAAGAAAGGAAGTGAGACGTTACTTCCAGGAATCTAGAAAAATCCAAGGAGACCAAGACCACCAGTGAAATCCCCACACATACCAGGACATCAAGCTTGCAGCCAGAGTCTTGGCTCTGCTGTGATTCTAAGTATCTAATTAATCAGGCATGCAACAAAAAACACAGGATGCCCAGTTAAGTTTGAATTTTAGACATACCGCACCTATACTAAAAAAAAAAATCACTCACTGTTTACCTGAAATTCAAATTTCAATACGGCTTCCTGTATTTTTATTTGCAAAACCTGGCAACTCTATTTCTACTGCCTCTTTTCTCTTAATTCAACTAAGGGGAGCCTTTATCTTCAATTCCCAGAGACTTGAGAAGATGGTTTCTAGCAGGGCAACAAACAGCATCGTTCATATACAGAAGTCTTTCTAAGTTTCCCCAAGCTTCCAAGGAATTCTGACTGGGATGTCACTGGATGCTCATTCTGAACACCTGGTACCTGCACTCTGCTTTGTGGATGAGAAACCACAGCAGAGACATGGCTGTCATCCCAAGCCCACCCGGATCCTCCGCACGTCATCAGATTCTACGGACCTTCCCTTAGTCAAGAGTATTTGAAAACTTTTGCATTAGGACACAAAGCAGGTTAAACATGCTTTCCCTACTCCCTCCTGTTCTCTTCAGTTTCACATACCCAAATGCTCATTCAGACTAGACCGTCTCTAATTTTGTCTGATCTATGACCCGTGAAATTGCTAGGTCCCAAGGTCCGTTTGTTTTAAGAATCTCAAACGGAATTTGTACCTCCACACGCTGCATCCGTCACAGCCTGCAAGACAAGCTCCACTGCACTAAAGGAATGCCAGGTTCCCATGGAGCCTGTCAGAACCTTTCACTGCAGCCGAGCGGCATGTCACCTGCAGTCAGCTCCAGACTCCAGGTCCCCTGCGGGTGCGGGTGACGCTCTGGCTCATCATTTCCTTCCCCATCACCTGTCTCCCTAGAGCCAGTTCTCTGAAGGCCATGTGGCTTCCCTCTGCACACAGCACCCTCCCTTCCCTCTACAGACATGGGTCTACACGAGTCTCCACCTCTGCCTTTGCAGGCAGAGTAAAAACCAGTGCATGAACTTGGAGAGTAATACTCTCAAGGAGTATTCTTACCGCTATGCCCACTGGGCTCTGGGTACTGGGTTATTTCTTGAACGACTGCCTTTTACCTCCCTTCTTTCCTACATCTTTATGAACAATCATGCTATCCACTTTTGAATAAATAAGACAAAATGGCAGAGGCTAGAGCTTTTATTGGCTTTATCTCATATCCAGCACGTTATCACACACATGTCTTGTAAAAATATTTGGTCTGAAAGCAAAACCCTGTGACAAAGCGAGGGAGACTTAAACATACCCCTGCCCCATTTCATTTCCATATATTTTACAGGAAACTTTCTCTTAAGAATGAGTATGAGCGAAGAAGGCCCAGTACTCCTAATGTCTGCAGTCTTAAAATGTTTTTCTCAAAAAAAGGAAAAGAAAAAAATCCTTTTCTCTAGGATCTGGATAACAATGAAAGTGAGAGCTGCACGAGGCACCAGGTGCCAGTCCCACTCTAAACGCCAAGCGCCCGGTGAAGTGCCGTCACAAACCCTTTGGCACAGATGAGGAAGGGGAGCAACGGAGTAACCTGCTCAGTGTCACATAACCTGGGGAAAAGGAGAAGTTGGCTCCAGAGTTATGTTCTTCACCTGTGCATTGTCCTGATGCCCTAACTTAAAATTCCTGAGCTGAACTTTTACATGGATGATAGGTCTGGATAGAAGGGAAAGAGTATGGTGAGGAAAAAAATAATCATAATAATGAAAAGTGACCTAAATAGTATTCTTGGCTATTTCTTGAGTTTCCACACAAGAATAGTTGATGAAACAAACCTTGACACCATGTCATTCTGGAATACTAACAGAAATTAGGAAACTGAAATTTTATCTATAATAGTCTTATGGATTAAACTCATGCATGAAAATATTAAAAAAAAAAGAATGATTACTTTTACTTAAAAAAAAAAAGGCTTGTAACTGACTGAACAAAATAGAGCATATTATCTTCAGGTAAAAGTTCCCTCTGTCTCCTACTATTAAGTTAACTCAACATGCTGGGTTCATCACACATAACGGATGCCAATATCACTGGGAGAAACCTAAGGAGAGAAGGCTGCCTCCTTCTCCAGCGGCTGATTTGTGTGTGTGCGCGTACTCAGAGGTGTCCAAGTCGTTGCAACCCCGTGGACTATAGCCCTCCAGCTCCTCTGTCCATGGAATTCTCCAGGCAGAAATACTGGAGTGGGTTGCCATTTCCTTCTCCAAAGGATCTAGGGATTGAATCCGTGTCTCCTGCGTCTCCTGCACTCACAGGAGGATTCTTTACCACTAAGCCACCTGGGAAGCTCAAAAACATAGATGGTTCTTGCGTCAATGGAGAAAGCCTAGTTATGACCTTCTGTCTACCTGAGGGAATTCCTTCTGCTCCTCCCCAACAGTAGTGCCAGATTTACTGGACTCACCTTTTAAGATCAAAAATCTATACCTGTAAAAATCTATTTATTTATGTGCCAGATACTGGTCTCCTCACTCAGAACTGATATGTGGGTATATATTTTTATTATATAAGAATTGGAAATAGAGAGATTTATCTGAACAGATAAATGGTCAGATCAGTTCTAAAATTTTTAATAAATTGAATACAAATGCTTCATAAACAACACAATGGATTCTGACAAAAACATTCTGTAAACATTTGAATGTTACAGAGAAATTCTGTTTAAAGGAAACTTGTGTCTTATGATTTTCAGGAAATTAGGACATTTAAATATGTAAAAAGTGAAGCTCTGAATCATTAAAACAGCAACTGAAATGTGACTATATACACCACAAGAAAAATTCCAGAGCAAAATACTGGATCAAAAGAAGGAAACTCATTGAATTAATATGAGAACAACTTCAAAGGAAAAAAAAAAAGGAGAAAGCTTAAATCATTAAAAATTATATAGATGGCTAGTTCCTTGATATAGATGCCATTAATTGAGGGTTAAAGCTCAGTTGGTAAAGAATCTACCTGCAATGCAGGAGACCCTGGTTCGACCCTGACCCTGGGTCAGGAAGATCCACTGGAGAAGGGACAGGCTACCCACTCCTGTATACTTGGGTTTCCCTTGTGGCTCAGCTGGTAAAGAATTCGCCTACAATGCGGGTCGACCTGGGTTGGGAAGATCCCCTGGAGAAGGGAAAGGCTACTCACTCCAGTATTCTTGCCTGGAGAATTCCATGGGCTGTTTAGTACATGGGGTCCCAAAGTGTTGGACGTGACGGAGCAACTTTCACTTCCAATTAGAGAAAACAGAATAAATTCTTATTTTGATTCTCAGGGAGCAGTTAAGAACAGAGTAGGGTCCAAGAATTCAGTTATCATATTACAGCATGGGTTCTTGGAGGAAAAACTGAGCGCTTTAGCATTTACTATGCTCAAGGTCCTTACTATTCTAAGTACTTTACACCAATTAATCTAATAACTACATATTGCAGGTGCTGTCAAAAGAAGCCCACTTTACAGATGAGGAAGCTGAGGGGCAGCGAAGGTAACTACTCGATAACCTAAGAACTGGCAAGTGGCAGAGTCAGGAAAGGTGATCACCCTCCAGGATGCCCTGCAGAATACACTGACCGCAAACAACTAGAAGGTCAGCGCTAAAGAGCCTGTAAAAGCACCTAGAGCAATATTCTCACCTCCTGTAAACTGAGGCCTCGTCACGCGGGTCTACAAAGTGATCCTTGACTCCCACCCACTTGCTCCTTTCACAAGACTCCGTATCACCTGCTTTGACCACAGTGAGGATCAGTATACAGGTCAAAGGTGTTCTCTGACTGACTGATAACCAGTTTTTTTTTTAATTCTTTAATTCTCCTCTGTTACAATGAGCAGACACATCTGTGGAGATAACATTAAGAATAATATTCCCCTATGAAATAGTCTGTTTATGTTATTTACAGGGAATGAAACACTATGTAATAAGAACATCATAATGGTATAAACGTACAAGCAGTTTTAATAAGTAAAATTCCATACTACTAACTAGCAGATGACTGTAGCCGAAAATAATTGTTTTTTTGAGACGATTTTCAACTAGCAAATTAAGTGTTGCAATAGATGCTGCGTCTGAGGAATACTAAAGTTCCTTTAAACTCAGAGATTTCATGATTTTGTGAAGACACACTTTCCGGTGCTTCAGTGGATGTGGTCTAAGCCTCTGATACGAAGGTGTGCCAGGACTCCGCTAACACCGTCAGAATATGCCCCCTTTATGGGGAAGATAAGGGGAAGGGAGGAACGTGCTTAGGTTCCCAGAAATGCCAGCTGATCAATCCTAGCTCTAAGGCGACCAGCTCATCACCAGAACGGAGCCCTGCGTCTCCTTTCACGGGTGCACAGCGGCCTCTACTGGTGTGAATGCGGAATCTTGAAAGGCAATTTTCTCCGTAAATTTTCAGAGGCACAATTAAGAATACCTATCCTTTGGGAACCTTTTAAATTTTTTAATTAAAAAAGAAATCTCCTCTTCTATTAGTATTAAACATTCCAATTAAAACAGACCACATATACAATATCACAGAATGGAAAGAACTAAACAGTATTTTCATTAAAAAATTAACCCTGCTGGTGATAGCAATACTAAGTGTCATGATATCCAGGCTCTTATAAAAAAAATAACTTCTTGGAAATACCTCTAATAAACCCCGAAGTTATCAAAGGCACCAATTACAGGATAAGAAATTGAAACTTTCAGCTATCAAATATTATGTGGCCCACATTCCCATGACTATTTTGCTTTGTTGTTTCCGAAATAAAACTTAAAGCTTTTTTTTTTTCTTTTAAGCCTCAAGGATTATCAGAAATAAAATTAGTTATAGATCAGGCTTATTGTTTATAAAAACTTCCAATGAGAAAATTTTACTACATGTGAAAAAATGTCAAATAATACAGTTGATCCTTGAACAATACGGGTTTGAACTGGACAGGTTCAGTTAATACACGGAATTTTCACACATTCTTTTCAAGAGTAAATACTACAGAACTACACAATCTAAGGTTGACTGAATCTTAGATACGGAGCCTCGGCCAACTAGAAGCAACTGAAAGTTACATGTGGGGAGGGTAGGCATCCCTAAGCTCCATGTTGTTCAAGGGTCAACTGTATTTGACCTTAGCTGCTAAGTCGATGCAGTCGTGTCGGACTCTGTGCGACCCCAGAGACGGCAGCCCACCAGGCTCCCCCGTCCCTGGGATTCTCCAGGCAAGAACACTGGAGAACACTGGAGAACATTTTCTTAAAGGCAGCCTTGATATGCTTTGTTACGTAACAGGCAAACACATGCAATTATGATGGAAATACATACACAACTTCGCAGAAAACCAATATGAATACTTTTAATTCTTGTCGGGTGACACAATTTCCTTGAAACTTCATTTCCATAAATTTCCAATGCAGAAAATGAAGCAGGAAAAAATTCAAAATGGTACTTTTCAGTGATGAATTTGCAAACCAAATTTTATTCCAATGACAGGGAAATACAACTTCCCTAATCTTGCTCATATTCTTTCTTTTTAACCAAGCATAATAAAAACAGTTGAGGGCTGGTGAATAAGTTGGGTTCTACACAAAACATATACACAGATTAAATGGAGAGTTGTTTTTCAAGAAATGTTATTTATTGCTTAAATAAGAGTAATGAATGGGTTAGGAAAAATGAAGACATTTCTATTTAACTTGGATAACTAGGATTTAAATATTTCTATACTATACTTCCTTTTCATTATTTCTACTTGTGGTGTTGGAGAAGACTCATGAGAGTCCCTTGGACTGCAACGAGATCCAACCAGTCCATTCTAAAGATCAGCCCTGGGTGTTCTTTGGAAGGAATGATGCTAAGGCTGAAACTCCAGTACTTTGGCCACCTCATGCAAAGAGCTGACTCATTGGAAAAGACTCTGATGCTGGGAGGGATTGGGGGCAGGAGGAGAAGGGGACGACAGAGGATGAGATGGCTGGATGGCATCACCGACTCGATAGAAGTTGAGTCTGAGTGAACTCTGGGAGATGGTGATGATGGACAGGGAGGCCAGGCGTGCTGCAATTCATGGGGTCACAAGGAGTCGGACACGACTGAGTGACTAAACTGAACTGAACCTATTAACTGATCAGCAGTATTTATTGTACCCCATGTAAGGCACAATCAAGAATAACAAGGTGAATACGGCGCTATCTGGGCTCCCTGGTGGCTCAGATGGTCAAGAATCTGCCTGCAATGCAGGAGACCCTGGTTTGATCCCTGGGTTGGGAAGATCCACTGGAGAAAGGAACAACAACCCACTCCAGTATTCTTTCCTGGAGAATTCCGTGGACAGAGGAGCCTGGTGGGCTATAGTCCATGGGGTTACAAAGAGTCTGACACAACTGAGGGACTAACACACTCACAGCACTATTCTTGCTTTAAGGAACTAGCAGTTAGTAGGAAAATAGGATTGCTATTTACAATTATAAAGACATATTTTAAATAATTTGGTCTTTAAATATGAAGTTTACCCTCAAAAGCTCTCTAAGACTTTTGTAGAACTCCACACCCCCACCACATACAGCAGTACCTGCAGCCACTTGAAAGGGCTGCTTCTGCAGCTTCTCTTTTTTGGGGGATTAGATTGGGGAAATTATGCTTCTGGACCAACATCTGTCCATATACACAGTTGTTCAAGCAATTCCTACCATGTAATTCTCCTTCTATTCAACCAATCATACCCATAAAATATGCCCTGGAATCAAATACTGAATGGATGCCTGGAATTACAGACTGAACAGACACATCATTTTTAGTAGAGAAAGACTGAGCAGGAAGTGAAAACCCATCGTGAGTCCGTCAGAGTCTCTGCTCTCGGCCTACGGGGCGATGGTAACTCACATCAGGATAGCAAACGACACTGCAGAAAGCAGTTTCCTAAAAGGTAGCTCGAATTCACTGAAAGAACGCATGGTTTTCAAAATCATAAACACCACGTCACAAAATTCTATGTAAATACTCCCGTCTTGACAGTACTCTAAAATAGTATATCCCCAAAAGTAACACAGTCATTTAAAACTCTACCAAAACCGTGTGTAAAAGAAACAAGAAACAACTGAAATATTCCTCAGTAGAGGACTGAAAGGTCATTTAAAACTCTGCTGAGACTAACAGGAAAACAGGAGATGGCTGCAACATTCCTCAGAAGTCTGGTTAATTAAATTATAGGTAGCTAAACTGGAGTATTACAGCTGTATTAAAGAGAATGATATGCTTTCCTGCACTGAAGTGTCTGGAAGGATACGTACAATGGCTAGCAGACAAATTTTGTATTTTCCATTTCATATACTTTAGTGCTTGTTGAATTTTTCACAATAAAGATGCAGTATTTAAAAAATAGAAAAAAAATAATAAAATAAATACTATTTTGAATGACAAAAGCCCAACCACAGTTCTGTGAGGAGTGGAATGAAAACAGGAGTGTGAGAGATCTTCACAACAATAAAAAAAAAATGACATATAATACATAACTTTTTTGTCATATGAATACTCTGATAAATTCACTCATCCATGTAAACTAATGTCAAATTAAAAACAAAAACCAAAAACAAAAAAACCAATAACCCAACTGGGTAACGTACCAGTATTCCTAAAAGGAAATAAACCTTTACATGAGAGTTACTGAGTGTGGGAGTGCTATGTCCAACCTCTTCGAGACACCGTGGACTGTAGCCCATCAGGCTCCTCTGTTCATGGGATTGTCCAGGCAAGAATACTGGAGTGGGTTGCCATTTCCTTCTCCAGGGGATCTTCCTGACCCAGGGATTGAACCTAGGTCTCCCGCATTGCAGGCAGACGCTTTAACCTCTGAGCCACCTGGTTATAATGGTTTATATTTCCTATCTCCACAGGTATCCTCACAAGTTTTTCTTGTTTGTTTGCTTTATTAAACACTTTGCTCCAAATGTTAACACTCCAAGAATTAGTTGTGAGCAGTGCTCCATACTCCTCACCCTGAGGAAGCTTTTGCTGCAAACACTTCAGAACCGTAAACAACACAACACAGCATGAAGAATTTGTATAATTCCTTGCGATAAATTCCGTGACAAATTCTACCCCTGGGACAGAATTCTCTAAGGGGACTAAAAAGGCAGTAAAAATGGCTTTGAAAACGATGACAATTCAGAAACACCAAACACTGCTTTTAAGTGTAGATCAAATTTGAAGGCTCCAAGATGCCATAACTGAGAGGTCATTTCCTCCTTTGCTTTTTGAAAATATTGTAGGAAGGAAAAAAAAAAAACAAGCAACAACAAAAGTAACTATGTTACCTAGTATGAAATTTCACAATAAAAATTTTTAATTTATAACTAGTATAGGTAGAGGTTTGAGCTTCCCTGATGGCTCAACAGGTAGAGAATCTGCCTTCAATGCAGCAGATACAGGTAACGCAGGTTTGATCCCTGGGTCAGGAAGATCCCTGTGAGGAGGAAATGCAATCCACTCCAGCATTCTTGCCTGGAAAATCTCATGGATAGAGGAGCCTGGTGGGCTACCGTCCATGGGGTTGCAAAGAGTCAGACACGACTGAGTGCACACACACGACAGGTAGAGATTAACCAGAGAAAGCAACCAGGAGGAAGAAAACAAAACTTGGGTAGACTTGTGGCTAAAAGATACTTTATGCTCCCTTGTCTGTGTGCGAAGAGAGAATGAAGCAGGTCTGTTGATCACCAGCAACTGCAGTTTGAACTTGTGAGCTGCTGGTCATTCATTAGTCATTCATTTTAGTCAAGGGAGATTTGCTCTGTATAAAAATGTGCTTGGGACACTGACAATTCACTGGGTTGGGGGGCGGGGCATGAAGAGTAACTTTTTTTTTTAATTCCTGAAAGGTTCAGGGTTAGATTAATTTAAAAAGAAAGCTAGGAAAAGGCAAACTTCACTGATTTTACAACATCTCCTGAGACTAACTATGTATTTAACAGTAAATTCTCAAAGTGTCCTTGTGTATGTGTGTGCATGCCCCTTAGAAGCTGTACAAAAATCATGTGCGCAGTGAAAGCAAAAGCAAACCTGTCACCAAGTCCTTACTGACCTTAAAAAACAGTCAATTCTGTCAGCATGAGAGTAAGTTTACAGTGCAGGTGTTTTTGTGGCTCTGATTTTGACAAGTCAATTCACTTGCCCACTTTAGATTTATCATCTAGGGAGACTAAAGCAGTAACATTCTTCATCTTCTGGCAAAGCTTATCACCAAATGATTAAAAAATCTGCTCCTCATGAGTACTTATTAGAGTCAAAATTCAACATCAGTTCATCAGGCAATGACAAAATTCTGCTGAAGCTTTAAAAATGAGAGGAATATTAATAACTCTCCAAACTAAGTCTTCTCAAATTAAAAAAAACAAAAAAACCAAAAAACCCAACTTCAAATTAGAAACGATGGTATGACCCAAAGGGGTATACCAGCACCATATAAACAGTCAAATGACCTGACAGTCCTGAAGAAATGAAGATTTATCTTTTAAAGAGTTTAAAATATTTTATATGCAGCTAGGAGCTCTCTTGCTCTGGTACCAAAATGAAATGGAGACATCTTCATTTCTGAGCAGGGAATAGTTCCTCTATCTTAATAACTAATAGTACAACGTAACCTCACAGCAGATTTAAAAATCAAAAGATCTTTGGAAAAACTGAAAATTAATTTTTGCTATAGTGATTATATATATATATATTTACTTTATAGTGACCCTGTGTAGGCTGCAGTCCATGGGGTCGCTAAGAGTTGGACACAACTGGGCGAGTTCACTTTCCCTTTTCACTTTCATGCATTGGAGAAGGACATGGCAACCCACTGCAGTGTTCTTCCCTGGAGAATCCCAGGGACGGGGGAGCCTGCTGGGCTGCCGTCTATGGGATTGCACAGAGTCCGACACGACTGAAGCGACTTAGCAGCAACAACGCTGTATCTTGAGCACTACTATTGTTTGACAACTGATTGGAATTTCGAAAGCCTTCCTTCTGGTTGAAACTGACTGTGTGTGTCAGTTGCTCAGTTGTGTTCAACTCTTTGTGACCCCGTGGGGTGTAGCCCACCAGGCTCCTCTGTCCATGGGACTCTCCAGGCAAGACTACTGGAGTGGGTTGCCATTTCCTTCTCCAGGGAAACTGACGGATTAGCCTTTTAATGGGGAGGCTCTAATACTCACCTTCATGGACCTGGTTAGCTTCTTACTCTTCACTTAAATACACAACTAAGCTGCAAACTACAACACTGTACAGTCTCTACTATAAAGTTTGAGGTATAATGAAATGAATGGGCATTATGACGGACTTCCAAAACACTTAACTACAAAACCCCTTTCCTACTTTTAAAAACATATTTTTAGGCTAGCAGAAAACAATCCAAATTAAAAATTATTATAGGAGGCACAGAGAAGAAAGGTGTGTGTGTGGGTGGGGGTGGGGGCAGTCCGGGACAAATATGCCTTGTGAAGATGCTCCCCTCAGGAAACAAGACAGGATGCACACTTGCATCTTAGATGATAACTGATCCACCCGAAATGCAAAGTATGTGATTGGTATATTTAAGAAGATACACCTATCTTCTTAAAATACTGCTCTCAGACGTCACAGGTTAATTAGAATATACGTAAATAAATTGCTTCCTTCCTTCTCACACTATAAATAAGAGGTTCCAGTATAAGGATGACTATCAGCCCGGACACATTAGAAAGAGATATTTTAGTTTCATGTTATCAGAAACCAAAATGAAAAATAACATGCTATGTGTTACATTCATGGGGAACAAACAAACATTTCTGGTTCCAAACCTAAACCCACCTAAAAATGAACATAAAGAAATCCATTTATCTTAGTAGTATTTCTTAAGTAGTGTTTAATTTGCTTTCCAGTCAAGTAAGTAACAAAATGATAATAGTTTAGATTTATTCATACTTATAGTAAACAGAGGTCAATAAGGGCAAAGAGGAGCAATAAAAAAGGTCAACTTTGAAATTTTTACCAGCAAACAGCAAGCTAATTTCAGTTACTCCTATAACGTCTGAGGCAATGTTTTGGAATTCCTGCTTTAACCTTTTTTGTTTCTTCCCAACTCTGGCAATTTAAATTACTAGAATTTAAGAACACATATTGACTATGCCAGAGCCTTTGACTGTGTGGATCAAAATAAACTGTGGAAAATTCTGAAAGAGATGGGAATACCAGACCACCTGACCTGCCTCTTGAGAAACCTATATGCGGGTCAGGAAGCAACAGTTAGAACTGGACATGGAACAACAGACTGGTTCCAAATAGGAAAAGGAGTACGTCAAGGCTGTATATTGTCACCCTGCTTATTTAATTTCTCTGCAGAGTACATCATGAGAAATGCTGGGCTGGAGGAAGCAAAAGCCAGAATCAAGACTGCCGGGAGAAATATCCATCACCTCAGATATGCAGATGACACCACCCTTATGGCAGAAAGTGAAGAGGAACTAAAAAGCCTCTTGATGAAAGTGAAAGAGGAAAGTGAAACAGTTGGCTTAAAGCCCAACATTCAGAAAATGAAGATCACGGCATCTGGGCCCATCACTTCATGGGAAATAGATGGAGAAACGGTGGAAACAGTGTCAGACTTTATTTTGGGAGGCTCCAAAATCACTGCAGATGGTGATTGCAGCCATCAAATTAAAAGACGTTTACTCCTTGGAAGGAAAGTTACGACCAACCTAGATAGCATGTTCAAAAGCAGAGATATTACTTTGCCAACAAAGGTCTGTCTAGTCAAGGCTATGGTTTTTCCAGTGGTCATGTATGGATGTTGAGAGCTGGACTGTGAAGAAGGCTGAGCGCCGAAGAATTGATGCTTTTGAACTGTGGTGTTGGAGAAGACTCTTGAGAGTCCCTTGGACTGCAAGGAGATCCAACTAGTCCATCCTAAAGGAGACCAGTCCTGGGTGTTCATTGGAAGGACTGATGCTAAAGCTAAAACTCTAATACTTTGGCCACCTCATGAGAAGAGTTGACTCATTGGAAAAGACTCTGATGCTGGGAGGGATTGGGGGCAGGAGGAGAAGAGGACGACAGAGGATGAGATGGCTGGATGGCATCACCGACTCTATGCACATGAGTCTGGGTGAACTCTGGGAGTTGGTGATGGACAGGGAGGCCTGGCGTGCTGCAATTCATGGGGTCGCAAAGAGTTGGACACGACTGAGCAACTGAACTGAACTGAAGAATACATATTCAGTGGTTACTATAACACAGTCTAAGTTGGAACCTAATAATTACAGAGGATGGATTCGATCTCTGGGTAGGAAAGATACCCTGGAGAAGGGAATAGCTATCCACTCTAGTATTTTTGCCAGGAGAATCTCATGGACAGAGGACCCTGGTGGGCTACAGTCCATGGGATCACAAAGAGTTGGACCCAAATGAGACACTAACACTTTCACTTTTTCACTTTTGAAGTGAACAGTCTAACAGGTAGAACAGGAATCATTCAACTCCAAACATTGGTAACACTGCCATTATTATAGAAAAGGAATTTGATTTAACGAGCTTTGACAAACCAGACACCAGCAACACCAGACAGGCTGCTTATGTCGCTAGCAGTCAATCCTTCCAAGGGAGAACTGTTAGCTTTACTACGCAACAAAAACTTGCTTAGAGTCTAGGAAAAACTGCAAAACTCTGTCCCCCAAATTAGATTATTTAATGTTCCTTTAGCTTCCAGCTGAGAGTAAGATGCCACACATAACTTGGTCTACTGAGAAATGTTTCATTAAGACAGAAACTGATCTGAAGGAAATGAAATCTAAGACGACTACCTGCTAGAATAATTCCATAAAAAGTTACAATTCTTTAATCTGTGGTTCTCAAAATTTAGTTATGCCTTTAGTATACCTGGATTGCTGGTTAAAAAGGCAGGTTTCCTCTACCTGTTCCCAAAGCTTTTAGCTCCACTAGGTTTTGGGAGGAGCTAGTTTGCACTTTGAACAAGCCTTGTGGTATTCTAATTCAGGTTACCCTTGGTCCACATTCTGAGGAGCACTGACCTTAAAAAGTGACATGTGGTCCCTTCTTAACTGTGACTCCACTGAGCAGTAAGCCCTGTCCAAAAGTATGAATTCCCTACCATTTTATCATCAGCCTTGTCCAATGAAAATTTGACAAAGAAAGCTCTCTTTATAAAATTCACTTACAAAAGTAAATTTTTAAATTACCAACTTAATGAATAACAGCAAATTGTCATGAAAGGAAAAAGTGAAAAAAAGAAAGGTGACAACCCCCTTAAAATTCTGCTGGGACCAGATTTCTGTGTCACAAAGAAGTGACCACCACCCACACGAGGCGCCGCAGAGTGGCCCTTCAGGTCTGTCCACTGCCATCCACCTTCGCTACACGCAACCACCGAAGCCAACCTCTCCTAAAACACTTCATCAGACCAGTTTTCAGTTTGAGAAACTATACTAAGTGGTTCCCCACAACCTAAGTGATGAAATATGAACCTCTCAGCTCCTGAAGCTAAAGATTCTATGTAACCCAGTCTCACGTAAGCAACCAAACCATAAGTCACCCGACTCATGGGGTGATCCTGCATCTCACCAGCCTCTAACGGTTGGCTACCGTGACTTCAGCCTCCTCCGCATCCCTTTTCTGATTGTGAAGCACGTCAAACACCTTCACCAAACAGAGAAGCACATACTACAGCTGCTCTGTAGAGTTCCACACCCTTCCGTCCCCTAATAACTTTCCAAGTTCCTTCAATGCAGTAACCTTGAAAGAATTTCTCACTATCTCCATCTCAACCCGCTCAACTCCCACTCAAACAAAATACTAGTCATATAATCGACCGGATAACAGTTACCACAACCTCATGTTTTTATTTATGATAAGATTATACCTAAAGGAATACCTGCGAATCATCACACAAATATCTGACTATTTCAAGCACTAATTGACAGCTTCACTTAGTCAATTGTCTTTGTCCTCAATTCCCTCTTAGGTGACTCTTGTAAAACAAAAATGATTTCTCCCCATTTCTGGCATTACATGAAGTTTTATACTTCTTCTCTGAAAGTTAAGAGTTTTCTACTTGTAAAAGTTACTGACACTGATACTACAACTAATATGAGAAGTTAAGGCATTATGCGCACCCTCCCCACCACCCCCACCCCAAACCAGAAGCACTGAATCTGTTTTTTTAATCATACTAACACTTTGAGATGAATTTAAGGTAAGGAGTTTATTTCCTGTGTACCCTATTCAGTACATGGCACACATGATCATGAGATGTTAGCTGTTAATGATCTTGGTTTTACAGTTTCAAAACTGAGGATACATACCATCTGTCATCATTAAAGATTTTTATCTCTATGATTATCTTTTTTTGAATTAATAAAAAGAATAGGTCTATAAACATGGCAAGTGGAGACTAAGGATAAAAAATCATTATTAGGCTTGGTATTTATTTATCATCTTTTAAATTGTGGTAAAATACATAGAATATTAAATTTTACCATTTTAATGACATTTATTTTATGCTAAGAAAACTGTTGAAATAATACTGACTAAAATGTGGAATTTTTTCATGTTGTTGCAACATCTGAATTTGGAATCTAGTGTTAGCAAAAACCTCCTTCACATTATACATACTATTACTGCTGACAAAAAAAATTAAATTACACTATTGAATGGTTAAGTCACCTATAAATGTTTCAGGAGTAAAATAAAATGCTAAGTGTTACACCTACTAGACTTCCTGCATTTTCTTCAAATTCACAAATGGTTCCTAGTAACAGTAGCAAATACTCTTTAGAGACAGTTTACTATGTTTCAGGTCCTGCTAATAATGCATTTCAGATTTTTGTTTTCTTACTGAGGTATAATTCACAGACTATAAAACTCACCCTTTCAAGTGGGCAATTCAGTAGTCTGAAGCATCTTCACAAAGTTGTGCAACCATCACCATTATCTAATTTTAGAACATTTTCATCATTCCAAAAATAAACTAGAACCCACCAGTAGTCGCCCTCCGTTCCCCCTCAGCCACCAGCAACTACTAATCCACTTTCTGTTTCTACTGATTAGCCTGCTCTGGCCACTTCACATGAATAAATAATACACTGTGTGGTCTTTTGCATCTGACTTCTTTTACTTAAGCATAATATTTTCCAAAGGGTTTCCCAGCTGGCTCAGTGGTAAAGAATCGCCTGCCAATGCAGGAAATGCAAGAGACACAGTAATATCCCTGGGTTGGGAAGATCCCCTGGAGGAGGAAATAGCAACCCACTCCAGTATTCTTGCCTGGGAAAATCCCCTGGAGAGGAGCCCGGTGGGCTACAGTCCCTGGGGTCACAAAGAGTCAGACACAACTGAGCAATTGAGCACTCACGGGACATTTTCCAGATTCAACCATACTGTAGCCTGTATTAGTACCAAGCATTACGTTTTAAGACCTCAAAGTAAACACCTGAGGCAGATTCAACTGGCATTCAACTGGCTCTGTTTTACATAAAAGAACTTAGATTGGGAGATGAAATAACTTGCCCTTCTCATTGAACTCTAGTTTACTGCACTTCTGTGGAGATGTAGAAAGTATAAACACTATGAGAATTATATACAAACTTTTTATATGGAAGCAACTAGAGTTGACCCTTGAACTGCACGGGTCTATTTATACACAGATTTCTTGCAATAATAGATAACTACAGTACTATGTAATCTGAGGTTGGTTGAATCCACCAATGTGGAACTGCAAACATGGGGAGCCTATTATAGGTTACATACAAACCTTTGACTGTGTGGAAACCCCTTTTTTTATTCAAGGGTCAGCTACACATGTATTTTTTTTTAAGTGCTACCTCTCTCTGTTATCATGGGTAAAAGTCATAATCTTCTGAATTTTGCCATGTTTTAAAAATACAGCCAATGATCTTCATTCAAGCTGTTTTCAAAAGCATGAAGGGGTTCCCTGGTGGCTCAGACAGTAAAGAATCTGCCTGCCAATGCAGGAGACAAGGGTTCCATCCCTGGGTTGGGGAAGATCCCCTGGAGAAGGAAACGGCAACCCACTTCAGTATTTTTGCCTGGAAAGTCCCATGGACAGAGGAGCCTGACGGGTTATAGTCCACGGGGTCACAGAGAAGTCGGACATGACTTATTGACTAAACAACAGGGGAATATTTACTTTCTCTTCAATTCTTATCTGATTCCCAATCTCTCAGAATCAGTCCTACAACTACATTTACTACTTACAGTTGCTCTCTCTCCATATTCTAGAGAATATGGCTTCATATCAGGAATTATACAGTAGACAGAATGGGGCAATGATAGTAATAATCGATTTCATACTATGAAAATGAACTCGGCATTTATTTACGTATCTATAAATCCAATTTGTTTTTGTGGAAACAAATCAGCAAATAAGAAATATCATTGTGGGGGCTCCAGAACTTTTTTTTAAAAGGGCAAGATCCTTATAAGCACTCATGTGGAAATTTCTGGGATGATTTATAGGTTGGTTCTTGGCAGATAAATCTGGAGTGTTTGTATAACTGACTACTTCTATTCACCGTAAATTTGCCAGAAGCAGTCAGTAGAGAAACTTTTTAGCCTTTCTGTTATTTTGGCTGGTTTATTCAAAATCACAGCATATCTGTTGATGAGTCTGCCATAATAATAAAGTCAACGGTACACGTGTGCAGGCTCAGTTGTGTCCAAATCTTTTTGACGCCATGGACTGCAGCCTGCCAGGCTCCTCTGTCCATGGGACTTCCCAGACAAGAATACTAGAGTGGGTTGCCATTTCCTTTTCCAGAGGATATTCCAGACCCAGGAATCGAACTCACATCTGCAGCACCTCCTACACGGGCAGGCAGATTCTTTACCACTAGCACCACCTGGAAAGCCCTAGTTGCAGTAGGAAAACTCTAAATGAACATTCTTTAAAATTGTTCAAGCACATAACTCTTTAATGGAAAATAACTAAAGGTAATAGGTGTTCTTCTTTTTTTTTAAATAATACAGTAGAGAGAAGAGTGTTTTGAATAAAAAAATTGCTCAGGTAAAGAGCCAACTTTTTGGGTCCACTACAAAATAGAACTTTCTAGCTGTCCAACTGGGAGCCACAACCACATGTGGTTACTGGACATTTTTAAGTGTAGGTGGTGTGACTGGCCACTGGACATTTTTAAGTGTAGGTGGTGTGACTGGCCAGAATTTAAAATTTTTAGTAATTTAAATAGCCACATATGACTAAGCACTTCCTTGCTGGACAGTGCAGATGTTGAACGAGAGGCAATGTGCCATAAAAGGGCCACACCACTAGTATTCTGGAAACTTTAAAATTGTGAGACAGACTGGGGTTATTTATAATGGAGGAGGAGAACAATGAGGGAAAATGAACTTCCAAAGAAATCTGCTCTTGACTTCTAAAAATTTTAGAGAGCCTCTTTCAAATCCACAGATGAGGGCTCTGAATAGAATCAAATTTAAATCTTAGCATGTAAAGTTTTGAAAACAGTTTCAAAGAATCTGGCAAGGAAACTCGGAAATTTAGATGTCTGGTCAAAACATCTAACTTTGAGACTTCATGGTGTTTCTTTTTTAGAACCATTATTCAAAACTATCAGATTTCCCAAAACTTTTGGAAATCATGCTATAAAAAATTGAATACTACAACTGAAATCCTATTACACAAAAATTGTGTTATTTAACACGATTCACCTTTGTTATGTTCATCTTAGAGCAGAGTCACACTGCTTACAGTAATGTTTAAATAATAAAGCCTTGATAGTTTTCAATCTTTTCATCTCATTTACCAATGACTTTTCTTTTTTAAGCCTTTCATACTTTATTACATCCATTCCTTATGGGGCACATTGCCAGTACCTACAGGGTAAAGTGAGGCCAAGATCAACTTTGGGACCTGCCCCTCCTCAATCAGAAAGAGCCAAAAGGAATCAAGGAATTGATCCAAATCCATAGATCCATAGGCCCACCCTCATCCCAAGATTTATATATATATATATAGTCTTCCCTGGTGGCTCAGATGGTAAAGAATCTGCCTCCAATGCAGGAGACCCAGGAACCCTGGGTCAGGAAGATCCCCTAGAGAAAGGAATGGCAATCCACTCCAGTATTCTTGCCTGGAGAATTCCATGGTCAAAGGAGCCTGGTGGGCTACAGCCCATGGGGTTGCAAAGAGTTGGACATGACTAAGCTCACATACATACACACACACACACACACACACACGTATATATATATATTCCATTTGAACATAGGAAATCCCACATTTGTTGGGGAAAAAATGACCTAGAATCCTATTTCTCAAATTTTATAATTACTACAGATCACCTGAGGAACTGATGAGTAAGGAGGTCTGGGAGGGAACCTGCTGGTCAGTAGGGATTCTGAGTTTCTATCAAGCTTCCAAGAGTGTTACTGCAGTTGCAGGTCTAAGGCTTTGTATAGCTGAGAACTAATTTCACTCTAGATTTCAGTGATCTTTTTTTTTTGACTCTAACTTCTTTTCAACGTTCACTTATTCAACAAAGTTTTTACTGAATGTGTATTATGAGGCAGGCAATTCACTAGGAGGATAAATAAGATCTGATCTCAGCTCTCATGGAAGAGAAGGGCTACTTTCCCAGGGGAAGCAGGAAAGGCTGAAGCTGTGGCCCTTGTACAGAGACTTGGAGATAAAAAGGAGTCTGCAGAGTGGAGAAGATGAGCATTCCTACTCAGGCAGAAGGAACAGCAAGACAGGCTGTAAAGCACTCTTGAGGAACTGCAGATTACATCAAATTGCTAAAACACATGGTGTTTATGGCGACATCAGATAGGGGGCCAGGGAAAGGTAAACAGATCAGGGAGCCCAGCATGGCACCCCACTCCAGCGCTCTTGCTTGGAGACAGAGGGGCCTGGCAGGCTACAGCCCATGGGATTGCAAAGAGCTGGACACGACTGAGCGACCAACACTTTCACTTTCTGCACATTTGAGGTCTCTGTATGATGAGCTCTGATAATGGGCGTTAACATATGGAAAAGCCCATGCACTTCACCCAAAACCTGACTACAAACGGTACATAAGCCTACAGCCAAGTGAGCAAAACAATTTACTGGAGGCAAACTTGTCGATACAGCAATCAGGGTTATCTCTAAAGCTGTCAGATTATGTTTTTATTCCACCAAATACAAATGAAAAGTGCATATGATCTGGAAACATCCTGAGAGGTGTTAAGAATTAAGAAAGGCAATGTAAGTACAGTTAAAAAAAAAACAGCCTAGATATAGATAATTCAATTATATTTAACAAATCTAAGGGTTTCAATACCTGGCTCACAACTCAGCTATGGATGAAACAACAACCCTTATCATCTATTTATTGCTGCAAGCTACTGCATCAATAATTATTTCAGGAGGAACATTAAGCAGATAAAACTTCACTATACACTTTAAGATTCAAGAGTCAGTAATCTTATCTATAGTACTGCTTTTGTTGTAAGCTACTTAAAATTCAGGTACAGAACAGCTAATTGACTAAATGATACAAGATGTGACTGTATCTCAAATGAGGCACCAAACAGTAACATCTGAACAGTGTTAATCAATGGAAAGTTAACATCATGCAATGTCACCTTTACAACTAAAAATTGCACACGGCAAACTGAGAGGACCCTGGGGTAACTATTCCAGTTAGGAACATAGTTTTCAAAGTTAAAATATTTCAGTGCCACAACGAAGTGGTTTCAGCTCTAACGCTAATAACCGTGACTAGTAGTGGCTGCCGAGAGAGAAGTGGAAAACTCGTGGCTTAGCAGGAAAGACTCCCTGGACAGATTAATGGTATCTGTCATAGTTGTACCCGTGAAATATGTGTGTCTTTTGAGGAAAGAAAGAAAATGCTGGTACACCTTCCATACTTTTTAACCTCGCTCTAGATTAGATTAGAGCACCAATACAGGGTAACAAATTCTGTCACTGATGAGGATTACAATGCTAACTTTCCCCAGACTCAGGGTTCTTTCTATTGTGCAAGTTATAGGAAAAGGGCACCCTAAAATATGTCAAGTCCTGCTCCTGGGGCCTCACAGATTTTTAACTAACAATGAAAGCGTTAAGATCAGAAGAATACAAGCAAGCCAGAAGCAAGAAGACTGCTAAATCCTCAGCAATCCGGTTAACAGAAGTGAATTCCAGATTGTAAAATGCTTAGAGCAGAGGGGTGGGGAAAGAACCACTGAAAACACTACCAATTCTCATCTACTCAGATAAGTTGTAATGTTAAAGAGGGCCCTAGGGTGTGGTGAGGCTGGTGGTAAAGAACCCGCCTGCCAATGCAGGAGACATGAGAGATGCGTCTTCAATCCTTGGGTTGGGAAGATCCCCTGGAGGAGGGCATGCCAACCCACTCCAGTATTCTTGCCTGGAGAATCCCATGGACAGAGGAGCCTGGTGGGCTACAGTCCACAGGGTCGCACAGTCAGAGACAACTGAAGCGACTTAGCACGGAAAGGGTGTACATCAGACCGTGTGCAGGAGCACCTGTAAAGTTCTCTTTCCTGGGCTAGATTCTAAAACCATATACATGTCTGGGGTTTTTGCATGTTTATCATCACCCCAAGAGGCCTACTGCTTGGGTTTCAAATGCTAACTCTGAATACATGATGAGTCAAACATTCCTTATTCCTATCAATCCATGCTATGCACCAATGGCTCAATGAAATAATGTATTTTACTTTGAATTTATCAGGTTGATAAAAAGGAGTTCGGAATGGTGGTTCACAAGTTACAACATCCTAAAGAACAGCCATAAAACAGCCTTCAAAAACTTCACAAAAAAGAAAAATAAAAGGGTTTCTTTTTGGCAGAACAGGGAATATCAAACAAGTCAGAAAGCCAAGAAGGGGCACATGCGTGCCCACTGCTGTATTCCTCTCACTCCTCTGTCTTCTCTCTGAAGTCATTCGGTCTCAATTAACTTTTGGCATTATTTGGAACCCGCGAGTCCAAAGAAGCTGGAGAAAATCCACAAAGTGAACCACAGTACTGATGGTATGGAGAGCAGTGGATAGTCCTGATAATTTTAGTCGTGTCCTCAAAGAGCTGGACACGACTGAGCAACTTCACTCATTCACTCAGAGAGTCCCTTGGACTACAAGGAGATCCAACCAGTCCATTCTGAAGATCAGTCCTGGGTGTTCTTTGGATGGACTGATGCTAAAGCGGAAACTCCAATACTTTGGCCACCTTGTGTGAAGAGCTGACTCACTGGAAAAGACTCTGATGCCGGGAGGGATTGGGGGCAGGAGAAGGGGACGACCAAGGATGAGATGGCTGGATGGCATCACCGACTAGACGGACTTGAGTTAGAGTGAACTCCGGGAGTTGGTGATGGACAGGGAGGCCTGGCGTGCTGCAGTTCATGGGGTCGCAGAGTCGGACACAACTGAGCGACTGAACTGATTAAGTTATAATAAACCAGAAGATGAATCATTAACTCAAAAATCATTTAAAGGTTACTGCTTTTTCTTTTTAAGCCAGCTATTAGAAATATTACTGCTTTAAAAATTAAAGGCAGTTTTCTTGTTCACTCTTGTTCTCTGAGAATACATATAGTATTGAGTAAAATCCTATGGACAGAGGAGCCTGGTGGGCTACAGTCCACCAGATCCGAAAGGGTTGGACACGACTGAGCGACTAAACACGCGTGTGCATACGCATGCGCACACACACACATATTAATTTCCTCTTCTTGGGGCAATTAAAGGAGTCTTTTTTTTTCAAGACTGGGTTAAATCTGATGAGGATGTATCCAGCTTTAAAGATCTAATTCCTAGGAACTACAAGTTTGATAAGCAGATGTGAGACTCAAAGCAGAAAAAGAGACTAGTTTTAAGTTGTTTGATTTCTGAAAGAATATTCAAGTACCATTACAAAGGATCAAAAGAAAACCTACAAGGCTTGCTAAAAAAGGTTCTTTGAGAAGGTGTCTGATATATACACATATGCAGGGGCATATATTCATGTGTGTATGCTGTATTAGACTGTAAACTGTATTAGATTATTAGAAACCATTTCCAAATGTTAAAACTGTAAACAGTCAAGACAGAAAAAAAAGCAAAGTAAGACTACTCATTGAGCAATGGGAAAAAAAAATTACTGTTAAAAATCAACTTGGCTCCACCACGTCCAGCCAGAAGAGGTGCTTTGTTTAAGGTGCCGAAGGAGGTATCTGACAACAATCCCAACAACAAGGAATAAGTAGTCAATAACTCACTTTCTTTTTCCACCAGACCAACAACCACTAGAGCTACAAAAAGGAATACAGAGCTATCTAAACTTCTAGGAACAAAAGGAAAAGTAGCAAGTATCCCTTTGGAGAAATTTAGAAACTCACACCTTGAAAGGGTTTAATAACCCATCACAAAACATCAGCCTTATTCAACTCTCTCGACTCAGATGTCATGATTGTTTTCAAGACCTGGTTATACTATTTCTGCATACTCTTAATTGGAGAAGGAAATGGCAACCCACTCCAGTATTCTTGCCTGGAGAATCCCATAGACAAGAGGAGCCTGACAGGCTATAGTCCATGGGATCATAAGGGTCAGACAGGACTTGGCGACCAAACCACCACCATATACTCTTAAAATCATTTCCATCTGATATTTAGTGCTTTAGAAAGTCAAGGTCATAACCTACTCTACAGTCCTTGGAGAGTTAGAATAATCACACCTGGAGGTTCATGAGATCCAAAGGCTCGTCAGTGCCTTTATTCCCATAGCTTCTCAACCGCATCCCCCATCAATCAGAATTCTTGCTTCATCCATAAACATTCCCACATACCCTACTTTTACTATCAGTTATATGAAAAATACTGGTGTGAAGGAAGCCCTTCTCTGGCCCTCTGAACACTGATACTAGTTTAGAAATCACTCATCTACCATTAATTAAAACGTACACTACTGGTTCTATTTGCTCAGAGTATAAAAGTCATGTTCTGAAGAGAGCATTTAACACACAGCTCAAATTACAAGGAAGGCTTTGAACTGTGAACCTGGTGACCATTACACTTTGTCCTTACACCTCTTTGAGCCCTAGATCTGTATGTGTGTAGTGTGTGGCAAAGAAAGCGTACGGCTGTAACGCAGATGAAGGGGTTGCCGCATTCCAAGTTGAGCTTCTATATCAAGGTAACAATTAAATTTTACATTATCCTCAAGAGTCTAGCTATTATTTTTTTTAAAGCTCTGATGAGAAATTAAATTACTGCTTTACATTTGGAAGTACAGGTAACTATGGCTATGGTGGCATTTCATGATTTCCAATGAAACCAAGATCCCTACTATGTCTTCCTAAACTGGTTGCTATGAATGAACAAAATAACCTCACTTCTTTCTCTCAAATAGATAATCTGAGATCTCAAATTTTATTTGACAGACTTCATTTGGGATAAAATAACTCTAAACATGTTTTTCAAATTCTCAGTATTCTACAAAGAGGTCTAATAGAAATGTTTTCAAATCATTTTTCTAAATGTGGTTTCCCTGTATAATGGATTGAGTCAGACACAATTTTTAAAAAGTTAATTCGTTTATTTCCACAATTGCTTGTGGGATCTTAGTAGTTGTCCAACAGGGATCGAACCCTTGCCCTCGGCAGTGAAAGCACAGTCTTAACCACTGGACAGCCAAGAAATTCTCAACATTTTTTTAGTACGAATACATTCATGGGAAAAGTGTAAATCTTTTTTTCACCTTAATCAGCCTTTTTCAAGTCTCATGAAAAAATATCTACTCTTAAAACTTGAGTTTCTACTTCATTGAGTAAGAAAATCAGGAACACTTTTTAGCTGCTTAATTGTTACTGTCTGGACATAGGTCCAACTGGCCTGGGCTTCACATGCTTGTGGGTAGCTTACCATTGTTAACTTCTCCCACCTGGAAGGGGTTTCAGTATCTGCTGAATAGCTCGAAGATACTGTTGTGTGTATTGATGGGCAAACAAGACCTTGCCCCAAGGCTACTCTAGTCTGTTTCTCCCTGGTCTTTGTATTCCTTCCCATATTTAGACAATCAACAAAAGATGCTGAAAATGAAGCTCCCCGTACTTTGGCCACCTGACGCAAAGAGCTGACTCACTGGAACAGACTTTGATGCTGGGAAAGATTCAAAGCAAAAGAAGAGGGCAGCAGAGGATGAGATGGTTGGATAGCACCTACTCAGCAGACATGAATTTGGGCAAACTCTGGGAGACAGGGAAGGGCAGAGAAGCCTAGTGTGCTGCAGTCTGTGGGGTCTCAGAGCCGCACATGAACTTAGCAACCGAACCACCACCAAAGAAAGGAAGCTTTCTAACTGTTCTTAGATCACTGCCATCCCTTCCTGACTGGTAAGCCAGGTGCGCCAGCAGGCTTGCCACTGGCCTGGCGAATCAGACTTCCTGTGTTTCAAGAGTGGACCAGAAACACAAATACAGCTCGAATAACTAAGTAAGCTTTAGAGGCAGGAAAACTCTGGAGCGTTAAAGCTCCAAGATCCATTCCCTCCCTGATATGGGGTTGTAATATAAAATCTGCATAAATGATCCCTTAATTATCTGCAATTAAGATACACCACTGATTTGCACGCCCCCAGAGTCTCTACTGGGCTTCTCAGGTGGCGCTAGTGGTAAAGATCCTGCTTTCCAAAGCAGGAGAGGTAAGAGACAGATTCGATTCCCTGGGTTGAGCGGATCCCCTGGAGGAGGAAATGGCAACCCACTCCAATATTCTTGTAATGAAGAATCCCACGGACAGAGGAGCCTAGCAGGCTACAGTCCATAGGGTTGCAGAGTCGGACATGACTGGAGCGACTTAACATGCACAGTCTCAGGCATTTTGGACAACTGTAACAATAGCCAACACCAATGCACTCTACAAGCCAGGCAGTGTTTGTTCTAAGTGCTTTGGGGCTCTTCAAATGAAAATCAGGAGAACTGCCCATTCAAGTTTCCACAAGTCACAGGGAACACTGTTAAAAGACCTATTTAGTAAAGACCTATATATTCAGACAACTTGGATTCAGTCAGCTACAAAGCTGTTTTTCAAAGATTTTGCTGAATAATTGTATGAAAAAAAAAAGAGAAATATATTAAGGTTATACTATTAAATGAAAATATCAAATTGTTAACTTATTTGGTAAATGAGAAAGCTATTTCTAACAAACCAATGAAATAGCAAAATGGTAAGTCATTATCACTTGCTTAACAGAAAATCTGGACAAAACAAAAAATGCTAACATACTATAAAAAAGAAACAGTAGAAATGAAACACACTGCATATTTTCAGTGAGCTATATTTAATAAAGTCTAAAAAAAACTTAATTTTTAAAAGTCAGCATGAATCATTTTAAGTGCAAGAAAAAATTGCAGGAGATGCTTTGCTATATGTTAATATTATTGGATTTTCTTTGCTGATTTGTTAGTTCAAGTATGACTAAAAAACATAAAATTATGGGTATTACAAATTCACCTAAAAAGCTAGGCTATCATATTTAACAATGTGTCTATCGTATTTAACAATGAAATTCTATAAAGATGTGTTTTATCACTTTAAAATATGACTATTTTCCCTAAGTATGTTTTAAACTATTCAACGTCTATTTGAAAGTGGAAGTGTCAGTCGCTCAGTCACTTCCCAACTCTTTGGGACCTCAAGGACTGTAGCCTGCCAGGCTCCTCTGTCCAAGAAAACTGGAGTGGGTAGCATTCCCCTCTCCAGGGGATCTTCCCAACCCAGGGGTCGAACCTGGGTTTCCTGCGTTGCAGGCAGATGCTTTACCGTCTGAGCCACCAGTGTCTATTTACTTAGATCTTAAATAGTTACAGAATTCAGTCATAGGCTGTTAATGAAATGTGTCCTCCAAAAATGTGTACGTTCCAACTTCCAGTACCTCAGAATGGGACCTCCTTTGGAAACAGAGTCATTATATATATCATTAGTTAAGAAGAGGTCATGCTGGAGTAGGGTGGGCCCCTAATCCAATATAACTAGTATCTAATTTAAGAAGAAAATTTACAGACAGACAGACATAACAGGAAGGTGATATGAAGACACGTGATCGAAGGCAGCAACTTGACGACAGAGGCAGAGACTGAAGTGATGCGTCTACAAGCCAAGAATAACAAGGACTGCTGAGAGCTTCCGCAAGTTGGGAAGAGACAAGAGAGGCTCTCCTCTAGAGTGTTCAGAGAGAGCACGGCCCTGCCAACAGCTCGATTTCAGATTTTAGCCTCTGGAACTGCAAGAGATTTCGTTTCTGTTGTTCTAAGTCACTCACTTTTTGGTACGTTGTTACAGCAGCTCTATGGAATTATACAGACCAGGTGTTAAAATTAAAATCTGTGGCGCTAGTGCTTAAGAATCCACCTGCAACGCAGCTGACGTAACGTTGGTTTGATCCCTGGGTCGGTAAGGCAACCCACTCCAGTATTCTTGCCTGGAGACTCTCATGGACAGAGGAGCCTGGGGGGCTATAGTCCATAGCGTCGTTAAGAGTTGGACACAACTAAAGTGACTCAGCACACGTCCAAGAGTATCTTTTAAAGTAAAGTACAGCTTTGCCTGGTCAGCAAAAACCTGAGTTCAAATACCTGTACAAATCAAAAGCTGTGTGACCGTGGACTTCAGTTTGCTTATTTGTAAAGAAGGGAAATGGCTTCTACAAAATGGTATGTTTCTGAAGATAAATGATTCAGAATGTCCATGACACAGAGGTTAAAATTTTTCTCTCTCCACTCTCAAACCCTTCTCCCTGTAATGAGAAGGAGTTTTAACATATGGTCAACAGACTATTTGGCTAAGAATGGTGAAAGTAATATGATTTTAAAAAAACAAAAAAGGCTGTAATTCATATATTGTTAAATACATTCTACTAAAAAAACACTTTCCTAAATGAAGCCCCAATAGCTTCACTACTTCAGTTCAGTTCAGTTGCTCAGTCATGTCCGACTCTTTGCGACCCCATTAATCGCAGCACGCCAGGCCTCCCTGTCCATCACCAACTCCCAGAGTTCACTCAGACTCACGTCCATCGAGTCAGCGATGCCATCCAGCCATCTCATCCTCTGTCGTCCCCTTCTCCTTCACTACTTAGAAATCTCTAAATCTTTACTGTGGGTATGACCACAGTGCTATGTGATGTGATTATCTCAGAGTTTTATAAGACGGTAAATGCTATCCTCGCCTATCTAAAAAGCTCAAAGCAGTTTCAATCACCAGAGAAGGAAACGATTCTTTCATAAGTTATCTTTCATACTTTCAAAGATTACTTTTTTTAGTACAAGTCTTCTGATTTTACTAATATCCTTACTAATGTGCAAACTGACCCAACTTCAGTAATAAACACAAGACTCATGTCACTAAAAATCAATTGTTCAGAAGCAAGAACTTTTTATTTCAAATAATAACATAAGCAAAATGGTAATTAACTTTGGCAAGATTAGTAGAAATAGAAGACTAATTCACAGATATGGTAAGCATGTTCCCCTGATGTGTGAATCAGGCAGTAATATGGCCACAATGTTTAGAATCATATGTGCAAAGACTTTGGAAAAGGTCACCAAAGACCAGCACCATGACATGCTGTGGTTTAAACCTCAAAAGAATCTAAATGACTTAGTGACTTGAAGAAAACCTAGAATCAGGTTATATATTCTAAGTAAAATAACTGCAAATTATCCACTGCTACCAAAGACAACAGCTAACCTCTAGACTGCGTGAATTCAAGGGAATAAAAGACTAACACTGAATGCTTACTATATATGTGTAAAGCTAACTTTACCTATTTCATTTATTTCAAGTCACAAAATATGCCTAATATAGGAGTTTTATACACAAGAAAACTGAGTACTAAGTTTTGGCTAAATACACAGTGTGTAACTGGCACAGTTCGGAAAGGAGCTGCCAAAGCCACAACCTAAAATATAAATTTGCGACCTATCACTGGTTCTGCTTTACATGTATTAAAACATTTGCAAGAACAAAAAAGTTTTGAAATTTTATTTAATTTGTGGGAAAAGGTGCTTTCAAAAAGAAATCTTAAATATCAATGCAATACAAACCTGCCTCTGGAGTAGCAAGTGACTTAAAAGTTAACAATATTATGCTATGGTGCCACTTCAGGGAAAAAAAACAAATCCTGAAAGCAGAATCTAAGCAAACGAAGCTGAAGTGAACATTCAGCCACTGGAAGAGAAGAAAGCGCCACAGACACGTGAACAAGGAAAACACCAGCCGAGTGTTTCCCTGCAGCGTTTCCCTACTGAAGGATGAGCCTGGTAGGGCTATTCAAGTTTACATTCTTCTGCACCAAATTTATTTGCCTTTTCTAAAGAGAAGAGGAACTAATAGTTGGTGAGCCTCTGCCACATGTGTCTGGCACTTTATTAAGTGGTTAAGTTTTTAATCTGACAGACTTGGGTTTCAATCTTTGCTGAAACATTTGCAAGCTCTGAGATCTTAGGATATTAAATCTGTGCCTCTTTTTTGTAAGAGATATTAAAATAACAAATACCTCATAGGACTGTCACTGAGGATTACATTATGACGCTAATAAAATCACCCCAGTTCTTCTCACATGGTGTATGTCTATTAAATATTAGCTAATTTATCAACAACAACAACAACAAAAAAAAAAAACAAGACAGCCTGCAGGCTAGCTGTTAAGAAATGATGCTGAGAGAGATGCAATCACTTGGTCAAAGACAGACATCTAGAAACGTTAAAGCCAGTTATAAAAACCTAATGGTAGTAAGAACTGTGTTCTCCTCAAAAGTGTTCCAATATTATTAGCCTTTCTCTCTGTCCAGCCTGCTTCCTCAGCTGGTCTTTTACAGAAGACAAAACTTAATGACTCAAGGTATTTAAATGCTGGAAATCACTAAGCAAAGGAGCAGCAAACTGCTTTCAACAGACAAATCCAAACTGACGGTCTCTGCTTGGAATGATGGGTTAAAAAGGAGGATGGGAGGTGCTATGAGAAGGATGAGAATTCCGAGAAAGGCAGAAAAAATAAGACGAAAGAGTGATAGCTGCCTGTGGCGGGGGCAGGGGTGTGGGGTGTGTGTGTGAGATAGTGGTGCAAGGACACACATCACAGGCCAACCAAGTTCTACATCCCACCACTGCTGTCTAAGGTCAATATGCTCATGAAACGACCTCCATTCTCACTAAACTAAGGGCCCAAGGGCACTCTACCACCTACTGGGTTCTCGGCTTCTCAGACAGAAGGTCATCCTACTGCCTGAAGCATCTAATGCTTCTCATACCATCTAAAGTTAGCCCATTAGCACCATTTTACCCTCTCTGACAACCCTACATGTATTTTTTATAAATTACTTGGAATATTTGTTCTGCATTTTGACCAGAACAAGGCAGAGTGATTCTAAGTATCCATATGAGGCAAAGAGCCTCCTGGTGAAAAAGAGAACTTAGTAAAGGGAAGAAAACTGAGCAAAGCTCATGCCGAAACAAAGCACTGATCGCATTAGCTTCTGATGTGCAACCCACATCTAAGTAGTCCTACTAGAAACCTTTCTCCTAATCCCTGGTAAGACTTGCAGTTTTGTTCCAAAGGGGCACTTTCTACAATCAAAGCATTTAATTACATGGTATCTAGAGGTATCCTATAACAAGGTTTCAGTTGAGTCAAAAATACTTCTTATGAAACCATCTCCTATATACTTCCTTTCATCCCTTTCTTGCTATAATAATTCATTTTTAGATTAACTCGAATGTAAAACATCTGTGATGATGGACTTTTTTATTCATCCACCAATACCAATTACCACAATTAAGTATATACTTTATTGAAACAGTAAAAACTCTGTATCACTATTTTACTTAAAAAAAAAAAAAACCTTAAAAATCTCAAGTGTATGCTATATTAAATATTTACAGATTTTAACATATCTAAAGTGGTAATGCATGGAAGGTGTGTGTGTGTCTTTGTGTATGTGTATAAATAATCTATCTCCCCAGGAGATTCTGCATTAATGAGTCTGCAGTGACCACCCCTCAACCCCATATTTTCAAAGAGCTCCACAGGTGAATTTGTCACACATTTCCTGGCTAAGAACCACAGAGAAAGTGCATTTCAAATAGCTTTCAATACCCATGCCCTCTATGTAAAGTATGCCCCCCAAAGAAAACAATCTGGGCCATTAATTTTAAATTCTAGTTCCAGAAAGTCTGCATCAAGGTATCTTGTTTTTAAATCTCCCATTAAAAAATGTAGTAACCTGACTTTTCATTAGTAGGAAATAAATTATTTAGAGCCTATTTATGGTTTAAAATATGTTTCCTATAAAACCACAGCATCATCAATTAAAGAAACATTTATAATTCTCTGCCACACTGTAGTATTTAAGATTGCTTACATAATTTTAATTTATTTTGCCTATCTTAAAAATGAACATACACTTGCTCTCCTCTCCTACATTTAAAGAGTAATATGTTAATGCTTTTCTTTGAAAGAGTTAAAAGCCCTTAAAACATTTTATTAACATAGCACCCAATAATAATGATGAAGGCACATAAGGTATAACAGTTATTTTTAATTGAATGTTAAATTTTTTTCACTAAATGTTGTGCCCATCTAAAATATACACAATGACAAAAAATCAAAAATTTTCCTANATGGAATATATATACACACACATATATATATTCCATATATATATATATATACACACACACATACCAAAGAAATACCATATTTCTTTGATTATAAGACCCGTTTTACATTTTGACATTCCTGATTTACAAATGCATCTTATAATCACTGACATGACATACTGGAAGCATTTTTAAATTTTTGAATGGTACGTCTTACAATTAATGGCACCTTAGATCTGATGAACTACTGTTTATTTTAAAAATACTTTTTCAAACTAAAAGAGGCAACTTATTCTTTTTAAATGTAACGAAACTGCCCCATTCCCTAAACAATCCCAAATGGGTCACTCCATAAAGCTGTATTTTGTTTGAGTGAAAAATGGCCAACAAATTTGTGGAGGCAACTAAATTATCAGAACAAAGGAAACTGTCCTGGTAAGAATGTATAGCTTAAATAATAACTGTATTAGTTAAATATTATAGGAAGTGATTTCCAGAGTTTTAAACAAGCAATTTTATAATTGCTTATAATGCTTTCCTAGTATTCTGTCCACCCTATACAATGAAACAAAATTAAAGTAACACTTCACTGATGATATGCTGTAAAGACTACCCTGCTTTAAAAGAAGTTTCGATCTACAATACAGACGATCAAAGTGCAGTACATGCATTCATGCTAACAGAAGCCAATGTTCAATGAAATGTTTAAAGACAAAAAAACTTTAAAGATGAATATCTATTAATGTTGCAATCTACTAACACCACAGGAAGTTGTATCATTCTCTATCACAAATAAAAACTATGTGATCTCATGTCTGACGTAATTACTGCCTGCAGCAGTTCAAACTATTTTACTGAAATATTTAGGTTACTCCTTGCACATTCCGAATTGCTAGCATTCTAGTGACAGCAATACTGTGACCAAAAGGGTCAGAAATGGGATAGATCTTAAGTCAAATTTAGCAAAGTAAGACAATTAACTTTTCTCTCCATCATCTAAAGAAAAAAAATAGTCAAAGTATCAGTTTTGGAAATTTGGTATCAGGATGAATAATATCCTTTCACTCAAACATTACACAACAATAAAAGATAAAGTGAGCATAACTACACATAAATGTTTTTCAGCTGTTTTAAGAGTGTCGCACACTTTAAGGATGGGTCTCGAGGATACAGTACTGACAGCTGGTCAGCAAATTTCCACCATCAGAATCTCAAGCCCGGGCAATACTTGCACACATTTTGTTTTCAAGTCTGCACATGAAAGCCCAAGGGTGATAAAAAGCTTGGGATCAAAATTCACTGAAAAGTCTCACTTTTTTTGTGGCTACTTAATACAAGTGAATGTCAATTTTAATAATGACAAATGCAACTAAAGTACTGAACAGTTTGAAATCTTTCCAGAACATTAAAACTTTGTACCAGTGACAGTTTTCCCCATTACCCCAAGGAAATGATATGCAACCAACTCAAATTACTGGACTGAATTCAATGACCTAAAAATAAACATCAGATTTCCATTCTCATCTACTTTTCAAAAAAAACCTAAATAACATAGTTTTTCTATTTCAGAACATGTAAGAAGAAAAGACTATTTCTGGCGAGGAACCTTAAAGATCTCTAGATCACAAGAGGTAAGCAAAACCACCCAATTTTAAATGGCTGGTGTATGGCTATCATTTCTGGGGGAAGCTTGACAAGCATAACTGAAGAATTTTAGATAAAACCAATGATGAACTATCGGAAGAGGAAACAAATGACTATTCACGGGACCAAATGAAAGCCTTCATTAGAAACAAAAAAACAAAACACCAATGGTTTTATATATGTGTGTATATATGTAAAACCCAAAGGAGAAACAATCAGCAAGTAAGTGAAATGCAAAAGCAAATAATAATAAATATAACAGGAAACTAATCCCCAATTTTTCTGCTACTCGGGTTTACCCTGGAGGCTAATCTGAAACAGTGTCACCCAGAGCCTACAAAACCCATGATGGACACACTGTTTCTGGAATACAAATTAATGTTTTTAAATCCATTAACACCCACAACTCTACATTTTGTGCAATTAAGGAATTCACTTTAGGCAAGGGACCAGTAAGTATCAGTAAGTACAAGCACTATCTACGCAGAATAGCAAATATAATGTGAAAGAAAGCAATGCAAGCATTTACGTGAAATTTGGCTCCACACTAAATCTGACTTCAGGCTTAACTGTACTAAAAAAGAACTGCCACACTGTCAGTGTACCTCTTTACAATATTTCTTATTTTACCATCATAGAGGCTAGGAGCTGTAACTATGAGCAATGTCAACTAGTCAAGTTTCTCTAATTTTCTACCTAGTTTTAAAGAATATTTTATTATCTGAATTAACAACTTTCTATTTTTCTCTGTATGTGCATGAAACAGAAATACAGAGAAACAGAAAAATCTACATATGACTTACACAATAAATATGCACAGGTATTACACATATACTAATGAGACTGCATGATTTTTTATATCAAAGTACATGCTTTTTCCACACATGGTTCTTTGTTGTTACTAAGAGTAATAGAAAACTTCAGCAACAACTAAGCACATGCTGCCAATGATCCATGGTTTTAAGAATTTGTAGGTTAAAAAAATACAATTCCTAGAACACTGTTATCAAACAAAGAAGTTTTATTGGCATCTAAAAACAAAGTTCACCCAACATTGAAACGTACTTTAATATTGATGTTGTTTTCTTTTTTTCTTTTGAACTCACTGCAGTATGAGGAACAAATCACAAACACTTACTTTGGAGAAACAGAGACCAGAGTGTAGATTTTACAAAATCACTTTTTAAAATCTCTGTATTGTGCTCCTCAAATATTTAGAGCCAGTCTTTGCATAAAATATCACAGCTTTGTCTATTACCTTAAAATTCTGCAGCAGCCTAAAGATATGGATAAGATATACCATCACTTGCTATTCTGAAATATATCTATTACCATATCCAACCTAATGGTAGTATCTAAAAAAAATTCTTTCTTCCATAGGAAGTCTCTGACAAGCTGTTATTCGTTTCCTTGAAGTTAAAAGAATCAGGGGCCAACATTTATATTTTACCAGAAAAATAAAAAAATGTTTACCTACCATGTTCATATTAAGAACAATGTCTATACAAGTCAGTTGTACAATTATTTTAAGAGAAAGGTGAACATGAACATCAGATTAACTTAATTCTGGCAGACAAAAGTGAACAACTATGGTCCAGTCAGCCATTAATCTATTACAGAGAGATGACAACTTTACAAAATGTATCTTTTACCTACTGAGTGATGATTATGTCCCCTCAGTTTCTGTGCTTTCTACCACTGGTTCACTCTCTATATCAGCAACTGTGTCACTCTTCTTGCTTATTTCACTCGAGGATGCCAGTTTTTCATATAGTTCAGGATCACTCTGCGCTGGTAAAGGCGGTGGCTGGGCATGTCTCTCAGTATTTTCACCATTAACCTGAGGCACGTTATCACCTTTTCGTTGAGAAGTGGCCCCTTCAAAAATCTCAAAAACCCGAGCATGAGGAGGGGGGATCCAGGTGTTCTGAATTCTATCTCGTCCAAGACGATTCCCATTCATTTCTCTGCAGAAATCAAAATCTCTGTCATCCCTGTCCCTCTGCCTCTCCCAGGGTCTTCTGCGGTCATCGAAATCTCTGTGAACTTCTTGTCCGAATCCTCTGTTCCAAGGCCCACTTCGAGGATCAAACCGGTAGCTTCCAGACCGAAATCTACCTCTTTCCTCATGTAAGCCTTTCGGACCGCCATAGACAGGTAGAACTCGATGCTCTCGCTCATCAAAATCTCTGTGCCCCCAGGGCTTCTCTGGGTTAAAGCCAAAGTGGTCTCTTCGGCCAAGATGATCTATGCCCGGCCTCACGAGATTCTCCCTGATATCTACGGGAGGTCTTCCAAAATGATCTCTAGCGTCTAACGGAGGCCTTCCAGGACCTTCTCGTGGATCAACAGGTCGTCCAACCACATCCCTAACATCCACCGGGGGAGGTCTACTGATGGCTTCCCTGGGTTCGATGGGAGGAAACCGGTAATCTCTGTCACCTTCCTGCTGAATGTTATCATTCCCAAGTGGTATCCTTTTTTCTGGGTTAGGAACATTGTCTACATTTTGTCTTCCAGGAACTAGAAAAGGTCTTTCAGGTGGACTAAAAATATCGCCTGGAGGAAAAGGACCACGGGGCGGCGGATGCAGAGCTGAATCAAGTACTGCTGGGGGAGGGAGTCCCCGCTGGGGTGGAATTCCAGGCTGTATTAACGGGAATCGTGGTCCAGGCGTCTGTGGTATCAGTCCTGGACGAATGTCTAACATTGGCATTGCAGGCATCCTTTGAGTAGGAAGATTTAAAGGGGGTAAGTTTTGAGGCCCAGCTGGTGGCTGTGTTCCCAAAAGCCCAGCAGTACTTGGGACACCGGGTGGCTGTACTCCGAGAAGTCCGGAATTATTAGGCATATTTGGGGGGAGCACTCCCAAAAGTCCAGAACTACTTGAAACATTTGGTGGCTGTAATCCCAAAATTCCAGAGTTATTTAGAATATTTGGTGGCTGGGGTCCAATCATCCCAGAACTACTGGAAACATTAGATGGCCGGACTCCAAGAATTTCATTATTACTGGATACATTTGGTCTTTGGACTCCCAGAATTCCAGCATTGCTTGTCACATTTGGCGGCTGTCCTAAAATCGCAGGGCCACTTGAAATATCATTTGGAATCACTAAAATGGAAAGGAAAACAATAACATAATCAATCACCCTGGTGTGAAAAAGAAACGATACAGTTCAGTCCCCTACATATGAACCTTCAAGCTGTGAACTTTCAAAGCTCTCAGTGTGTGTTCGCATGCCCAGTCACTAAGCTCATTCCCGCGTCCGGCACGGTCACCTGCACACGCCCCCTCTGTGTACTTCACCGCCCAGCGCTGCACACAGAGGGCAGCACTAGCCCACCATCCCCCATCTCTTTTCCCTCCTCTAGGCAGTAACACTTCTTGCCTGTTCACTCAAGCCAGCCCCTGTAGGCCAGCTGTTATGCTGCACTACTGTACTTTCCAAGGTACTGTACTGTAAGATTAAAAACATTTTCAGTGTTTTTTATGTATTATTTGTGTGCAAAGTATTATAAACCTATTACAGTACAGTACTACATAGCCAATGGTGTTGGTTGGGTACCTAGGCTAACTTTTGTTGGACTTACGAACGTGTTCTCAGAACAGAACTCATTCGTATACAGAGGACTTACTTTATTTATAATTATTAATGCTATAATTTCCAGTAGTCAGCTACTTGTATCTCAAGAACCAAGGTATACCAGATATTAAATAAAAATTAAAGCTAAAATTATAAATACCACACATAGTAAAATTTAAATATGAAAACAAAGTGGAGCTCTTACCTAAAATCTTTACATGAAATCTTTTTAAGTTAAACTAAAATGTCAGGTTTTATACCGATCCTCCACCTTTATTTAACAAAAGCGTTTCTAACAGTAGTGTCAATTAAAAAAAACAGCTTTCAAACAACACACTTATCTTCTAGACCTAGCTGAATATCTGGTAGAAGCTATACCTTATATTGGTTTGTTTTAATCTTTCTGTTGGTATACATATTTCGTGCAATCTTATTTTGATAACAACATATTAAAAAAGTCCCAACAGGCCAAAAAAAGGGAGAAGTCTTAATGAAAAGGTGTCAAAATATATACTATCTTGAATAGAATGCCAAATTTGTTTTTAATAGAAATTTTAGGAGACAGTGATTTTTTTTTAAAAGCTGCAATATCCATGCACTGGTTACATATGCATGATACCTCAGAATTAGATGCCAATACAGAGAAGTAGTACTTATGATTTAACTATGTCTTTCTGGGAATTTCTTTTTACTTTTTTTTTTTTTTTCACCTGATCTGGTGTTTTCTGCAGAAGAAATCTGGTGATCAATAAGATGAGGTACTTTTTCTTCAGGCTCTGCTTGTTTCGTTGGAGGATTAAAAACATTTCCAGCTGGAAGAGTGGCAGTAGCAAGACTGCTGGCAACAGAACCACCTGGTAAAACAAGGCTACCAAATCCAACATCTTTCACAGTTTCTGGAGTCATAGATAATGGCGGCTGCACTAAAGCTGTTTAAAGAAGGAGAATATATAGTTCAGACTTAATTAGCTAATCAATTAATGTGCCAAGTTAAAATATTAAGCATGACCAACACTGGTCTTGAAGTTTTAAATCACCTCCTAGCCTCTTCTCCCAATTATCTGGTGAGACTGCTCAGCTGACATGTCATATGTGAATTCTCTTCTGGTCCCTTTATTTCATTTATGATGAAAACTAACCTCTGGGAGCCTGAGTGTTTCATTTAATGGCATCTCTGTATCATTGGAAACGACCCTGATGCTGGGAAAGATTGAAGGCAGGAGAAGGGGACAACAGAGGATGAGATGGTTGGATGGCATCACTGACTCAATGGACATGAGTTTGAGCAAGCTGTGGGAGTTGGTGATGGACAGGGAAACCTGGCGCACTGCAGTCCGTGGGATTGCAAAGAGCTGGACATGACTAAGTGACTGAACTGAACTGTACTACCCAGCACATTATAAATATAGCAACTGATACTCAAAATGATAAATGAGACATCATGAAGAGGCTAAATTATACTTAAAAATCTCTTTTAAAAAAAATGGGGTAAAACAATTTTTAGAAATATTTAGTAGAGACAAGTTTAGTAAAATAAGGACCCACACTTAAAATCATAATTTTTCAAAGATGGGGCTTCCCTCATGGCTCAATGGTAAAGAATCCACCTGCCAACGCAGGAGACGCTGGTTCAATCCCTGATCCAGGAAGATCCCACATGCCACGGAGCAACTAAGCCTGTCACCACAACTACTGGAGCCTGTGCTCTGCAACAAGGGATACCACTGCAATGAGAAGTCCACCTGCCGTAACCAGAGAGCATTGCCACGACTAGAGAAAAGCTCATTCAGTAATGAAGACCCAGCACAGCCCAAGTGAATCAATGAAAACAAAACCTAGTAATTTTTCAAGGATGTCAGTATGCGACTATCTAAATGTACAGGAATGACTGGTGTAAACACAAAGACCAACAAATGAGAGTGAAAACCTGCCTAATTCTCTAGAAATTCTAAGTACCAGGGTCTTTTACATTCACTACTTTTTGTCAAATGAGGTTAGAAACTCTTCAGATTAGAACTACAAATAAAAAGGTGCGAAGATTTCATTTTAAAGAATGGGTAGAAATGCCCTGTCTATATGTCACGTATGTTAAAACCTAAGCTAGAGGAATATTAAAACCACAATTGAACAATTAGAAATTCTACTCAAATTTATGTCACAACACTATCTAGTCATGTACTCTGAGATTCAAAGAAGTGTTTTATCCTCATATTTAACTCCAGACTACCTAGACAAACCGTTAACATAGAACAAAGCTGTAAAACAGGAATAAAATGACCTGAGATCCCATATGGGAATTGTGAGAATTAAATGAGACAGTATGAACAATCAGATGAGTATCTGGCATACAATGGTATTTCTCTTTTTCCTTTAATTGACCTCAGATTTTCCAAAATAATTAAAATAAGGAGAAGTAAAATTGGAGATGGGCTCTTAAGTAAGTAGGATATATCTCTGTAAACAGTGAATTCATAAATGGCTTCTGAACATTTTTCTAATTTTCAGAAAAAAATGAACAGTTCTTCCTAATTAACCAACAGTAACATAAAAAGGATTCCTCATGTTGTCTAACAGCACCAGGAGAAAAAGAAGTTTAAAAATATCAGAAAAATGAGTTACAAAATCAAAAGGTAGGCTCTGTATCACATATACTCTCTTTATAATAAAGTCCTTTGGTCCAATATTATGCCAAAAAGCTCAGAAGCTCTCAAAAACTGATAACAGTCATCCCAAAAGGACAGAGGAGTAACATGAAAGGTCTCACTGTACAAAGATGAACAAACTGAACTTCAAAAAGAAAAGTGAATTTAACTATTTGAAAGCATAAATCCATTAATCCATACACGTTACTAAAAACGAAGGGGAAAAACGTAGAGGGAAGGGAGTAGAGAAGAAATGAGAGAAATTCTCCCCTACCTTCAGCCACTGGGTATCACGGATAATAGAATTCATTACTCTGAAAGATGGCACTTGCAATAAAGAATTTAGCATCTACCCTGGGTCTCCTGTCCTTCAAGGTAATTAAATACAATTTACAGAACAAATTCATGCTAAGAAATGTGGAAGGGATCGTAAAATTTGGAAGATCATTTTGCAAAATAAAAGGTAGATTCTGGCAATAATAATAAAGGATGAAAGCACCAGACGACAATGTGAAAGGGACTTTTAATGGCCAGGTTCCACCATCTGAATGCTCCAACCCATTCTGCTATCATTAAAAGGGAACAAGAAAGCACTGCATGCGTGGCTCTTGATGTGAACTAATATCAAAGTCCACAGAACCCCACTTGTTAGGGTTTTTTTCACCAAAAAAGCTGAAGCATGTTCTAAACAAGCCTATGGTGCTAAAAACTTTCTATCTGCAGGAGGTTCAACAAGACAAAAAAAAAAAATTTGATACCACAAAGAAGCAAAAAACCCAAACCCATCATTTGGGATCCTATACAGAGCGATTCCGGGGTGCAGCTGGTGGTAAACAATCTGCCTGCCAATGTGGAGATGTAAGAGATGGGGCTCAATCCCTGGGTCAGGAAGGTTCCCTGGAACAGGGTAGGGCACCCCACTCCAGTCCTGTTGCCTGGAGAATCCCTTAGACAGAGGAGCCTGGTGGGCTACAGTTCACAGGGTTGAAGAGAGTCGGACACGACTAAAGCAACTTAACACACACGCACACAGAAATGAACTTACTTTGCAACAAGTCAAAGACATGAAGGGTTTTTTAAAAAGGGAATGTGGGTGGAGCTGCTCCAGATTAAGACATTTTATACATAAAACAAAACAAAATGAAAAAACAAAGATATGAGAACTTTTGATTAAAATAAACAATTATAAAAAAATTTTGATCCAATAGAGCAAATCTGAATATGGACTGTCATACAATACTGCTGATTTGTCAGAAATCATTTAACCCGAAAGACCAAAAAAATGCAATTGTCTGACAACTTTCAGAATAAAAAAATTAACAATAATTCCCAGGAATGAGAATCAGCACATAATTTTTAATGCAGAAAACTCACATGTTGGTACTACTGGCGGGATAGTTGGTGGTGGTACAACAGGGGGTGGAACCGGAGGAGGCATGAAACCTGTGTGGGGAAAAAAAGACCAACAATGAAATAACAATAAAGTTACTTTCTTTTAAATCAAAGATTTAAACAGCTATAAATGAAATTCTACATTCATTATTTAATCATTACTATAATCTCATATTTATGAATATATTTTCCATTTAAATAATTATTTTTACATACACAACCTTATTTGACACTTAGTAGGCTAAAAAATAAAAGCACAGAGATCCCTGTCATAAACACATACTATTTGTTTACTCGTTTGTCTAAATCCTGTGGCACGCTCTATGATACTGTAAAATCAAAAATTAATTCAAGCCAGGCAGCCTGTTTCTATGTTAGCTTGATGACTGCATGGGGAGTTAAGCATTGTATTTCAAGCTGCTGGTAATATTATAATGCAATAATGTCACCTGTAAAATGTGCTACTCTATTTCTGATATACATACATATACATATATATATATATTGTTTATCCACTAGACCACAATATTTGCATTAATTTTGTGTCTTACTATAGTCTGTTTTGAATACTGAAACAAACCTTAATAAAAATAAATAAAATAGATTTACTATTGGCAGTTTCATGATTTTAAATATCACATGATCCAACTATAAACCTGCTTCTCTGTATTTTTAAAATACAGAGCCACCATTAAATTCCATTAGAAAAAGTAGCCAAAAATAATCGGGAAAAAACATGATTTTCAACAAATGAATGCAAACGTGTGCATGGTTTTNTCTTCTAAACCTCTCATGATCTAATAATAAAAAGCTTTAAGCTCTCTATATCTCTTACATATAAGCAATTAATTATATTTAATTGATATATGTTAAGTAATCCATAGTTTTTACATGGAAACAATGATTTAAGGGCCTTTTTGTTTACCAATAATTACCTAGGTCAAAAGAATTACTATAAATTCAATTAGCACTTTAAGATATACTTTAATTTCTAATGTCAAACTGGAAATCTAATAGTTTTTAGGATGGCTGATCTACATATTATTAGATCCAGAGTGGCTCAGATGGTAAGGAATCTGCCTGCAATGCAGGAGACCCGGATTCAATATCTGGGTAGAGAAGATCCCTTGGAGAAGGGAATGGCAACCCACTCCAGTATACTTGCCTGGAGAATTCCATGGACTGAGGAGCCTGGCAGGCTAGAATCCACGGGGTCGCAGTCGCCACGACTGAGCAACTAACACTTTCACTTTTTTCAATCTATATATATTTGATGCATACTTTCTGATAAATGGGTGATAAGTGTAGACTTCTATATAAAAAACTTCAACATAAATGTTAAATTATTTTGAAGTATTTCAATGATTTTAAAAGATTCGTTTCTTTTCTCTGGTAAATGCTTCTTAAAAGTGTGGTCTGTGAACAACAAGCATCAGCTGGGAACTTGTTACAAATGCAACTGTCCAGCCCCATTTCAGTTCCACTGATTCAGAAGGTGGCTGGGCCCAGCAATCTGTGCTTCAACACACCCTACAGGTGATTCGGATGTAAGCTCTGGTTTGAGGCTCACTGCTCTTATAGCATTTAAACTTCGAAAGAGAACAATTTAAATGACAGACTTCTCAACAGAGTTCGAATACAAGATGAATTCTTACCAGGCGGTGGTTGTGAAGGGTTGAAACTGGCTCGGAGAAAAGGAGGCGGAGGGATTGGACTGAAGCCGGGAGGAGGAACTGGCATTGACACAGGAAATGTTGGTGGTACTAAATTAACCGCAGGCACTGCTGGAGCTACTGGAATCTTGGGGGTAGAAAATAAAAAAGTCCATGCACCATGTTATCCATCTGCAATGATTACATCTTAGGACAACCAAAGGTAAATGATTTCTGTTTCACAGGAAGGTAACGAACATCATCATATTAAGTTGCTTTATTTTTTTCCTTTCTGTATTCTTGCAAGTGAACCTACTTAAAGTAGAAGACAGTATTTTTCAACAGAGTCTATGTGGAGATTGTGAAATCTACCTTATATTCAGGTGATGCAAAATATGGGCACCTCCTTCAACAGTGAATATCATGCTCAATTTTAAACTGCCATCTCCCACTAACTTTGTAACACCTAACTATGTTATGCAATCTAATCACCATTAGGAATCACGTCACTCACTACCAGCTTTAAAATGGCTGCAATTTCTCATTAACTTGCTTTCTACTCGTAACCATAAATTCTTTTACTCATAATAGGTACAATAATTCCCAAATATTTATCTGCATTTTGGCATGGCTGGCTGTACTTCTCTCCTGAAGAAAAGTGAGTCTCTCAGTCATGTCTGACCCTTTGCGACCCCATGGACTATACAGTCCATGGAATTCTCCAGGCCAGAATACTGGAGTGGGTAGCCATTCCCTTCTCCAGGGGATCATCCCAACCCAGGGACTGAACCCAGGTCACCACATTGCAAGTGGATTCTTTACCAGCTGAGCCATCAGGGAAGCCCACCTTTCTCCTGAAGTTCACATTATATCAATGGTCTATTCAACACCTCAATTTTGTTTTCCAGAAAGAGCTGCAACTTTCACATGCACAAAACTGAACTTCCTCTGTCCTTCCCAAAACCACACCTCCACAGTCTCACATTCTCAGGTAATGGTAACTCCATCTTTCCAATTTCTCAGACCAAAAACCTTGCCTCTTTCTCACAACTCAAATCCAGTTATGTGCACTGGTCGCTCCATGACAGTACACCCAGTATCGGTCAGCTGCCTGTTGTCTTCACCGCCATCAGTCTTGTCCGAGCCACCATCATCTCGTCTGAACTGCTGCAGTTGTCTTTTAACTTCTCAAAGCAGTTGCCAGTGCAATCCTTTAAAGCCAGATGGAGCCATATCTTTCTTCAAAATAAGGGGTCCCCAATCTGAGAGTGAAACCAAAGTCCTCCAAGAAGTCTCACTTTCACTAAGCTGCCTCTCACTCACTATTCTTGCTCACTTGTTTTTCCGGGAACACACCCATAATGTCCCCTGCTGTGGCCTTTGCACAGGTTGTTCCCTCTGCCTCCAAAGCTTTCTTGAGATAGCCACATGATTAACTGCCTCAGTAACTTTAAGTGGTGCTCAAATGTCATTCTCAATAAAGTCTACCCTGTTTTAAATTGTAAACTCCTACTGAGGCACTCCTAACATCATAGTTTTCTACTTCCTTCTCCCTTGCTCAGTATCTTATAAACTCACTAATTTCCTAGTTTCTGTCTCTCATAATGAGAACAACTGCTCCAGAAGGGCAGGAATTTATGCGTGTTTTCTTTCCCTGAGGTCTCCCCTATCCCAGGTGACTAGAACAGTGAATGTCACAGAGCAGGCATTCGATAAATTTGTTCAGTAAATAAACCTTTAAATATGAATTACATCTTACCTAAATGAAAAATTTCAAAATACTTATATTTAATGTTAATCTATTTTGCACAATTTCTCTCAAGTTTTATAAAATAAAAAAATGACTAAAAACAGAAATGTAAAACAACACATTGAACAGTTAAAAAAAAAAAACCACCCAGCACTAACCTGTAACATAGCAACAGGTGGAGGGAAAACCTCTGCCTGGGTTGTGACCACTGTCTCCTTTTCAGCTGGAGGTGGGCTCTGAGTTGTCTGGACCGTCTCTTTAACAGGTTCTGAGCTTTTCACCGTTTCCCACTCTAAACAAAATATTTGAAATTGATTCCCTCTGAGTGGATGCAATTTTTCATTTTCTATTACTATGAATACATTTACTCCAGGTACGAATGGTCCTTCCTGTACCACAGCTCATTTTCCAGAAGTGTCCACAACTCTAGGTGTTGTGGACAAACTCTATTTGGTTTTGCTGAGATAAATCTGATTAGGATACTAAGGAGTTCAAAAGAACATGAAATGAGGCACAAATCAAAGATGCTAAAATATTCAGTCTAGAGAAAACACATGAAAGGGACATAAGAGACTTATCTCCAAGGCTGCCTGATATAAGAGGAACCAACCTTAGTCGGTATTTTGTCACAAGGTACAAGGGGAGCCCAACAAGGAAAGCATTAACCCAATATAGAAAACTCTTTCTGAAAATACTGAAAAATGCAAAAGCAGAACAAAGAAGCTCCAACAGGTCCTCTAGAGGTTCTTCATCTCCCTTAGAGTACACCCATCAAAGTTATCAAAATGACTAGTAAGACTTCACATGACCTTGCCACTCTGCCTCTCTGACTTCATCTCCTGCTACTCACTTCTCACTATACTCAAGCCATTCTGCTCTTGTCACCACGTAATAGACTTTGCATTCTCTCTGTACGAACCACTCTATCCCAGAAAGCTGCACATCTCACCCCTCTGAAAATCACCTGCTCCACTAGACCCTCTTCAACCACTTAAAACTGCAAAAGCACCACAATCATGCTGCCTATCCCCTTGCTCTGTGTTTTTCTTAGGGCTTATCAACAGTGAAATACCATTAAGTTTGTTTACTTTGTTTATTACCTGTTTTTCCCCCACTAGAATATGGGTTGGCAAACATTTCTTACTGTAAGTATTCTACACAGTGTGGGCATGTGTTCTCCATTACAATGACTCAACTGTTGCCGAATTTTAAAGTCATATACAATAGGTAAACACAACCGACCATGGCTATGTTCCAATAAAACTTCATTTATAGAACAGGCAGCAGTAAGATTTGGCCCAAGGACTGCTGTCCATCCCTGTACTACAGTGTGCACGCTGAGAGGAAGGGTTTATGTCTATCTCCCTGCTACAGTCACAGTTCCTAAAATTATGCCTGGCACACAGCAGGAACTGAAATATGCTTTGAATGAGTAAATGTTCTCAAAGAACAGCCATCCAAGTCAGAGAGAGAAGAAAATGGCAAGAATACAACAACTGAAAAAAAGTGTTTGAAAACATGTGCACCGACCAGAGAACAAAAACACTACTCTGAAAATTAAGCTCACTTTAGTAAAAGAGCTAAGATGTCAAGAAATGAGGTATATCATATTTCAATTCTTTCCCAAGTATCTATTATCCTGTGAATTTTTTAAAATAAACAGATTTTTAAAAGAACAGGTCAGATTATCACTTGGTTATAAGTTTTCTAGAGCTCCATGAATCTGAACTACAGCTCTCTAAACCAAGGTTCTAATCAAAATATTATAATCTAGGAAGTTTTTTTAAAGAAACACCATCCTAAATCCCCAGTTCTCATTTAAACTCAAGTAAATAAAATAATTAGTCTAAAGATGCCTCCATATTGACAATTCTCTCAAAGATTGAAACTTTAGAAAAAGGCATATATAAGAAATGTTACCTTAAGAGTTTTAGAACACTATACTCTGACATTTATGAACAGATCCCAGTAAGCATATACACTGAACAGGGTAATGGTTCAATTTTTTCCCCTCTTGTGTGCAAGGGGGGAAAATCCAGGAAATAACACAATTCACGCCATCATGCAAAATGTTTAGCAATTAAAACCCTTTCAGCATACTTTTTAAACAGTAAAACTCCCTGTAGGGTTCTTACCGGTATTTACAGTTTCCTGATCAATCATGCCTCCTTCTGCAAAACCTTCCAAGTCATCCACTTTAACTTTTTCCCACGGTATATACGTAACTCCAAGATCCACATCCCAGAATTGTTTGTATTCTGTTTTCACACCTTTGTTTAAAGCCCAAGCAATCTATAAGAGAAGGAAAAAAAAGGTTCATTTATACTATTTAAAAATAAAAAAAGCTAAAACATACAAAATTATAAGCTAATGATGTAAATACAAATAAAATTAGTTTCAAAAATCAGCTGGACAAAAATCACTGCTGGAATAACAATAACCAAGGAATTTTTTTCCATGTCTTTCCTGATTTTGTTTGTAAAATGAAACCTGCATTAGACAGTGATGGTGTCTGTAATATGGGGGTTTATTTCCACTACTTCAGTTCAGTCGCTCAGTCGTGTCTGACTCTTTGCAACCTCATGAATCGCAGCATGCCAGGCCTCCCTGTCCATCATCAACTCCTGGAATTTACTCAAACTCATGTCCATCAAGTTGGTGATGCCATCCAGCCATCTCATCTTCTGTCATCCCGTTCTCCTCCTGCCCCCAATCCCTCCCAGCATCAGAGTCTTTTCCAATGAGTCAACTCTGCATGAGGTGGCCAAAGTATTGAAGTTTCAGCTTCAGCATCAGTCCTTACAATGAACAACCAGGACTGATCTCCTTTAGAATGGACTGGTTGGATCTCCTTGCAGTCCAAGGACTCTCAAGAGTCTTCTCCAACACCACAGTTCAAAAGCATCAATTCTTCGGCGCTCAGCCTTCTTCACAGTCCAACTCTCACATCCATACATGACCACAGGAAAAACCATAGCCTTGACTAGACGGACCTTTGTTGGCAAAGTAATATCTCTGCTTTTTAATATGCTACCTAGGTTGGTCATAACTTTCCTTCCAAGGAGTAAGTGTCTTTTAATTTGATGGCTGCAATCACCATCTGCAGTGATTTTGGAGCCCCAAGAAATAAAGTCTGACACTGTTTCCACTGTTTCCCCATCTATTTCCCATGAAGTGATAGGACCAGACGCCATGATCTTAGTTTTCTGAATGTTAAGCATTAAGCCAACTTTTTCACTCTCCTCTTCCACTTTCATCAAGAGGCTTTTTAGTTCCTCTTCACTTTCTGCCACTTCTTAGTATGATCTTAAAACAATACATTCCTCAATATAATCCAAATCTACTTTTCACCATAAAAACCTCAATTTAATTAGATATATTTAGATAAAAATCATAATTAAGCAATTGGATACTTAGATAATTAGCTAAACAAAACTCTTGGTACTCCATGAGAGAAGAGACCAGAGACATTTCAGCTTACATAGAGAAACTTTGAAAGTAATTTTAAATTTATTAATTCAGTTACAGAAATTGATAAAACAAATTATCTTCAAAATAGCAGAAAGAAAATGTGAATTACAAGATGTTAAAAAGGAGACATCAATAGTATAATTATGGGTTAGGATTAGGAAGCACTGGGAAGAAATGATTGAGAGACAAGCCTGATAAAGTTCTGCTCATAAAATGGGGTCCTGGTTGACTAAAGAGTACTGAGCGGGTACGATTTCAAAGAACTGCTTGAATAAGGTTTTGTTTGGTTATTGTTAACCTCAAGCTAATTCTATACTTTAATAATACTGAAATAATAAATTTTTGTCAAGGTTTACGCATAATGCTAAAAAAGGACTCAATACAGGAAAGAGAATTCTAACGATCCAATAAAACAAGAGCATGCGTCCCCCAATCTCACCTTAATGACCTTGGATCCAATTTTATACGACCCGGAACTAAGTTTCTGAAGAGCTCGAAACGCATCTTGTCGATGAACCATGCAGACGTAAGCACAGCCTCTGGGAGGAATCATCTGTCAAAACATTTGTTTTCTTCAGAAATGGTACAAGGAGGGCAAGTCCCTTCTGGCATTTTACGGTTTTAATACAACGGAACAATGATTACTGATAATACTGAATCATCTTCCCCCTTTCTTCCTCTGGCTGTTTATTGGTACAAGTCATATACAATTCCTTAAAAAAAAAGCTCAGAAGTTAGCTGGGACTCATTCTAAGCCTGATAAACATGAAATCTTTAATATCACATGTCAATCCGTTTCACTACACAACGATGAACTATTAAATAATGCAAGACATGTATATAATACCACCAGATAAACAGAAAGTAGTACTGGATGGCCAACTTATTTGAAGCATGTTAATTTATTTACAATAATATTTATAATTTTCCAAATGTTATGTTGGGTATTGTGAGAAGGATTTTTGTTTGCCGAAATATTTTATCCTTAATACAAAGCCCAAAATCTACAACAAATAATAAAATGAAAGCTTTTCAATTTTATAAAACTTAACTTTGCCCAACTACTTCCAGACAAAGGTTTTAGTATGAATAGGAAGATAGCCTCAGCATAAAGATCTCAATTTTTGTAGCATTTAACTACTCTATAAACTACCAAATCATAAAATTATCTTTAATGTATTAATTCAGAAAAATACATGGAGTATTTCATGAAGAACTTACAAGGTCTTCTACCACTTTATTAGTAGTCATTACATAAGCTTTAGCTGTGAAAATAACCCTTCCCTCAGTCTTGCTAATATCTCAAGCTATCAACTCTTAATTCCAAACTTCTCAAAAGAGAAGCTTATCTAACCCCTTACATAATTCTTCATCTTTCGCAATGTAGATCCAAATCCTCCCCAAACCACCAAAAGTATTTCCAAGCTAATGACCTACTAAATTCCAAATCTAATGGACTCTTCTCAGTCTTCAAATTCCCCCCAAACTAACTGAAAGGTTTATTAAGTCTTCCACCAATTTTTCAAATCGTGGATTTTATCACTAGCCATTTAGTACACTTCACTTCACAAAATAACTTAATACCTATTACTTGTAAATAATACACTATTATAAGGTAAGACAGAACAAGAGAGAGACACACTGATGTCCAAATGACTGTGGTACAAGAAAGACTAGACATGGCATACGCAATGTGAAATACAAAACACTACTTGGATTCAGGATCTGTTCAGAGCAATCATTCCTCGTTTTGCATCAAATTCACCTGTGTAATTATCGCACTCTGATAATCTAAAGATCCATGTTTTTTCAAATGTCAACCCATGTCTGTCTGACATGCAGCTAGAGCTGAGAACCATTAGTTTAAACGTAGTGCAAAATCAGAAAAAACATTTCAGAGGTTACATGATTACAAACTCTGAAAGATTACTTAAATTCTGACAGGTGAAATTTAAAAAGACAAAAAGAGAAGCCTTCAACACTTTTATGGTATAAAAAGAGGAATCTGAAATACCTAAGTTGAAACACTCAACAAATTATCTACTATTTATTAACTAATCAGTTATTTACTATCCATGTAACTCAGTCAAATCATTTAGGTTCCTCCCTGGTAAAGTAACACTATATGAATTACTTATTAACCAGCTTCCTGTGAGGCTCCAATGAGGTCATACCCCATTGAAAGTAAAATACAAAATGGTCAAATTCAATTTCAATAAACACTGCTGTTGCTAATACCAAAAAGTCACATTTGGCCATATAAAGAATGTTGAGACTGTAAAGACTCTAAGACTAGAAAGGAAAAACCAGTCAATTTCCTGGTAAATAATGATGCTGCTGCTGCTAAGTCGCTTCAGTCGTGTCCAACTCTGTGCGACCCCACAGACGGCAGCCCACCAGGCTCCCCCGGCCCTGGGCTTCTCTAGGCAAGAACACTGGAGTGGGTTGCCATTTCCTTCTCCAATGCATGAAAGTGAAGTCACTCAGTCGTGTCCAACTCTTAGCGACCCCATGGACTGCAGCCCACCAGGTTCCTCCATCCATGGGATTTTCCAGGCAAGAGTACTGGAGTGGGGTGCCATTGCCTTCTCCGAAATAATGATGAAAAATGTCCAAAAGACATTAAAGGGTAGTAACAGTGAATAAAATCAGGGTTAAAGTCTCCTTAAACAAAGGACTACAAAACATTTCATGGCTTAGTTTTAGCTCCAAGGAGAAACATTAGCCCTTCAGGAAGAAGAAAATATTCAAATAAGGGGACTGGGTGCAGGGAAAGAATCACACTGAGGTGTGAGGGAACTGTGCTCAGGCTGCACAGGTTTTCCTGCCTCGGGGTTTGCTCTGAGAGGGAGAGGTGGGGAAGGGGAGGAAGGAGGCTGGCAGAAGACTGGGACCTCATCACCGACGTGATCAGGTGCAAATAATGATAGATAACTCAGTTTCTCCATTTTCATTAAAAAAGGGGAAAAAAGAATTAAACCAGATCATACATATGGTTCAGAGAAGGCAATGACATCCCACTCCAGTACTCTTGCCTGGAAAATCCCATGGACAGAGGAGCCTGGTAGGCTGCAGTCCATGGGGTTGCAAAGAGTCGGACACGACTGAAGCGACTTCACTTTCACTTTTCACTTTCATGTATTGGAGAAGGAAATGGCAACCCACTCCAGTGTTCTTGCCTGGAGAATCCCAGGGCCGGGGGAACCTGGGGGGCTGCCGTCTATGGGGTTGCAGAGTCGGACACGACTGAGCGACTTCACTCTCACTTTTCACTCTCATGCATTGGAGAAGGAAATGGCAACCCACTCCAGTGTTCTTGCCTGGAGAATCCCAGGGCCGGGGGAGCCTGGGGGGCTGCCGTCTATGGGGTTGCAGAGTCGGACACGACTGAGCGACTTCACTTTCACTTTTCACTCTCATGCATTGGAGAAGGAAATGGCAACCCACTCCAGTGTTCTTGCCTGTAGAATCCCAGGGCCGTGGGAGCCTGGGGGGCTGCTGTCTATGGGGTTGCAGAGTTGGACACGACTGAAGCGACTTAGCAGTAGCAGCATACATATGGTTCCTGCTAACTCATTTGATGTTTTTAGCAATCAAGTACTGCCACACTGCAGTAAGCCCCCTAAAAATACTTTGTAAGAATTCCATTAAAAAAAGAAAAATTAATTAAGGAGATAGCAGGGTAAACTTTTAAGCATCTTTCTGTGCTGGAATGAATGGTTAAACACAAAAATGATCAGTCAAATAATCCTCACAAAAATGTGATTAAGGGCAGATACAAAGTGACTGAAAACTCCCTGTATTTTTTCCAAACCTTACACTATTATATTTAAGAATTGATACTTACATTAATGGACTCAATCTGTCCAAACTCTTCAAACAGGTTGGTTAAGTCTTGCTGTGTTGCCTTCTTGTCCACCTGACCAACCCACAGAGTAGTACTGCACACTGCCAAGACACAAGAGACCAATGACCTAAATCTCACAGGCGAGTTACTTCTTTCAAGTAGCTAAGGAAAAGCACTAGTAACAGTAATAAATTAGAATTTAAGATAGCATATTTTAAATACTTATTAACTGATATTTTTATTTGTTATGTTTAAAACCAACTAAAATGCCAGGTGCCCATTCACATCTATGTCAAGACAACATCTTGCATTATTATCACATATTCTCAAGCTTGACAGCACACACTGGTGGATATCTGAGATGCACTATAAAAGATAATTCAAGACACCTGGTACATAAAATTGGGCATTGGGGTAGTTTAAAAATTCTGTAGGTGATTCTAATGTGCGACAAAGTTTCAAAATCACTTTTCACTGCAATCCTATTTGGGAACCTTTTAAGAATCTTTCTATGCTGGAATGAACGGTTAAATTTGAAAACAGTATCTTACCCTTAAGAAAAGAATAATTAGATTTAAAAAAAACAAAAAGGAAAAGGCTGATTCAGAACTCAACTTGTTACCATGAAAGCCCCAGGGATACTAAAAGCCAGAAGCACAGGAGACACATCTGGCCTATTTTTGGCTGCACTGTTCATGCCTTCAGAAACATCTCTTTCCCTGAAAACGTTTACTTTAAAAATACTTACAGCTGATGTATTTGCAGAGTTTTATTATATTTGGATTTGTGTCAGTGTTATTTAAAAAAAAAGTCTCCAGCTTTTGGGTTACTGTTTTACTCTAAAGCTAATTCAGCCCTACATTAAAACATGACCATTGCAAGATATCTACCAAATGCGGATTTCAATCAGGCCTCTCTACTCTGGCTGGTCAGAACGTGAATGTCTTCCAGACCTATGAAAGCTTTGGGAATCATTCAGTAAATAGATCCCTGGAGATTGTTCTCTCCTGCTGTTTGTTCTGGGCCTCATGCAGTTCACCTGTCCATTCAACCAAAGTGTCAAAGGGCAATGCATTAGTTTTCTTTTGCTACTGTAACAAAGCACCACAAAATCAGTACCTTAAAACACAGAAAGGTAGTCTTCTACACCTCTGGTGGTCTAAAATCAGTCAACAAGTTGCCCTCCTTCTGGAGGCCCTCAGAGCAAATCTGTTTCCTGCCTTTGATGGTTAGCTTCTACAAGTTTATCTCATTCCTCAGCTCATGATCCCAGCCCCCATGTTTGAATCAGGGTTAGGAGCACCAACATTATTAATCATTTACTACTGGTTCTCATAATCAGGTAAGATTCTGGAAAGACAGCCAAGGCTGGTTCAGATTGCTAGAATGTAGTAAGAAGATGCTGTCACCTTTAATTACATGCCTGGGTTTCCAGGATGCTTCAGCAATGTAAGCTGTACCAATTACCCACCTATCTCAGGGCAGAAAGAATTTATTTGGAGATCTTCAGAAATTAGATAACCTGATCAGTGTTCAGCTCTTGGCAAAGCATGATAATTTGCTCCATTTTATGTACTTCACCCACCTGCAACCTGTTCGTTCACCCTAAAAGTCATAACCCACTAAGAATCGTTTAGGCAGAATCCCACACTAAGTACGACTTATTTTCCTATACTTTACATGCCTGTCAAGTCAATTCTCCTGGAGGTTTCTCCCAAAACAAATCCCCACTACTACCAAATTTGGTCCAATCATACATTATAAGATTAACTATAAAGGAGGGAAAGATTTTACAACAGAACTCTCTCTTTCAGTACTGATCAAGTTTATAATTAGCTTTAAATTGGCATGCTTCCCATAATAATTACTCCTATACACTTGGTGTTCAAAACTGGTTAGGACACTACACATGGAAATCACGGTGTCAGTGAAATATTAGAGATACAAGGCCTAGTCTACTTTGTAAATCATTAGTCAAGTAGCATTTTTTAACTAGTATAAAAAAAAAAAATCAACTCTCAATGACTTTAGTATTTGAGTAGAAACCTATTACTTATCTTTCTCCTCTATCACATTACAAAAACCAAACCAGTTTTCAACTTCTCAGTCTGAAAAATCAGGTTGAGAGATTGTGTGTTAACAGCAGGTAACTATTTTCTCAATTACTGAAACCAAATCTTATAAAGTACATCACTTACCACTTAATGTTTTAGATCTAACTGGAGGTAATCCCTTCTTCTGTCGTTCTTTCTCCCTTTCTCTAGCTCTCCTTTCACTTGAGTATGAACGTGATGATTTCCTTTTTCTTTCTCTAGAGCGGGAACGTGATCGCTTTCTGTGCTTACGCTTTCGAGAACCAGATCGTGACCTAGACCTTCGTTTTCTTGGTGATCTAACAACAACAAAAAAACCCCTTATTTTACTAATCACAATGTTAAAGTATCAAACATGCACTTAAATCTCTATACTGCTATACTGCTTAGGTCCACATGAGACACAGATGTTTGTCTGCAATGATTCTTAGTGAGTCTGGGTGATACAAGGAAGAAGAGAAAGAAGAGTCTAGTTAGGGTCTCACTTTCTCTTAGTGTCTAATTTACAAACAAGAGTCAAGAACAGGGATGAAAGAAAACAGATTTTTTAAGTGACAAAGATGTTGCATTCTTAAAATTAGGAAACAGTGTTTTCAACAGTAGACCACTAAACAATTCTGTTTATAGGTTTTCACCTTCTAAAATCTCATGGTACTTGACTTTACAATATAATGTGATACTGAAATACTATTTCTTTTTTCCTATTAATCATATGCTACTGAACTCTATTCAAAATACTCCTGTGTTGCAAAGACAAAGAATCTGCTAAGACAAAGATGGTTTCAGGACTAGCACTGTGATTCCCTGGAGAGAAGTCAGTCTAGAGAAAGATGAACTGACAAGCTCTCACTTGCAAGGAAATTCTTGAAAATAAATTCCTGAAACTTCCAAGTAAATACAAGGAAGTTCTTGAAACACACAAGAAATGACTGAAAAACCATCAGAGATACTGTCCCTCTTCCAGCATGTACTGTTCAGACTTCCTGGGGCATTCATGTGCCGAAAACACAGCATAAAAATGTTACAGATAAGTTTATAGCAAAGACAACATGTATTTAAGACCGTTCAAAACAAAAAAAAGAAAATTGACCAGGTTAAGAATTATGTACCTTAACTCATTTGATTGAGCATGCACATTAATGAGCCTTAACATGGCTAAGCCCACAGAGAAAACCATTTCTAGGATATGTTTTTTGAGAGTCTGATATGCTTACTGTTAATAAAAACAATTATTATAGTTTGATTTTCATAATCCTTTTTGGTATTATGAGATGAAACAGAATGTAAAAAAAAAAAAGGAATTTCTAACACTATTCCTCTATTGTGTGATTTAACTGCTGTTCAGGGACAATTATGTCCTAAGCTGACTATTATCATAATATTATTAACTGCAACCACATATAACCCCAAATCCAAGTCTCACGATATTGCTGTGACTCATGTAAATTCAAATAAAAAGCCACACACATGTCCAACTAAAAACAAAACAAATATTTTCTGGTTTTGAAGTTCTGAGTTACTTTCTCATGAGACAATATGTTATTCTCAAACATACTGAGAGTAACATTTTCTCTGCTCTCAAACATATTGAGAGAAACATTTTCTTTTATCTTGATGCAAAGAAACAAAGGATGCAAAAAAAAAAAAAAAGCCAACGTTTTAAAAGTTTGCACACAGCCATTTTTAAATAGTACTACAGAACCTTGAACGAGATCGGGAGTGTGTTCTTGATCTTGAACGAACAGCCACTTTCTTTGCTTCCTGTTCAAAGATCTCCTCTTCCACTGCATCTTGCACTTCATCTATATCCATATCCTTGAAAGCCAAAGGAACACAAAACAAACAAAATACCTGGTTGAGATTCAGTGTTTAACGATTATTTCTGCATTCCAAAATATTTACCATAGTAACATTAATGCCTAATAGTAAAATGGTTACAATGCACAGCTTAAAGTGGAGGAAAAAACATTCACGTTTATATTATTTTACATAAAATAAAAAATATTACCATATTTTAAGACTTTTTTTCTGAAATCAATTTTAGAACTTTATGACCCAGGAAAACAATTACTTCTTACCTGTTGCTGAATATCTATGGAATCATCCAAATTTGCTTCAGGTTCAAGGAAATGCTGCTGACTGCTCCCTTGTGACGGTGATGCAGAATGTTCTGACCCAAATGTTCCTTCCTGACTATCCTGAGGAGTTGCCTGTTGAGAATGTACACAAAAAACGTAAGCATTGGGAAATAGTGAATAATATTATAAATGAAAATTTAAATGCAAACATCACAATCAGATTTTTAAAAAGAAACCCAATACCAAAAGAATTCTGTTACATTTTAATGATCAATCTAAAATGGCACTTTTGTATAAATCCAAGTTTACTTGAAAGCAGAGAATACCTCCATAAAGGGGGATACTGTAACACTAGCAGAGACTGGTAAGATTAACAAAGTCTTCAAACAAAATTTTTCATTGTAGGAAAGATAAACTATCACGAATAAAGGGACTGTATCATGAATGATACATAAAGAACTAAGTCACCCATTATATATATACAACCAAAAGCAAAGCTCAAACCTGAGTATCAAAATCACAGATCCAGTAAAATCAGTTTAGAACTTGGGTCTTTTTCAACCTACACTTCTATGAATTCACAAAACAATATTAGGAGGTACTCAGATATGTAAAATATTTCAGAAAGACTAAACAAAAGTTAGGCAAAGAAGCCTAACTATAGGAAAAAAACAAATTTAAATCTCCCCCAAAACCTGGGAGATTTACAATTACAGCAACTTGATACAGGGACTCTGCTTATATGATGCTAATCAGTGTGAACTTGCTTAGCAACTGCATAATACTATGATCATAAAACAAATTATATATGGCAGAAAGTGAAGAGAAGCTAAAGAGCCCTTTGATGAAAGTAAAAGAGGAGAGTGAAAAGGTTGGCTTAAAGCTCAACGTTCAGAAAACTAAGATCATGGCATCTGGTCCCATCACTTCATGGGAAATAGATGGGGAAACGGTGGCTGACTTTATTTTGGGGGGCTCCAAAATCACTGCAGATGGTGAGTGCAGCCATGAAATCAAAAGACGCTTACTCCTTGGAAGAAAAGTTGTGACCAACCTAGACAGCATATTAAAAAGCAGAGACATTACTTTGCCAACAAAGGTCTCATCTAGTCAAGGCTATGGTTTTTCCAGTAGTAATGTATGGATGTGAGAGTTGGACTGTGAAGAAAGCTGAGCGCCGAAGAATTGATGCTTTTGAACTGTGGTGTTGGAGAAGACTCTTGAGAGTCCCTTGGACTGCAAGGAGATCCAACCAGTCCATTCTAAAGGAGACCAGTCCTGGGTGTTCTTTGGAAGGACTGATGCTAAAGCTGAAATTCCAATACTCTGGCCACCTCATGTGAAGAGTTGACTCATTGGAAAAGACTCTGATGCTGGGAGGGATTGGGGGCAGGAGAAGGGGACAACAGAGGATGAGATGGCTGGATGGCATCACCGACTCGATTTACATGAGTTTGAGTGAACTCCAGGAGTTTTCATGGGGTCGCAAAGAATTGGATACAACTGAGCGACTGAACTGAACTGACTGATGATGTTAACTAAAACTGAGAAATTATTATGAAAAAAATGACTCCCTAATTAAACATCCTAAAACATGATCTCCCAGGTGCTAAAGATGAATAAAAAGAGTCCCTGGTAGTACACAAGTTGGGAACTACTGAATATCATAATAATTAACAGAAAAGGGTAACTCAAACTACTGTTCCCTTCCTACAAATCTATTACTAAGAACAAAGCTACTCTAGCTATGAATTTGTCTCTGTGTGTAAAAGGAATATAGTACAGTGATTATAGAGAATACTATATTGTAAATATCAAAGTTGCTAAGTCACAACAAAAAAGAATTATTTGACATGAGAGTGGTGTTAGCTAACAATAGAGGTAATCATATCACAATATATAATCATATTAAATCAATATGTTGTACACCTTAAACTCACACAATGTTATGTCAATTATATCTCAATAAAAAATTTATAATTACTCTTATTCTAACGACATTTAAACTGAACGAAAAGCAAGCAGTAGAAAAACTGAGTCAAGAAAAGCATAAAAGAACCATTCCAATGTATTAATTTATGAAGGAACAGGCTCCCCAAAGACAAGTTACATTTTCAAGGTTTAGAAATTAATTAAAGCTAAAAAAATTGTTAATTACATGCCTGCTTTATTCCACACAATTGACCAAAAGTTGGTAAACTAGTATACTTTTGAGAACAAATCAAAGGGTGTTTTAAGCACAGTCCCAGCCTTCAAAGTGGTAAAATAAAAATAAAATTCTTAACAACACAGCAAGATAATATTCCATTTTATCCCGAGCTTTACTGTTTGGCCCTAATTCAGTACTGCTACACCCTTCACATCATGTATTTCTTAGCTCACCACCTACCTGGAGCAGCCCATCTACCATCCACCCCACCTCTGTCTTTCATCTCTGATTTTCTGTGTAATAGTCTGCTTGATATAACCAGCAGAATCCACTGCGACCAATGTTAGATTCTGAGGTTCTTCTTGAGCAGTTTTACCTATTTGAAAAAGCTGCAGTTCATGACTCTATTTTTCCTTTGAAATCTTATGAAAAACAAAGAGAAAATTTGCTTTTAAAATTCAACTACAAGGGCTTCCCAGGTGGCTCAGTGGTAAGAATCCGCCTGCCAATGCAGGAGACACAGGTTAGATCCCTGATCTAGGAAGATTCCACATGCAACGAGCAACTAAGCCCGTGCACCACAGCTTCTGAGCCCATGTGCTGCAACTACTGAAGTTCGAGTGTCCTAGAGCCTCTGCTCCACAACAAGGAAAGCTGCTGCCATGAGAAGCCAGATCATCCCAAGTAGAGAGAAGTCCAAGCAGCAAGGAAGCCCCAGGACAGCCAAAGAATAAAACTGTGTTTTAAAATTACGGTAAAATTCAACCACAGTTTATTTTATGATATTGCAATTAGCATTAGGTCGACTGGACCCTTAACTACATCTAAGGTCTAAGCTATGTCATGGGACCTTAGAGGTGTTTTTCCCCTATATATTGAAACATTTTGCTATTTCATCATCCTAAGAATTATTGCACTATTACTCATCAATTATTCCCAACTGTGAAAAAAACCCTAAAATAATAATTTAAAAAGTAGGGAATTGTTGAGAAGCGGGATTCAACCGTGAAATAAACCTTCCTTCGGTTTTACTGCATTATATTTCAAGCAGGTATAAATAAGAATTGGATCATAGAAAAGGCAAAAAAAAAAAAATCACACACAATTACTTCTGCCTCACTGACTATGCTAAAGCTTTTGACTATGTAGATCACAACAAACTGTGGAAAATTCTTAGAGAGATGGGAATACTAGACCACCTTATCTGTCTCCTGGGAAACCTATATGCAGGTCAAAAAGCAACAGCTTAGAACCAGACATGGAACACCGAACTTGTTCAAAATTAAAAAAGGAGTACATCAAGGCAGTATATTGTCACCCTGTTTATTTAATTTATATGCAGAGTACATCATGCAAAATGCTGGATGAAGCACAAGCTGGAATCAAGACTTCTGGGAGAAATATCAATAACCTCAGATATGCAGATGATACCACCCTTATGACAGAAAGTGAAGAGGTTCTTGATGAGGGTGAAAGAACAGAGTGAAAAAGCTGGATTAAAATTCAACATTCAAAAAACTAAGGTCATAGTATCTGGTCTCATCACTACAGCAAACAGATGGGAGAAAAAGTAGAAACAGTGACAGATTTTTTTCCCCCAGGGCTCCAAAATCACTGCAGATGGTGACTGTAGCCACAAAATGAAGACACTTGCTCCCTGGAGGAAACACTGACAAACTTAGACAGCGTATTAAAGGACAGACCAGTCCTGGGTGTATCACTTGGCCGGCAAAGGTCACGGAGTCAAAGCTGTGCTTTTTCCAGTAGTCACGTGTGGATGTGACAGCTGGACCATAAAGAAAGCAGAGAGCCGAAGAACGGATGCTTTCAAACTGTGGTGCTGGAGAAGACTCTTGAAAGTCCCTTGGATAGTCAATCCTAAAGGAAATCAACCCTGAATATTCACTGGAAGGATTGACGCTGAAGCTTCAATACTATGGCCACCTGATGCGAAGAGTCAACTCACTGGAAAAGACCCTGATGCTGGCAAAGACTGAGCGCAAGAGGAGAAGCAGACGACAGAGGATAAGATGGTTAGATAAGATAAGATGGTTAGATAAAATCACGGACTCAACTGACATGAATCTGAGCAAACTCCGGGAGACAGTGAAGAATCGGGAAGCCTGGTGTGCTGCAGACCATGAGGTCTGGACAAGACTTAACGACCAAATAACAACAATAAAAAACTACTGAAGCAAAGTAAGTTACATCTTGCTGATATCCCACGGATAGCTCCTTATTATTAATTGGCTGAATCTTTTCTAATCTTTTTATTTCTAACACTTTGTTTAAAGTTCTTTTATTAGTCTTATCACTTTCATCATGAGCATTACATTCCGAGTTATCTGACATTTTTTGGATATCTGATAAAACAATTATCAAGAGCACAACTCCAACTTATTCAAGACAACAGAAATCATTCCTTTTATGACATGACTGTTAGTTCCTCATGATTCAACCATTTTCAGAAAGTTCTCCCGTTTTCCACCAGCTTTCCATCATTAGACAAAAGACCTCGAGCCCTTACCCCAGTGTGGCCAGGGCTGTGAGGAACAGAGCGGCACTAGCAATCCTAGTACCCTCTTCATTCCGAGACCGTGACAACCTTAGGTCGCCACGCTGAGCTTAGCGGGGAATACAAACACTTAGCTTCTCTGCATATTCCACCCCATCTCAAATACAAACATATTTAAATAAAAACACCACATCTTAAAAACGTAACTGGTTTGGTAGAGCCAATTACACAACTGATTGAATTTAACTGTTACTCTGTTGATGTTTACTCTTCAATTTCAAATCTGTGATAGGTTTTAAACACTATTCATCTTACGCCTAAGAAAAGTTGCTTTTTTTCTTCACTGCCATTTTTGAACAAGGAAGCTTTTAAGAATATTTACTCCTTTCAAAGAGATTTTATTACCATGCCTTCTAAAATTGTGGAGATGATACATAAAGCAGTCAACTAAGACCAGAATTCTTTTTTTTCTTTTTCTGTTAAACTTTCATTTTATTGTTTCTGCTAAAACTTTCGAAATGAAGTCAGAACTAAGGAAATTTAAAAGTGTCACATTTACAGGTGAGTAAATCTGCTTAGATAAACTTCCATCACTGCCGCCTCTTGGCTCTGTAACAGCTCTGAAGTTTCTTGTATCACTGACAATCTGTTTCCTTTCCTTGAATCACAACCTGTGTTTTTAAATAACAGTCAAATGTTTTTCAGTCTCCTTTGTCTTCAAGTTCCTAAATTCTCAAGCAGATATTTTTTATTTTCCTGACATAAAATAATACACCTACTTCTATCAGAATTATTTCTTCAAAACAAGGTATGGAATTTCATTCTCATGATTCCAGGTACAAGTTCCAACATACAAATATCAACAAAATCCATTACCATTTGCATTGAAAGGACAACGTCAGACCCTAACAGTATCTAAGGTTTGCTATCAAAAGTAATCTTCCCTCTTCCGTATTCCCATAGTCCTTTATTTATACCTCTATTACAAAAACCAGTATTCTGCCTTGTAATCATACAGAGATATACATATTCTACTAGAGAAGAGCTTACTTGAGGCAAAATGCTTCTCTATTCTTCTCTGAATGTATCATCTGTCTAACAAGGCTCATACTTTAAAAACATTTGTGGTATTGTATTAAATTCATCAGCACCAAAAATATTTAATTAGGAGAAGTATGAGATTCCCAGAAACTCATAATGTAAACAGTTTTACATCCATAACTATTTCTCAAACAGAGCAAAATCAGGCTTTGCAATGGATTTAACCTTAGCTTCAAAATAATTTGATATATTGTATCCATTCTAAGGTACAACTTTACATTTCATCATGTCTGAAATTTAGAAGATTCTTAAAACTACACAGAATGTAATTTGTGTGTGTGTGTCCATTCGCTCAGTTCTTTCTGTTTGACTCTTTGCAACCCCATGGACTGTAGCTTGCCAGGCTTCTCTGTCCATGGAATTTTCCAGGCAAGAATTCCACAGCAGTGAATCTTCCTGACTCAGAGATTGAACCTCCATTTCTTGTGTCTCCTGAATTGGCAGGCGGACTCTTTACCACTGTGCAACCTGGGAAGCCTACATATACTTTAGAAGTATTTAAAAATTCTTGGGTATTCATAAAATAATGGTGAGTCTTAAGACGGAAGGTATTTCATACTGGCAGTGCACTTTAACAGTGGATGCTTCATTTCACTAAGCTTCGATATCCTACAGTGCAATTGAGGCTCAAAATACCTATATCTCAGCATATAAAAGATGTGGTCAAAGAAACTATACCTTTTTAAAGAAAAGGATCAAATGAAAGATAAAAATGAACTGTAAAAAAACTATCTGATAAGCATTAACTGTAATCATGTCTAATGAAGCTCTTGCCACCTACCGAAAGTCTAATTAAAGATAGCAACCTACTTTGTCATCATCGTCATCAACAATAGGAAAATCACCATGCTTAACAGGGAACTGAGAGGAAAGAAAAGTTTCACACTGTAATATTGAAACACCATGTCTTCTGTCCTCTAATTCCTTCCAGGATACTGAAAATAATTTCTATAATTTCTCAACAGATACATAAGCTGCCAGAACACATTTTGAGATTACAAAAAGAAACAGAACAAACAAAAACTGTAAAGGTCTTGAAAAGACTCATCTTCCGAGTAACAGCCAGCTGAAGAACAATCACCAAGTGACAGACTGCAGACAGCCGTAACAGTAAAGACCGCAAGATGGGTCCCGAACCTTTTGAGGCTGCTGCTGCTCCAGGAGCTGCTGTCTGAGGTGCTCGAGGTTTTGCTGCTGCAGCTGCTCTGCTATCTGATGAAAGATGGAATTGTTCACTGACTCCGAAACATGGGAACTGCAGAGAAAACCAAGTGTGAATGCATTTTAGAATCCAATAAAGACAATAGGAAAGCAACAGAATATTCAAAAACACCCCAAAATGCCAACAAATGGAATATACTCTATTACAGTGTCTACTTTTAATATTAATACGGAAAATAAGAGTAACTCGGAACATTAATATGTTGAAATAAGAAATATACTTCTTCAATAGTTTCAACAGATGGATTACATGTTGAACATACTCTGATGAAAATCTGCTATTACTGTGTATAAAGTAGTACATTTTTTACATTAGAGCACTTTAAGAAAATCTTAATGAAACACTTATAAACCTTGACACAATGGGGAAAATGTTCCATCAATCAGTATATATGCAATCTACAATCAAAACTGATCATACACTTAAAAAAAGACTAATCTACTTTCACATTATTAGGCATGTTAACAGAAAGAGTATTTAGATAAGAGGAAATAATAATTTAACTATATTCTGGGAAATTCACACCTGGAATGAATACACCTGGAATTCTGGGTGCCACAAGTTAAGACATGAACAAAAAAGAGGGCATCCCCAAAGGGGCAATCAGGATGGTGAGAAGTCTTGAAACAGTTGGAAAAAAGTATACTTCATCTGGAGCAAATAAACCTAAGGGGAAGAATGATACCTATCTTCAAATACTGAATGGCTATGTCTCAACAGATTATGGAGCAAATTTGCTTCCTTGCTTCAGAAAGCAAAATGGATCAGTGTGTAGAAAGCAAATCCCGTAGGATTCAGTAACAAAAGATCAAACTGTATTAACTACTTAACTCTATGTTATAGGAGGCATTAAAACAACAGATAAAAAAACCTATCAGGACTGTTAAGAGGAGATTCTTATACTGCTCAGGACACTGATCTACATGATCTCAAATGCTTTGTAGTCTAAAACATTAGTTCTTAATTTTTCAAGTAGAATCTCTTTATCATAAGCATATAAATGCATTTATATATATTATATATTTTAATATATTATCACAATATAGAAAACTACTAACTGCTGAAATAAGACATCCAGAGGCTTTCCCCACTCATCATCCCTTTCCTATTCTCCCACCTTCCACCTTCCTCTCCAACATCCTCTTTCCCACTGATCCTCTCCTGAACCCTCACAGAATCCAAGGCACTGATTTAAATAAAAACTCACAATCTATTTCTTTAACAAACAAAATCCCTACAACTCTGTTCCTTACTTCTAATTAATCTGATACATTTCTAGAATTTACTATATACTTCCTAGAAGCAGCCACGGACACTAGAAGCAAAACTTCTTTCTCCTACTATTTCAACTGAGCTAAATAACCTAAAGCTTAATATATCAACAGCAAATGTTACGACCAAATTTATCAACACCTATCAATTTTCCAGTAAAGAATTTTTATATATCCCAACTATCTGCAAAGTTCGTACAGTCAAAACAATATAGGGAAGCAACAAGCAGCAACTCCTCTGTCTTCTTATATGAAAGCCCAAGAGCCTGAAACAATGCTCAAAGTATACTGAGTAGTTCAGATGGCAATGTTTATAAAGATAACAGAAAAAATTTATGGTTTATAAAGAAAAACATAACAACTCTTACAGTTGAGAAGCTGGAATTTCCTTTTTGGGTTCTTCACTATGCTCAGAATCTTCCCCAAAATCAAACCTATCCATCAACTTCTAAGTGGAGGAAAAAAAAAAGAGGGAGAGAAAGAGACAAATTTAAAAGCACTTTACACAAATACAAGTTACAAATGCTATTCTGAAGATCAATGACATTCCATTAATTTATCTCTATCATTTCAAAACTATTTCTTTCATATAATTTTATTGTTACATACTGTTTATTTCATGTATTTTATTGTTTATTGTTATACTATAAAAAACATTTTGAGTGGACCTTTACTTCTCTTCAAAGAATTCTGACAGACATTGTCTTATGAAGCAGAACAATCATAACACATAGGATAATTACCAACACTTTAACTTTATAGAAGAGAAGATTAGGATTTAAATACTTGAGTGGCTTGTCAAGAGTAAAAAAGTTCTATTAAAAAAAATCTAGAACTATAATCTATAGAACTATAATCAACAGATCTATTACTAGTACAGTTTGCTCCACTGTCTTTTAAATGATCAACTTAAAGGCTTTTTGAAAGCTGTGGGCTAAACAAATTAAGTAATACAATCTAATAAATCAATATTTCTATCAATTTTTCATATTTCTATGAAAATAACAGCAGAAATAAAAAGAATATAGATAACATTTCCAAGGGATAATAAAATCAGCAATACTGAGGATATCACACAAGTTAAACATCCAAGATTTTCAACTTTGAAAATAGTTATACCTCAATTTATCATTATTATAGTATTGTGACAACTTGTAAAGAAGCTTTCCTTCCAACTTTCACATACTTTACAATTTTAGCAGGTTAAAATTACGGGCTAGACACTATAATTAATTTATTTGTAACATCCATAAAAATTAGCTCAAAAATAATCATTTGTCTCAATAGTGAATATACAATTTTAATGACCAGTTTTCTTTAGTCAAAAGAAAATAAATGCTTCAAGTGGATTTATAAAATTATTTAAAATTTCTTATAAAATATATTTCTTAAAAACAGTAATATTTACTTAACAACTGGTAAGTTATTAAGTAATATTTACTCAATAACTACATCTGCATGTGCTGAGTCGCTTAAGTCATGTCTGACTCTTTGCAACTCTATGGACTGTAGTCCGACAGGCTTCTCTATCCATGGGATTCTCCAGGCAAGAATGGTTGAGAGTGGTTGCCATGCCCTCCTCCAGGGGATCTTCCCAATTCAGGGAATGAACCCGCATCTCGTATGTCGCCTGCATTGGCAGGCAGGTTCTTCACCACTAGCGCCATCTGGGAAGCCCCTTATTCAGTGCTGTGTTTAGTCACTCAGTCGTGTCTGACCGACTCTTAAAACCCCACGGACGGTACCCTGCCAGGCTCCTCTGCCTATGGGGATTCTCCAGGTAAGAATACTGGAGAGGGTTGCTATTTCCTTCTCCAGGAGATCTTCTCAACCCCCAGGGATAGAAACCAGGGCTCCCACATTGCAGGTGGGTTCTTTACCACCTAAGCCACCAGGAAAACCCTTATAGACTACAATGGATGTTAAAACATAAAAGAGTTCTACAGTGAAATGTAATTTACATAATTGCAATCTACATGATAGTACAGAAAATTCAGTTCTTCATATAGAACAGATCTGTTATCCTAATTTCTACCTTGTTAAAAGACACTCCCTGTTCTAGGGGATTCAGGGTGTTGGCGGCTGCAGCTGCTGCTGTAAGCTGTGCTGTAAGAGCCTGCAGCTGGACGACAAGACCAGCATCCAGGGCTTGCAGGATGGAGGGCTGAGGCTTCTGCTGCTGTATCTGTAAAGTCTGTATTAACTGCTGAAGCTGCAGCGGGGTGCGGGGAGAGAAAAGAAAATTATTACAAACAGGTGTTGGGTTTTACCCATAAGAATGCTCATCTAAACTTTTAGTCAATAAAATTTATCATTCTATAGTCTAGAGACCAAGAAAAAATATATATTGACTCAAAACAATTCATTTTTAAAATAAGATTTTTGTGTGTGTGCCATATGTAGCAGTTCTAAATAGGTTTGTCTTTACTTCTGGAAAGTCAAGGAACTTTAAACAAAATAAAATGACCATATCATGACAAACAACAAAATAAAAACTCATCACAAGCAGACTAATTTTTTTCACTAAGCTTTTCATTCCCTTCTTCAATAAACTCAATCTATGTAAAAGGACAAGCACTTACAACTGCTTTTGCTATCATTCAAATTTACCATCTGACAACACATTCCTGAAAGGAGGAAAGAAAATAAGGAATCTTTCCCTTGGAGCAGTCTGAAACTAAGGAAATTAAAGACGAATAGTGTTAACAAGAGTTGAAAGTAACCCCTGTCACCCCTGCATTCACCTTCTCTCTTAAAAAACAGAAATAATAATAAAATCCTAAAGCTACTTCAGTTAAGTAAGCCCTACATATATCCCAGAAGTAATTACTTTTCTACTTAAGATGTAAACTGAAGTTAAATCTGAAAATTATCAGTTTGGAATAGAAAAATAAAAATAGCAAAGCTACTGCTAAACAAGACATTTGTATTCTTTAAGTAAAGTTCAATTTATAGTGAGAGAAGATAAAAATATGCATGATGACAGTAAGTGAAACAATTCAATGCCTATCCCCAAAAAGGAACATTGGAAAACAAACCAATCTTCACCTGTCAATAAACATTTACTACAAACTACTAATGTGACAGGAAACAAAGTACAAAAATATATGATAGCTGAGCTACTGCACTAAAGAAGCTCCAAACCAGACAGGATGGATGACTAAAAGAAGGGGGCATTATAGGGAGGAAGGAAGGAAGGAAACATCTTCACACCTTCTAAACGCTCCTTCTGACACCTGTATCCCCGCCATGCCCCTACAGCAGTGTTACCCTTTCCGTCACCCAGGTTCAAAGGCTGCAGGGTTCTACTTCTCCACTCTGACTTCACATCCCAGATTACTGTGTCTCCTTGACTCTTTGCACTATTCTTCTGGAATACCCACTCTCCTGCCAAACGTACTTTTCAATAGATACCTTTTAAAATTAGATTTGCTTTTATGGGTTCTTTTCAAAATATCATAATCACAGAAAGTTAGTAAATTCTACAATTTAATCTAATACTCAATTTGGTTTCACAACTGTCCCAAAAATGTAGAAACGTGATCCAATCTAAGGCTAAATAAATGAACTGGTTCCATTTTTTTAAAGGTTGTCATTTTAAAGAGTCCACAACTGTACTATTTTTCACATATGTATTACTGTCTATTATCATTGTAACCAACAAATATACTCCTTATCTCTAGATTTCTCTTTTTTCCCATCCATTCAACTACTCTTCAGATCATGTGACTTCAACATAAAAATCTCTGGCAACTCCTCACTGCTTAGTACGTGAATCCTTCACTTCTCAGCCCAGGTCCCACACTTAGGTTTACCACTTCAATGTCATGATTAGTAACTTACATATGTAGACTATCTTATCTTCTAGAAAACTCAATTCTAAGATATCTTCTCTATACCCCAACATTGTTACGCCTCTATACATCAATCATTCGTTTCACAAAATATACTGAATAACTGCTATAACCTAGACACTGAAAATACAGCAGTGAGCAAAACAGAAACTCCTTGGCCTTGTACAGTACACGTTATAGTGGAAAGAGACTGAATGAAACAAATGAGCAAGTTGCATGAGATATTAGGTGGTAAGGAAGAAAAGAAGGCAGGTGACAAAGAAAGGGAGCAGAGCAGATGAAAGGCAGCCATTTGCGGTTTTAAATAGCTGTCTGAAGGCCTTACTGAGCTTAAACAAAGACAGGAGGCTGAAATGTGTGAACATGTGGGAAGGACAGCTCGAGCATTTTACTGTATAGATCACAGTTAATCTGGTTTTAAAGGATAAGCTTAAAACAAACAAACAACAACAAAAAACCCCACACAGATGCTAAGGAAAGGCAATCTCATATCTGCCATAACAGGTTCCTCAAATGTCACTTTGTCAAAAATGCTTTCTCTTGGTTATCCTAACTCTGACCCCTTCTTCCAAACCTAGTCACTCTAAAGATCTGCCCTGTTTTAAGTCGTATGTGCTAAGCTGCTTCAGCAGTGTCCGACTCTGCGCAACCCTATGGACTGTAGCCTGCCAGGCTCCTCTGTCCACGTGATTCTCCAGGCACGAACACTGGAGTGGACTGCATTTCCTGTTCCAGGGGATCTTCCCAAACCGGGGATCGAACCCACATCTCATTACATCTCCTGCATTGCAGGCAGGCAGGTTCCTTACTGCTAGCACACCTGGGAAGTCCCTTTAAGTCATGTATCTCTATCCAAATAATGTTTTATACTTCTTTATTGTCTGTCTCCCCTAAGACAGAAAGATATCTTCTCCAAGGCAGAAGGCTTCCCAGTCTCATTACTGGATTAACAATAGCACCTAATAATGTTTGGCAAAACTATGTGCTAAATCAATTATTTTGGTGTAGAATGAATTATTTGTAAAATAACCTTCAATGATAAAAACAGACATAATACATTATTAAATTTAAAAAAGCAAGTCACAAAGTCTTGTATGTAGTGCAGTCATCTAAAAAAAAACATTAAAGAAACTTTTAGGTGGTACATAATGAAACAATGCATTAGCAAAACAATGAGTTCTAAATCATGTTGACATAACAAAAAAGGCTGCTCACCTGTTGGCCTTGAGGACTCTGTAAGATCTGAGCTACTGCTGCAAGTGTATCCGTGTTTGTTATCTGGGACACCCACGGATCAGGTAAGCCCTGGACCACGTTGGCTGGAGTAACGGGTGTCACAGGAGTTCCTTTTGGAAAGACATCAAACCCATCCCCAATAAGTATGTAAGTAAATAAATAAGATGTGGGAAATCAGAGAGATTTGTTCTGTCACTTTCATAAAATATGTACAAATTTATATAATTTTACTGTTTTCATCTTTGAAAAGCATTACATAATTAGGTTCATTAAACAAAACGGCAACAACAAAAATGACCAAAAAGAGCTTTTCATACTTATTCTCAATTAACTAAGCTACCATTTTAAAGGAGCCTACAATACTCAGAAATCATTAAATACCTTACCACACAAGAAATTCAATGATATAAAGAAATATTCAATCTCTGATGAAAAAAGTATTATAAAAGTGTACATAAAATTATTATTTTTCTAAAATGTATATGTACATACCCCAAAATAAACATATCTAAATGATAACAAATGTAATTCTTAGACTATGGTTAAAAAAAAATTCAAATGTCATTTAAATACCTCAAAAAAACTTCCATGATTTTGAGATTATTACTCATTCTTGGATCCATTAAATAAATTTTTTCAGGGTTCTCTTTATATATTAAGTACACTTAGCTCACTATGAATATCAAGTTGATATATATGCAAGTTTAAAAGATTACAGTCTAAATCAGGAAAAACTTAACTGACATACAACTTCCCAAGCTGATTAATTTTTAATTAAAAAATTTTTAATTTTTTGAAAAGAATGAAACACACATATAATTTCTGATTTTATTGTTCCTTCAAATTAAAACTTCCTTTCATTTACCTAAAGCGAAACAAATTCTCCTGCACTGTCAAATACACTCAGAAAATCTCTCTCAAAGCAACATACCTGGAGTATTGCTCATAGCAGCAGTAGTACTGGCCAGAACAGGTGTGACAACTGGAGGAGGAATCCCTGCTGCCATATCCAGAAGAGGCTGAATAATCTCACTCTTAAATACATTATTCTTCTGCCATAAGTTTAATACTCTCACTATTTTACTCTAGAGGAAAAAAGAAAAATGATTATTTTTATTTTTTTGCTTTCAAAACTTTAGAACAGTCATATCATAGAGGCTCCTCAGGCCATGGACAGGAAGGATGGATTAAAATACTTCTTGGACACTTAATGCGAGTTTAGGCACTGAGATTACAGTATCAGTATAATCTTTCTGACTGTGATTATCAAAAAATCCCTATATACTAATCTTTATTATAAATGACTCAATTATGATGGATCACATTAAAACTGGAAGCATTCTTTCTGCCTGCAATGAATCATCAACGTACCAAGATTAATCAGAAGAAAAAAAAAATGTGACTCTAGAGGCATACCCAAGAACAGTTTACAACTAATGATATAAGAATACATTTTCTCCATACCTATCCGCTATAACAAGACTTTTTTCTGATTCAAGACTGTATAACAGTTATTAAAAATAAAAACTACCTAATCTTATACTTGAGAGGAGGTAAAAGATCTGTGGTAAGCTTTTAAGTCTGGTTGCTCTTCTTTAGAGTAAGTCTTCACCTGTTCTTACTTTTCCTACAAAATCAACACTGCAATCAAGTCTGTCAGAATAAGGACACTACATTTCGAAGTCAGCATCCAAGAAATGTAACCTTCTACTATCCCGGTTTCCAGCTCTAAGAAAACGCTTCCATAACAAAGGAATTGATATGCAGTTATTGTCTACTAATTACTTGGTAAATTCATTTTCCACAGACAACTAAATAGGTAAATATCAGCTCATGTCAAATGACCAAAATTATGAATTGGTTGTACATGTAAATAAATAAGATTTTAGGATAATTACAAATGCTTATTAGAGCCAGTTTCTTTAACACCAATGGCTTTAATATATTAAAAAGTAGCAAAATCAACCATATCTTTCATTTTATTTAAGAAAAGTCTAATAACAAAAAGAAACATGAACAGTGCAATAACTATTCAAATTCAGGATAACAAATAAAGGATAATATAAAATGATAAATTACGGTAATATAAAGTCTTGTTAAGACCAAAAAGGTAATTACTACACTAACTTAAAAAAAAGGCAGCATACCTTGTCATCTCCAGGGCAACGGTATAAATTCTGAAAAGTGCTAATGATGTTATTACTAAATCTGGGTGCAAACACATCCTTTTCTTGACCAAACTGATGTCGAGATTGTCGTACAATAGAGTCAATAACATAAAGTCCAGGTACCTTATATTCTGGTTTACACTGATGAAAAAAGAAGAGTGGGAAAGGAAGCAAATGAGAAGGTTAAAATTCTCAACAGACAAATGGCACCATAAATCTATAAAAACACACTGCTCACGCCGGGGTGATGAACATGCAGAGGTTGACCATTCCACACCATCTGTCTCTGGAATGGCATTAAAGAATCCACTTTGGTTACTCTACATATTCAGTTCACCTCAGTTTCAAAATAGCCCTGTGTAACCGGAGTGAACAATAAAAAACAAAAGGGGTGGTTAAAATAAAAAAATATATATATATAGTTTAATGATTTTTTAATTCAAGCAGTGAATTCAAGAAAGAAAAGCTCTGGTAAAAAGTACTGCCAACAAGCCTTAGACTTCATCCAAAAAACACACAGCAAAAGGATCTCTATACTAATGAAAGAAGGAATCAAACGGCAAATTAAAACATTCTAAACACAGTGAGCCCAAAGTTTTAAAACTTTTCTCAAATGCAAACCTATATGAAAGATTAAGACGCTACCATTATGATTCTAAAAATCTGTCCTATGAAGAAAACATGTTTTAGCTGCTTCGCTGATCAGTGTTTCTTATCCTTCTTCTAATCTGAAGAATATGAGTCTCCTGGGACCTTCCTAAGCACAGTGAAGAACCCTTCACCAGCAAGTTCACTGCTTCAATTTTCCCATATCCAGAAGCATGAGAAAACCTGCCTCCCAAATACATACTAATAAAAATGAAATTATGGCTGCTAGAAGCGGGTTCAAATTTCGAGTGTAATTAGGTAAGCATTTCACCCAGTCATTTCATAGAAATTATATATAGCACTAAATCAAAATTGCATTCTTGAAAAATTTTAGACCCAAGGACCAGTGAGTAAAGGATCTTCAATTCATCTCCAACGCACAGATACATGTTTCTAAACAGTATTTTCAGTCAAGACAATGAGTGGCTTCATTCTGCAAAAAGACTAGACGATCCATCATTTGTTCCTTCAAATCCCTTCTTCTTAAGGTCATTATTAAGAAAATGAAGAGACCGACAGCACCAATTTTTAAGTATCTATTGCCAGGTTCTGGCTGTTTGGAACTTGAAATATTTAATAAAAGGGCAGTAATGTTGATGTGTGGACATTAAAGTTTTAGGTTTAACCAACCAAGGGTTCAAAACTGTCTGCTCTGTTGAAAGTTATTGTTTTAGAAGTCTGAAATACTTTTCACCAAATCTAGCATATTTGTTCCTCAGTTCATATATCTGACTTATTTTCCTTTGATTACCATATGTGCAAATAATTATCTACCTAGCCAGGCAAATAATACATCCATTTAAAAAAAGCCATTTCTTTGTTAAAAGTCATCTATTCCTCAATGCTGAAAAAATAGACAAAATAGTCTCATATTTAATGTATTATTTTATAGAAATGATTATCTTGAGAGTAAGGCTAAATAAAATTGCTAAGTTGCTGGTAAGAGTTTTTAAATACTGAGTGGTAAGTAATAAAAGCAATTAGTATAGTGAGTTTAAAAAAAACAAATACACCTTTTTCTTTGATTTATAACAAAAATTCTTGATTATAAACTCACAATACATAAGAATCATGAGTACACACCACAATAAATGGGCCTTTCTTCCCTACTATGAAGATTCCAAAGCTTCAAAAGTATTAGGGGTTTTAGTATTAAGCTATAAAGATGAACACTTCTTTCACAATAACCTTTAGAAACACCATATTATGATGTTACAGTATGGAATTTCCTTCACTGATCACACTAGGTATTTTTATGTGCCTGCCACATAAAATGGCAAAAAAGAAAAAAAAAAAAAGTTATGTATGATTTAAACATTGTAGAAAAGCTATAAAATAACAGTATTTGGTAAACTTGGTTACGTTACCAACTAGAAACTTGAGAGAAGAATTAAGACTAAAAAATCTGAAATGTTTTTCAACTGTTTCTTCAAGTTCTATCAGTAGCAAAAACACAAGAATTCCTAAGCCTCCAATATCATGAGCGATTTTTTAATACTTTGCATTAATTGTGGCTGTACTTACAAAGCACTAAATGATGCTGACAATAGCATGTAAGAAAAGAGGGCTGTCTCAGGTCACAGTTATACCAGATACCAAAAGAATTCTGAAAGTGAATACTGCATGCTTCCAACAGAAGGAGAGGAAAAGGAACCTTTCCAAGAGAGCCAGAGCATTCAGGGCTTAACAAGGTCTACTCTCAGGGAAGCCTGGCGTGCTGCAGTCATAGGGTCACAAAGAGTCGGACACCAATGAGAGACTGAACAACTCTCAGGAGAAACTTAACCAGAGCCTGATCTGCTTTGGTTTTACCCGAGTCTAAATGACCCACCCTCAGGGAATCAGAACCTGCATTTCAACAAGATCCCTAGGTAATTTGTGCAAGTTTCTTATGCACAAAAAAAAGTTCAAGACACACTGTTTAGACATTTGAACCTTTTTAAAGTTTTTTAACAATGAAATTTTCTAACCACTGACATTTCTATCTTACAGTTAGATTTACCTTAAACATACAGCATACCTGTTATTTTACCCCACACCTTAAGCTTCAATTCACTAGCTGTTCGTCTCAAAATATGTTTTACCAATACTTTAAGTTTTGAGAAAACAAGATGTTAAGAGGGGAAAAAAGCTGAATCAAATAAAAGTAACTGCTTTATTCAAGATTGTCCAGATAGTTTGGAGACGCAGTAATACTATTCTAATCCACACACCCGCCTCCAGTCAACTATTTTCACTCAAGAAACACACTGCAACTTATGTCCTTCGATTTACCTTTGATTATTTACCTCTGATTCTCAAACTGGTTCTGCTCACATCTAGGCAAGTGAACAAAGGGCAGAATACCAAACCTTAATTCAATGCCAGATTCCTACAGTATCGTTTTACAAATCGTAAGTCCTATGGTACTCCTGCCCAAAAAAAGCGGCACAGCTAAGACACTGATCACAAAGGAGCAAAGAAATATAACCTAGTCACCTTGGGCTCTGGTTACCAAAAAAATTACTAAATGTATGCAAAAACAGCTGTTTTCAACTTCGTCTCCCTCTGCTTACCCCGGAAAATGGAACTTTAGGTCTAATAATAAGATGTAGAGATGCATACTGCCCTAATGGATAAGACAAAATGAATCAGCAGAAGAAAAGTGGCTAGCATTTTTACTACATTATACTACATCTTATCTACAAGGAGGACTGCTCTCTAGGCATTAAGCTTGAAATGAATAAGGAGAATTTCTCTAAAGGCTATATAGAAAGCAATGAATCTAAAATTTCATTAAAAAAAATCATACTGAAACATTTTCTTCACGGAAGAGATGCTCACTATGGCAATGCAAGTTAACAAACACATCTACCTGAAAGCTCTCGTTTTCAGAATTATGTGAAAGGCAGTTTCATTTTATTTCTTAATCAGAAATTAAAACAAATAGAATCACTTTTGAACAGTCATCAAAACAATTTAAAGCTGGGTATTTGAAAAGAGAACAGCACAGGGTGTTAGTCTACGGTTACAGAACGTTTAGCATACACAGGGAAAACTATATACTTACTTTCTGAATGAATTTCTCAACACTCTGTACCACATGTTTATAGAACTAAAAGAAAAAAAAAGAGGTTTTAAATGTTTGATTAGAACTTTCCTGCTAAATATACAGTTTAACAAAGCTTCAAAGGTTTATCAACAAAGCAATGAATTTTCATCATGAATTCTGAGATAAACATAACATAAACAGACATAAACATGAGCACTAGCTATGGTCAGTAAAGGTTCCTGAAGTAGGCATATGGTCAATATATCCAAAGTGTGTTAGTGTGTTACATGCAAAATATGGTGGTAGGCCATTGGTAGATGTACATTCTTCCTTCCTGAAAGGAAAAGTAAAGATCTTCAACAGTAACATTTTATTGGCTAAATTAGGTTAGTACTGCTGCTGCTAAGTAGCGTCAGTTGTATCCGACTCTATGCGACCCCATAGAGGCAGCCCGGCAGGCTCCCCTCCCCTGTCCCTGGGATCCTCCAGGCAAGAATACTGGAGTGGGTTGCCACAGAAAAGTCAAATAACTGAAAATAAAGAACATTAACAAATGTATGCAAGGGAGTTGTTTTCAACTTCATTATCTTCTGCTTCTCCTAGAAAATGAAACTAGCATGTATATATAACAAAACATACAGATGTACAATGTTTGAATAGATCAGCCAAAATGAATTCAACAGAAGAGAAGGGAGCACATGGGTTAAAAATCAGAAATGAGCTTTTATCAACTATGAGAAAACCCTTTACATTTAAGTTTTATAAAACAACACTATGAATAAACTTGAAAATGAATAAAATAAAAATTATAGGTTAAACAAAAAATATCTAATAGCTCAATGGCAACTGCATAATCAACATATTTCTGTTTAAAAACTAGCCTCAATTGTGCTTTGCTTTATATTTGTGATCCCATAATTTATGCTTTTAAGGGACACTGGGACACAAGACCATTCAACTGCATCATGAAATCCAACATTTATAAAGTAAAAAATATAGGAAACCTTCATTAATCATATTCACCAAATCAAAATCTACAATAAAGTTTCCTTACTACAAAGTAACAGTCTACGCAGCAGTTTAAGTTATTTAAGCAAAAAAAAAAAAAAATCAAAAACCCGCCAAAACAACTACTTAAAAGTTATCAGGAACTTTATAAATAACTAAATATTTTAAATCAATATATAAAATACCATTTACACAGAGTGGTTTTTATTAAATAATAATTCTTCTAGAAAACATCTTGCCAGAGCTTCTTACTTCTAGTTACTTTATATATGATTTATAATTCAGACTAAAACTAAATGTTACCTTACTAAATGTTAGTTCAAAGATTTTCAATTCACATAGGTCTTTTTCCATAACAGGTTATCAGAGGTTTCGTTGACAGTGCATGATGGTAACAAACAGCCATCACAATAATCATCTCTTAACACTGACAAAAAGCCAATGACTTACCTTAATATGAAACACAGTATCAATTTATTTATGCATCAAATGCAGTTTAAAGTAACACAGTACTGCAAAACAGTTGGTCTAAACTCTTCAAAAATGTCAATGAAAAACAAAACAGAAACAAAGCAAAAGGCTGGGTAAAAGGACAAATACATGACAGGACCGTGACTGGATCCCGAAAAAGAACAAGTGCAGGGATTAGCTACTAAAGTTATTATTCAGAAAAATGATAAATCAAAGTGTAGATTATATTAGACAATAATGTTGCATCAAAGTAAAATTTCTTGCACAGGATGTGTTTTGCTGATCTATGAAATCTCTTTGCTTTAGGACAGTAAAATTCTAGTATTTAGGGATTATGTGCTATTCTAAATGAATTCTGAAATGAGTTCTCAAATGACTCAGTCCAAAAAACCTGACAAAGTGTATATGTGTGCCTGTGTGTACATGTAGAGAACTAACCAAATGTACTGGCCAAGATGCTAACACCTGGCAATTCTAAGTGGCTTTGTATTGCTCACTGTATTTTGCAACATGCTTTCATTTTTTCAAAATTAAAAAACTAAGTACCAGTAAATCAAAATAGTACAGTAAACCATGTTTAAACTGTAAACTATGTTTTCTCTCTTGACTGAGAGAAAAATTAAAATCTAGCTATTTTTATTCTGTTGCAAATTAATTTTCTTAAACCCTTCCAAAATCTGAAAAATGTAAACAATGTTAATACCTATTCCTTAAAGGTCTTCAATTAAAAAGTATTCTGTCCAACAAAAGCTTTTATTAAAATGCATCAACCATTTCACAGAACAAAAATGATAATATGTATGTTGCACAATCTCAGGATCATGATCATAGAAATCAGACCACAATGATGGAGAACAAAAAGAAAGTACAAGAAACTATTACTCATCAGAGTCACTGAAAAATCACTTCTTTGAAGAAAATTCTCTAGGTTAAATGTGTTAATTGCTCACTGTCCTTATCTTTCATATTCTACATGTAAATAGAGAGATTTGAACTCTAATGCTATTTAGACATTGATTACAAGTATGAAAACTAAGATTTGGCCGTTCAGATCAGATCAGATCAGATCAGTCACTCAGTCGTGTCCGACTCTTTGCGACCCCATGAATTGCAGCATGCCAGGCCTCCATGTCTATCACCAACTCCCGGAGTTCACTCAAACTCACATCCATCGAGTCGGTGATGCCATCCAGCCATCTCATCCTCTGTCGTCCCCTTCTCCTGCTGTCCCCAATCCCTCCCAGCATCAGTCTTTGCCAATGAGTCAACTTTTCGCATGAGGTGGCCAAAGTACAGGAGTTTCAGCTTTAGTATCATTCCTTCCGAAGAAAACCCAGGGCTGATCTCCTTTAGAATGGACTGGCTGGACCTCCTTGCAGTCCAAGGGACTCTCAGGAGTCTTCTCCAACACCACAGTTCAAAAGCATCAATTCTTTGGCGCTCAGCTTTCTTCAGGTGGTCTGGTATTCCCATCTCTTTCAGAATTTTCCACAGTTTATTGTGATCCACACAGTCAAAGGCTTTGGCATAGTCAATAAAGCAGAAATAGATGTTATCCTGGAACCTGCTTGCTCTTTCCATGATCCAGTGGATGCTGGCAATTTGATCTCTGGTTCCCTTTTCTAAAACCAGCTTGAACATGTGGAAGTTTACAGTTCACTTACTGCTGAAGCCTGGCTTGGAGAATTTTGAGCATTACTTTACTAGCGTGTGAGATTTCTTTGGGATTGGAATGAAAACTGACCTTTTCCAGTCCTGTGGCCACTGCTGAGTTTTCCAAATTTGCTGGCGTATTGAGTGCAGCACTTTCACAGCATCATCTTTCAGGATTTGAAACAGCTCAACTGGAATTCCATCACCTCCACTAGCTTTGTTCGTAGTGATGCTTTCTAAGGCCCACTTGACTTCACATTCCAGGATGTCTGGCTCTAGGTGAGTGATCACACCATCGTGATTATCTTGGTTGTGAAGATCTTTTTTGTACAGTTCTTCTGTGTATTCTTAACACTTCTTCTTAATATCTTCTGCTTCTGTTAGGTCCATACCATTTCTGTCCTTTATCAAGCCCATCTGTGCATGAAATGTTCCCTTGGTATTTCTAATTTTTGGGAAGAGATCTCTAGTCTTTCCCATTCTGTTGTTTTCCTCTATTTCTTTGCATTGATTGCTGAGGAAGGCTTTCTTATCTCTTCTTGCTATTCTTTGGAACTCTGTATTCAGATGCTTATCTCTTTCTTTTTCTCCTTGGCTTTTCGCTTCTCTTCTTTTCACAGCTATTTGTAAGGCCTCCCCAGACAGCCATTTTGCCTTTTTTGCATTTCTTTTCCAAGGGGATGGTCTTGATCCCTGTCTTCTGTACAATGTCACGAACCTCAGTCCACAGTTCATCAGGCACTCTATCTATCAGATCTAGTCCCTTAAATCTATTTCTCACTTCCACTGTATAATCATAAAGGATTTGAAAGTAGGAAGTCAAGAAACACCTGGAGTAACAGGCATATTTGGCCTTGGAATATAGAATGAAGCAGGGCAAAGGCTAATAGAGTTTTGCCAAGAAAATGCACTGCTCATAGCAAACACCCTCTTCCAACAACAAAAGAGAAGACTCTACACATGGACATCACCAGATGGTCAACACCGAAATCAGACTGATTATATTCTTTGCAGCCAAAGATGGAGAAGCTCTATACAGTCAGCAAAAACAAGACTGGGAGCTGACTGTGGCTCAGATCATGAGCTCCTTATTGCCAAATTCAGACTTAAATTGAAGAAAGTAGGGAAAACCACTAGACCATTCAGGTATTTGGCCGTTAGAATGCTGCAAAATCAACTATCTAAATTTTCTCCTAATAGAGACTCTCTAGGAAGAATCATCTGTTAAATCTAACAGATAATGCTATTATTGAAAGACAACTTATCCAGGGAATTCCCTGGCAGTTCAGTGGGTAGGACTTAGCGCTTTCACTGCTGGGAGCCCAGGGCTGGATCCCTGGTTGAGGAACTAAAATTCCAAAGGCCCCTCAGTGAGGCCAAAAACACAAACAAAAACAAAAAAATAAAGATAACTTATTTAAATAATGGTGCCTCTGGTTATGGCTGATGTTCTTACTCAGAGCAGAAAAACATATCACTGAGAATCTACAGCAGATCTACTTAATTAAAAATAAGCACTCACTCATACTCAATTTTAACAACTGGTCTAGAATAGGGAGTCTTAGCTTTGGGGATAAGGACATTTTGGAGAGGTGTCTATGGCTGAGCTTCAGAAGGTCCCTAAAGCCAAGAAATTCTATTGACAATTTTGTACATATGTGTATTTCTCTAGAAGCAGTTCAACCTTCCGAGGCAAAATTTTGTACATGTGTGTATTTCTCTGGACAGTCCAATCTTCTGAGATTTTCCAGAAGTATCCATAAGTCATGGAGAAGGCAAGCCAACCCACTCCAGTCCTCTTGCCTGGAAAATCCCATGGATGGAGGAGCCTGGTAGGCTGCGGTCCATGGGGTCGCTAAGAGCTGGACACGATTGAGCAACTTCATTTTCACTTTTCACTTTCATGCATTGGAGAAGGAAATGGCAACCCACTCCAGTGTTTTTGCTTGGAGAATCCCAGGAACAGTGGAGCCTGGTGGGCTGCCGCCTATGGGGTCGCACAGAGTCAGACACGACTGAAGTGACAAAGCAGTAGCAGTATCCATATGTCAACACAGGTTCAAAACTACTGTGTCAGAGTAACAGCTAAATACCTGTGGCCTCTTCCCAGAGTTTAAATGTCCTATGTACAATGTAATCCAATTATTTTCCATAAAGGTCTATTTTCAAATCTATAGTATAATCAATAAGATTAAAAAACCAACACATTTATTTTTATTTAGAAAATTTTTCTTAACTAGTATTTCAAGATTCTATAAAGTCAGTGTGACAAATAACAGCGTTAAACACATTCTCCACAATGTGCCTGTATCCAAAATCTTACCTATAAAAAGAGAAAACGACTGCTTCCAAGTTTATGTAAGAATATTTATGAAAATACTAAGTGTTTATCTCCAGTTGGGAGGGTTTGTAGGTGACAGATTTTAATTTTTGTGTTTTTCCAACCTTGGAACATGTACTAACTTTGTAAAGATGAAAAAAATATATAATCTGTAAAAATTATCCCTCCTCCAAAATATTAGTGGAGTATTTCCTTTTGAAAACAGCAGAGTAAAAAGTGTTACTCACCTTTATAGCTTTGATGGCTGCCTTAGTAATTTGGGTCATTTTCGCTTTAGAAATGGGTGGCTTGTAGTCATTCAGGGAATACAACTGACGAAAAAGAACAAATTTTAAACACAGTAAAACTAATGGTCTCTATGAAATTACATGAAATTACAAAACATTTCTAATTTTACATCCTCAGTGAAATTAAAGTTCCACTTTTCTTTTAAAAGTCAAGTTCAGCATCATTAGCTATCAAGCAAATACAAATTAAAACCACTATGAGATTATCACTTTACACTTACTTGCTTACAATCAAAGAAGACAGACAAGTGTTAGCAAGAATGTAGAGAAATTGGAATGCAAAATGGTACAGCAGTTTTGGAAAACAGTTTGACAGTTCTTCAAAAAATTAAACATAATAATATGCAGTATGAGCCAACAATTCCACTCCCAGGTATATATCCAACAGATGTGAAAATATATGTTCCTATAAAAGTTATACACAGTCACGGCAGCATTATTCATAAAAAATCCATTAAAATTGGAAACCAGCTAAATGTCCATCAGATGAGGAATGAATAAACAAAATGTGTTCTACTGAATTAATGAAATATTAACCATGAAAATGGAATGAGGTACTTACTGATGCATGCTACAGCACAGATGAACCTCGAAAACATGCTCAGTTTAAAAAGTCACATTTAAAAGACCACGTTATAGAAATGCATTTATATGAAATGTCCAGAAAAAGAAATCTACTGGGGACTGTCCACAGCTGGGCCAGTTGGGGAGAAATGAGGAGTGACAATTGTGAGTACAGCATTTCTTTTTCAGGTGATGAAAATATTCTAAAATGGACTGAGGTGAAGACTGCACCACCATACCAAAAACCACTGAATTACACACTTTCAATTGATTAACTGTGTGGCATGTGAAGAATGTCTCCATATAATTGCTTTCAGAAGTCGAGACCTAATGTTTAGCAACAATCCCACTGTTCCCCCCCAAATTTGTTTTAAAGTTTCTCATATAAACAAAGGATAATACTGCTTAGAGAGAAAACAATTAAAGACAAGGTAGGGGAATTAAGCAGAAGACAACTAAGCTTAAACAAATCCGGATGAAAAGTGGGTCCTAGGTAATGCCAGGAATTTAACTACAATTACCTAGAAGAAGTCGAGAGACCAACTTTGGCCATCATGATCCTGAAAAGACAACTTGAACAGGGCTTCCCTGGTGGCTCAGCGGTAGAGAATCTGCCTGCCAAAGCAGGAGACGCAGGTTCAATCCCTGGTCTTGAAGATCTGACATGCCGCTGAGCAACTAAATCCGTCCACCACAGCTACTGATCCTGAGTTCTTCTAGAAGCCCAGGACCCACGACGACTGAGCCCAGGAGGCCAGACTGCTGAAGCCCTTGTGCTCCCCAACAAGAGAAGCCACAGCAATGCCTGCAGTGCCTGCACACTGCAGCCAGAGCAGTGCCCCTCGCCAAACAAGAGAAAAGCCCTCGCCAAAAAGACCCAGAGCAGCCCAAAAAGAAAAAAAAACTGGAACAGATGAAAGCAACTCAAAACAGCTTTAGCTGGTTAACCAACGAGGTAGTCCTCTGAGGTATTTGCTCCAGCACCCCTTATAAACTATTTATCATTGAATTCTACTGATTTTTACCCAGTTTCCCCCATATTTGTCTGTTCTTCCTCCAACCACCATGCCCCAAGTCCAAATTACCTTCGGCTCTCACATGGAGATGGCATGCCTATCTTCTCAAAAACTGATCTGATCAGGTGACTGATACCCACCCACTTCCTCTATCACCTTAAAAAGTTCAACGATTTTCCACTCATTACAGAAACAAAAATCTACAAAAACAACGCCCGTGCCTGGTCTAATTTCTGTCTCATCTCCTGCCATGCGCCCTTCCCCAGCTCTCTGCGCTAGGCACAATGGTCTTTTTTCAGTTCCCTACCACAGAGCCTTCCTCTATTTGGTATGGAACCAGGCTCTCCCCACTAGTTTTCCTAATGAGGAAAGCCTTCCTTCCATGTGCCCAATCAGAATTGTCTCCTTTATACCCTCACTGTACTGTGATTCACCTTTGAAACATTCATCACAGTAATATGACACTTGTATGATTATTTAACGAATATCTGATTTTTAAAAGTACTGTTCCAAAGGATGACAAAGACTGACAATCATGAGACAAAGGATATAAGTTCCTTTAAAGCAGTTTAAGCAGTAAGAGGTGAACTGTACCCCAAGAACTGTCCGAGCTGAAATGAACCCTGGTAGAAATATAAACATCTTTCCCTTTAAGCTCCCACAGAGGTGTCCACTTGTTGATGTAACCCTAACCAGGGTCACAATCTCATCAGATCCTTTAAGAAATCTCCTCTGTTAAACTCACACCAAATTTTAATACGCTCGTGGCCTCAATTTCTACTGTCTGTTTTATAAAATCTAACTGCATGCACGTCAACTTGCCAGGAGCAAAATAGCATGAACCCGTTCTGCAGTATCTACAGCAAGCTGTGTAAAGCCAAGTTCAACCTCCCAGAAGCTGTTGGCAGGCACAGACTGCAGCCCATCTGAGATCCAGACCTGCCCTCTCCTAAGTGGTAAAGAATCCATCTGCAATGTAGGAGACCTGGGTTTATTTAATCCCTGGGTTGGGAAGATCCCCTGGAGAAGGAAATGGCACTCCACTCCAGTATTCTTGCCTGGAGAATTCCATGGACAGTCAGGAGCCTGGCAGTTTACAATCCATGGGGTTGCAAAGAGTCAAGACATGACTGAGCAACTAACACTCTACTTCTGCTGCTGCTCTCTACTAGGAAAAAAGCTCTAAGAACAGAAACTCTGCCTTTTTTCCTTACATCTTTGTTTCCCTTTACCCACTCTTTATCCTCAGTGTCTGAGAGAGAAGAATTTATTAAGAATAAATTTAAGTGGACAAATACATATAAGACATAGGATTGTACAAGCTTTGCACAGAAACACCTGAATTTGAATTCCAACTCTGTTACAAGCTGCCAAACCTCTGAACCTTAGTTTTCTCATTTACAAAATAGAAGTAATATTCATTTCACAGAAACATTGCATATAAAGCTTTAAAACACACTTAAATCACTCAACAGGGTTAGCCATTATTAAAACTCTCTTTGGTAGGCATTTTCCATTTAAATGAACAATATTCAAGTGTGCATCAAACACCTATTCACTCAGGTTCCGGAAGGTCCATTCCATACTAATTTATATTACTAGGACAATGAAGACGCCTCAGTGTCTTCCCAGAGCTGACAATTCACTTCATTTTGTGTGGTTTCAGTCACCCTAAAGTCTCGATCAAGCAATAGTCCATATTCTAGCAGATCAAAAGCTTCTTTCTTCTTTTTTGGGGGGAGGGAGGCGCTGGTGGGGGTGGTGGGAAGAAAGAGGTAGATGAAATGTAATTTAGACTTACAGAACATTTCAACAGTGTCAAAAGTCAGCTCTTATCAGAGACGCTCTTTTAAAAAAATGTTTACTACTGCAGAAACTTAAAGTACTACTTAGAGAAATACTAAGCAATTATTAAGTACTTTTCAAAGGTTCACTTAATACATATGCTTTCAACTATCCAACAAGGTTCTCTAAAATCTCACTTCTTAAAATCTAATCACCAGAGAAGAGGCATAGATCATGTCATCTAATTCTTCACAGAATGCCTTTATTCAAATTTAACAACATCCCAGTATTGCCCTTCCTTTGGCTACTTAAGACTTATTGATTCACAGGAAAGATACTAAACAGCAGCCTGGGTTTTCAGTCCAATTCAGGCATTCTTTTGTTTTTCCAACTCCCTTCAGGTACACTGAAAAATCAGTAACATTTAAATTTTCTACTTTATCACTTGTAGGCATGATATGAAATGAGTATTTTTAGATCTGAAAATAACTTCAAATCACATCAGTTTCTAATGACTTTAATCAAGGCTTGAGCAATCTTTAACCTAAACAGTTTCTTAGTTGCTGTCTGGCTACCCCACCAAAAAGCTTATTTCTAACAAAGACTTTTAAAGTTGTCCACTGCTGATTAGGCCAGGGTTCAGCACAGCACGTATTTTAGGCTTTGAAGGCGACACAGCTGCTATCACACAACAGGCATCTTTCACTTCACTGTGTTTTGCAGGCACACTGAAGGCTGCGGCAACGCTGGGTTAGTTAGTGAAGAAGGCATGCTGACAAGCCTCCCGCACCAGTTAAGCTGTAAATGCAAAGGACAAGTTCTTGAAGGACATCAAGTGCGACTCCAATGAACACACAAATGATGAGCCAGCAAAGTGGCCTTACTGCGGATACAGAGAAAGTTTCAGTGTCTGGAGAGAAGAGTAAGCCAGCTGCCACATCCCGGAAAGCCAAAGCCAGAGCAAGTTTCTACTCCGCTCAATTCTCTGAAGGCTGGGATGTGAGGAGGCTGCCGAAGTGTGAAGCTAGCAGAGCTGACTCATGAGATTTAAGGAAAGAAGTCATCTCGGCAACACAAAAGTGCAAGCGAAGCACCAAATGCTGATGGAGAAGATGCAGCAACTTATGCAGAGGACATAGCTCCAATAATTAATGAAGGTTATCTCCACACACAATAGACTTTCAATGTAAACAAAACAGCCATAAGTTGGAAGAAGTCAGGTAGACTTTCACAGCTAACGAGGAGAAATCAATGCCTGCCTTCAAAGTTTCAAAAGACAGGCTGACACGCTTGTAAGGGGCCAATGCAGCAATGACTAGCAGAAGCCAGTACTCATCTAGCATGGGAAAAGTCTACCGCCTTCAAGGACCACGCTCAACCTACTATGCCCAGGCTGTCTCACTGGAACAACAAACTTGGATGACAGGACATCTATTTATAACATGGCTGACTGAAAATATTTTAAATCCATTGTTGAGATATACTGCTCAGGAAAAAAAATCCTTTCAAGATATTACTGCTCATCAACAACACACCTGATCACACCAGAGCTCTGATGGAGATTAGTGTTTGCATGACTGCTAACAACATCCATTCTGCAGCTCACAGATCAAGGATTCAGCTTTCGACCAAGGATTCATTTCAACTTTCAAGTCTTAATAAGAAATATATTTAGTAAGGTTATAGCTGCAACAGATAGTGATTCCTCTAGTGGTTGTAAACAAAGTAAACTGAACAGCTACTGGAAAGGATTCACCACTCTTGGTGCCACTGAGAACACTCATGATTCATAGGAGGGGTCAACACAGCAATGTTAACAGGGGTCTGAAAGAAGTTGATTTCAACCCTCATGGTATTTGACTTTGAGGGGTTCAAGACTTCATGGGGGAAGCTAGCTGTGGATGTGGTGGAAATGGCAAGAGAGCTAGAATTAGAAGTGAAGCACGAAGATGCGGCTACACTGCTGCATCTCATGGTAAAATCCTAATGGACGAGGAGCTGCCCCTTTTGGATGAGCAAAAAGGGGACAGAATTTTTCAAACAGAATTTTATCCTGGTGAAGATGCTGTGAAGATTGTTGAAATGACAACAAACAAATTAGAATATTACATAAATGTGGTTGATAAGACAGGATTTGAGAAGACTGACTCTGTTTTGAAAGAATTTCTACTATGGAAAAATGCTATCAAATAGTATTGCATGCTACAGAAAAATTGTTTGTAAAAGGAAGAATCAATCTATGCACCAAACTTCATTGTTTTCTTATTTTAGGAAACTGCCACAGCCACCCCAACCTTCAGCAACCATTACCCTGATCAGTCCGAAGCCATCACACTGAGCCAAGACCCTCCACCAGCAAAAAGATTACAAGATGATGGTTAGCATTGTTAGGCAATGAAGTTTTAAAATTAAGGTGTGTCCACGTTTTAGACTGAATGCCACTGCACACTTACTAGACTACAGTATAGTGTAAATGTAACTTTTATCTGCACTGGGAAAGCAAAAAATTCACATGACTCCCTTTATTGCGGTGGTTTACAATCAAACCCAAACACTTCCTCTTAGCCCTACATGTCAGAAAGTGTCCCCAACAATTTGTATATGAATGGGCAGGGTGTTTTCCAATGTAACTGTTTTACAAAAGCAAGTCAACACTGATTTGGGGCAATTTTACTTCTTAATCTTACAAACACAGTTTCATTCACTTGTTTACCTTTGAATAACCTCATGTCCTGCACTGTATTCAGGCACTCCCTCATCTATGTACTGAGTAACGCTCATTACCCAAAATTAAACAAAATGTTGTACTTCGCGCTTGCTATTTCAAGCAAACGCTTCACTACAAAAAGTTTAGTGCCTTTCCAATTTAAGCAATAGTAAATGATTTCTACTATGACCCTGAAAAGAGTGCAATAAAAAACTTATGACATGAAAAATCCAAGAGAACCAGCAAATTACGGTGAATCTTGCTCATTTACAGGTTACTGTTATGCTTCAAGACTGTTGATTCTAGGTCTAATAGGAATTAAACTTAAGTGTGAACCTAAGATATTAATCAACCCAATTCATTCTTCCCAACAATGGTCCTTTAGGCCTTGAGGGTCAGGATCCTTCAAATGGCCTTAGAAATCAGAAATCACAAAAGTTCCTGGAACCGACGCAATTTTGGTACTTTCAATCCAAGATAGCATGCTGACCACTTTTTCCTTTTCTTCCCCTTACTGGCAGGGCAAAAAAGGAATAATATCTTACAGGTGTTTAAAACTATATAAAAAGTAAAATGGGAAGGGGAAAAGGTTAAGATGTCATCTACTTCCAGAAAATGGAAATGTGGTAAGAGGACTGATGGGAAAACCACAAGCCGCAACACACACAAGATACAGCCAAAGAGGGAAATAACCTGCCCTGCAAAAATCCAGAGTCTCATCCATCAAAATCCAGGCACTCAGAGAGCACGAGCAGCACAATCAACTAACGTCTCATCCACTGCTGCAAAACGCCAGTAAACAATGTCTAAAAGTGAACATTAAAGAAACACATATAAAATTACTGGTTAGTGATATGAACGTTATCAGAAGAACTGAAGTTGTCTGGAGATCCAGCATAGGGTGAGAAGGAAGAGATTCCAATAAAATCTCTTTTGTACTTAAAAAAAATTACATGCATACATTATTCTGAAAAATATAACAATTATATTTTAATACAATCCTGTTCTAATTCCACTTACCAATCCTGGCCTTCCGCAGTGTATCTGTCCCCGAAAACTCATATGTTGAAGTCCCAACCCCTAGTATGACTGTGTAGTGACCACTGAACAACGTGAGAGTTACGGATGATGACCCTCCACATGGTCAAACATCCACACACAACTTACAGTCAGTCCTTCCTACCTAAGGTCCTACATCTATGGGTTCAACCAGCCACAGGATGCGTAGTACTGTACTATTTACTACTGAAAAATTTTGCACATGTAAGTGAACCCCCACAGTTCAAACCTGTGTTGTTAAAGTCAACTGTATTTGGAAACAGCCTTGATGGAGGTGTGGGCTTCCCAGGCAATGCAGTGGTACAGAATCCGCCTGCCAGAGCAGGAGATGCAGGTTCAGTCCCCGGGTCGGGAAGAACTCCTGGAGAAGGAAACAGCAACTCACTCCCATCTCCTTCCCTGGGAACCCCGTGGACAGAGGAGCCAGGTGGGGTACGGTCCACGGGGCCGCAGAGAGTCAGAGCCAACTCAGTGAGCGCGCACGCACTCATGCACGTGGCCTTGAGAGTGAAGCCTCACCCAGCAGAGCCACTGTCCTCCCAAGAGGAGCCTCCTGGGCGTCCTAGGCGGCACTGGAAGTAAGGAGCCCACCTGCCGGTCCAGGAGACGTAAGGGACACGGGTTCAAGCCCTGGGTCAGGCAGATCCCCTGGAGGAGGGCATGGCAGCCCACTCCAGTACTCTTGCCTGGAGAATCCTGTGGACAGAGGAGCCTGACAGGCTACAGAGTCACACAGAGTCCGGCACAACTGAAGCAACTTAGCACAGGCACACCAGAGACACCAGAGAACTAGCCCCCATTTTGGCCATGTGAATACACAGGAGAAGGCTACAGGACGCCCAGGACCCAAGGGTGCCTGCCAGGAACTCAGAGATGCCCGCACCCCCACCCAGCAAATAAAATGAGGCCTCAATCCGTTTACAACGGTAAGAAACCATATCCAGCCAACAATATGAATGAACTGGGGGAGAGGAGATCACAAACCTTAAATGAAAGCACAACCTTGCTGACGCATTGACCTCGCCTGCTGAGACCATAAGCAGAGGATCCAGCTAACCAGTAGCTGGTTCTGATCCATGGAAATTGTGAAATAAGCACATGGTGTTTTAAGCCTCGTGCTAAATTTGTGGCAATGTGTTACACAGCAACAGAAAATGAAGAAAGCAGAAGAAAGCTGTGAATGATTTATCTTTATTTTTCTAACTTAACTGCACAGACTTTTTACTTTACATAAATATTTTTGCAAAAAAATCATTTTTATAATTCAAAGTAGAAACTATAACTTCAAAATAAAAAACTTCTCTGCCTTTTCCTAAATAACTTTAAAAAATAGAAACTCAGTATTCTACATATAGGAATAAAAAGTTGAGTAACAGTCTAGTTTCACTGATAGTCATTTTAAAGAGCATAATATTCACCAACTTTAATACCTGAAAACCAATATATTTCATTACAAATTCTGCCTCAACAAATCAAAAATTATATATTCTCTATATCCAAAATTTCTCACTCCCTAATATATGAGGTCTCCTTTCTTTATATGGCACAACTTTCCATATTTTGGTTTGGAACACAACATAAAAATGTTTGATACTAGAAGCATGTAACAAAGTGACATATAAAATCAGACACACAGGACATAACAAAATGTGACCAGAGAACACTAACATTAGACTAACAGTAGCAGATTCAACATTAAGAAAATCATATTCTGAAAGAATAATGTGAACAATATTGACTTTTTCCTAAGGTTCTGAAAGCATATCTCTGTAAAAAGTAAAACAAAACTCTCCAAAAACTTGGGTTAATTTCTACTGGAGTAGCAATATTTTTGAGCAATCAGAATGTTTTAAAGAGCAAAGGCTAAGTAAAAGGCATCACAGAGATTCTGTGAGGACCATCACATCACATCAGGCTTTTAACCAATGCAGCACTCCCAATTTTATACTGAATACTGTGACAGTATAAAAACTCCCCTGGTGGTTCAAAAGATAAAGAACCCTCCTGCAGTGTAGGAGACCCAGGTTTGATCCCAGAATACAGAAGATCCCCTGGAGAAGGGAATGGTTACCCACCCCAGTATTCCTGCCTGGATAAGTCCATAGACAGACAAGACTGTTTACAGTCCATGGGGTCGCAAACAATCGGATAAGGCCGAGCGACTAACATTAACACGCTATGACAACTTCAGAACAAAGTTTCAAATGCCATCTTAAAGGAACAAAAAAAAAAAGAAAAAAGGGCCCTAAATAATTGCAAACACCAAAGCACAAAACCTGAAATGTGACATCTAAAAACCAGTGAGAGAACATAAAAAATAATCTTAAAAAAAAAAGTCATAACTTTTTTTTCTGGTTATAAAAATATTTTAGTATGGAAAAACTGAAAAAATGCAAAAAAAGCATGTAGATGGCAAAATATGCAAATCACCCATAATCCAACAATTCATTACTCATTCCAAAGATACTCAATTAATGCCTGGCACTACGGGTCCAATAGAGCAAGTATACAGTCCCTTCTCACGAACTGATGGGCTGCTTCTGGAGATGGACAATGTTCCAATGGACAGACAGACACACCTTGTAGAGTATAGTTAAGTAAACAATGAAGGTAACAATGTGATATGCTGAAGAGTATTGTACATCTTTCTCAGAATATTAAAACCAGAATCCTTTTAAATTATGATATAAAAAGGAAATGCCTATTTTAAAAATTTAAAATCTGAATTATGCAAAAATCTGTCCAAAAGATCAAATCTATACACCAAGCTTTTGGAGAGAGAAGGAGAAATCCTCTAGTTGAAAAAACAGTGGCGGGAGTGGGTGGGTGCATACATATCAAGGTGCCAACAAGAGTACTGTAACAAACACAAATGTTTATATCCTTCATAATAATTATCTTTAACTATCAGCTACAAGCAGTTTCACATAATTAGCTTATTATTAAGCAGAATATCCCATTTCTCAAGCATGACAGACATCTAAGGTTAATATTACAGTTCTGAATACTGTCAAAAAGGAACACTTAACACTGCATTAGTAACAAAGAAAAACTATCAACTCTCCCCCAAAAGGTTATCCTTTAAAAAACGAAATACAGGCTACAAGAACTTATTTGCATGGTCCTTTCATTCAACATTCAAATTTATACAGCCTTTCCAAGTGCCTGGAATAAATGGGGTTAAAAAATACTCTTAAAAAAAAAGAGAAGGAGAAATAACCTATGACATCCCTTTTATGTGGAATCTAAAAAGAAATGATACAAATGAACTTACAAACAGAAAAAAACTCAGGGACTTAAGAGAAGGAACTTATGGTTTACACTGGGTGGGTGTGGGGAAGGGATGGTTAGGAGTTTATAATGGACACGTTATTTGGTTGCTAAGTTGCGTCTCTGTTGCGTCTCTTCTGCGACCCCAAGAACTGTAGGCTCCTCCAGGCTCTTCTCTGTCCATAGGATTCCCAGGCAAGAATACTGGAGTGGGTTGCCATTTCCTCCGCCAGGGGATCGTCCTGACCCAGGGATCAAAACCAGGTCTCCTGCATTGACAGGTGGATTCTTCACCACTGAGCCACCAGGGAAGCCTAATGAACATACATATACACTGCTATGTTTGAAATGGATAACCAACAAGGAGCTACCGTACAGTACATGGAACTCTGCTCAATGTTCTGTGGCAGCCTGGATGGGAGGGGAGTTTGGGGGAGCATGGGTACATGTGTATGTATGGCTGAGTCCCTCCACTGTTCACCTGAAGCTATCACAATATTGTCAATTGGCTATACTCCAAGACACAATAAAAGGTTTAAGTTAAAAAAGTGCACAGGAGTTAGTCAAAGCGGAGGAAGCCACTGTGGCGTCTCTCCCTCGCTGTCACAAGCAAACCCTACAGACTAATGTAAAAAAGTAACTAGCTACATGAGGACTCTGAGAAAGGGAATACCAGACCGACTGGGGTTAACCTGAACAGTGACCAGTTACAGCGGGCAGGGAGCTGCGTGTCGATGTTGAAGTAAATTTCAGTGTTTACTGTTCCTCCGTTGTCTCTGGCTTTGATCCCAGAGCTGGTGTTATCAAATGGTGCAGCCAATACTACAATCAAAAAGTGAAGTCGTTCAGTCGTGTCCGACTCTTTGCGACCCCACGGACTGCAGCCTATCAGGCTCCTCCATCCATGGGATGTTCCAGGCAAAACTACTGGAGTGGATTGCCATTGCTTCTCCACAGGATCTTCCCAATCCAGGGATTGAACCCAGGTCTCCCACACTGCAGGCAGACGCTTTACCCTCTGAGCCACCAGGGAAGCCCATACTACAATCAAAGGCACTAGGGACAAGCCCCTTCAGCCACCCACAAGACAAGGTAAAAGGAATCTTCCCTGCTACTAGGGGGAGGCTGGGGTGAGGGAAGAAAAACTCCTGCTCCCCCTGATCTTCCCAGGCCCTGCTAGGGGTTAAAGGCCAGCCACTGTTTTGCCACTTCAGCACCAAAAACCCAAGAGAAAAGCCATTTCCAGGTAGGAAAAAAGGCCCCTACTACCCAAAAAACACCATTTCCTTTTCTCGCCACTTCTCTCCGAAGGTTAGCTTTCTGGCCAGAGAACAGGAGAAGGATGCACTGGGATCTGGAGAGAGAGGGGGTCCCAGAGAGAACCAGAGAAGGGGAGCCCCTGGATCTGTGCCAACCGAAGCCCTGGACCCATCCGAAAGGCAGCCACGTGAAACAGACCCCAAGAGGCCCACAAAGGCTCTGAGAACTAAATACCTATGTAACCACTACCCAGGACCCAGATAACTGAGCGGCACAAATGCTGAGCACATCCAAGCAGCACAAGAAATGCTCTGAAAACTGAACTGACATTATTACATCATTGAAAAAGCAAAAGAGTTCCAGAAAAACATCTATTTCTGCTTTATTGGCTATGTCAAAGCCTCTGACTGTGTGGATCACAATAAACTGTGGAAGATTCTGAAAGAGATGGGAATACCAGACCATCTGACCTGCCTCTTGAGAAACCTGTACGCAGGTCAGGAAGCAACAGTAAGAACTGGACAGGGAACAACAGACTGGTTCCAGATAGGAAAAGGAGTACGTCAAGGCTGTATATTGTCACTCTGCTTATTTTACTTACATGCAGAGTACATCATGAGAAACGCTGGGCTGGATGAAGCGCAAGCTAGAAGTCAGACTGCCGGGAGAAACATCAATAACCTCAGATATGCAGATGACACCACCCTTATGGCAGAAAGTGAAGAGGAAGTAAAGAGACTCTTGATGAAAGTGAAAGAGGAGAAAGTGAAAGAGGAAAGTGAAGAAGTTGGCTTAAAGCTCAACATTCAGAAAACTAAGATGATGGCATCCGGTCCCATCACTTCATGGCAAATAGATGGGGAAAACAGTGGCTGACTTTATTTTGGGGGCCTCTAAAATCACTGCAGATGGTGATTTCAGTCATTAAATTAAAAGACGCTTACTCCTTGAGAAGGAAAGTTATGACCAACCTAGATAGCATATAAAAAGCAGAGACATTACTTTGCCAAAAAAGGTCCGACTAGTCAAGGCGTTGGTTTTTCCAGTGGTCATGTATGGATGTGAGAGCCGGACTATAAAGAAAGCTGAGGGCCGAAGAATTGATGCTTTTGAACTGTGGTGTTGGAGAAGACTCTTGCAAGTCCCTTGAACTGCCAAGGAGATCCAACCAGTCCATCCTAAAGGAAATCAGTCCTGAATGTTCTTTGGAAGGACTGATGTTAAAGCTGAAACTCCAATACTTTGGCCACCTGACGCAAGAGCTGACTCATCTGAAAAGACCCTGATGCTGGGAAAGACTGAAGGCGAGAGGAGAAGGGGACGACAGGATGAGATGGTTGGATGGCATCACCGACTCAATGGATGTGAGTCTGAGTGAACTCCGGCAGTTGGTGATGGACGGGGAGGCCTGGCGTGCTGCAGTCCATGGGGTCGCAAAGAGTCGGGACATGACTGAGGGACTGAACTGAACTGAAAAGGCCAAGACAGAACTTGCATCCTGAATCAAACCGAACTAAATGTCTGCTAAACAAAAATCAACATTTTTCAGAGAATAAAGTACCACAATATTGAAAATATCCACTATATGAGCCAAATTTATTTGACACAGCAAAACACACACGCTCTCTGTGTCTCGCTCTCTCGCTCTCACTCACTCACTCACCCGCTTTCCCAGAAAATCTGTCCACAGTGATCAAGAGGAAAAAATAACCAACAGATGCTAACAACAAGATAATGCTTCTGTTGCAATTATCACTAAGAACTTTAAAGAAGTTATAATCATTATAAATAAGGTAAAGGAGAAAACTCTTCCAATAAATGCTATGTTTTCAGCACAGAACGAGAAACTACAAAAAAGAACCAAATGAAAATGCCAGAACTGAAAAACACAGTATCTTGAGGAAAATGATAGCAATCACTGTATCCAAGAGCTGTAAAATTTTACTAGTGACTTTATATAATTGCAACTTCATAAATAAAAGAAGTGCAAAAACAAGACCAGGAAAAATGTTCAGGAAAATGTCTAAAAAATGAATATGATTTACTAGGCATAGACAATTTTTAAAATTAAAGTCTGATCACATATTTCTTTTTCCATTTCACACCATTCCTTCCACCATAGAATAAATCTTTTCTTCATCTTTTACTTTCCTTCAAAGTATAATTTAACCTACTAAATGAAAAGCTTCTCAAGGTAATTCTAGTCCAATTCAAACAAAACAGAACAAAATGGAAAATAATAAAGCACAATGACTAATCCCTGATGAGATTTTTTCCCTGTTATATATTTACATATATAACTACCGACTCATGATACAAACTATATCTCTTACAATGGGCTGCAGCAAAAAATAATTTTGAGAAGCACTGCTCCAGCTCACACTTATAGGTAGAAAGTAATACTAAAATTAATTATACAGAAAATAAAACATGATTAACTTCTCTCTGTATAATTCAGCTTGCCAAAAAATAGGCTTAAAGGGCAATCTTTGTTTTCTTTTTTTAAAGATTAGCAAGGATCTAAAGATGCAAAAGACACAAGTATAAAATTCACAGTTGTTTTTCTTAGTTGTAATCAGAAGAATGGGGATGGGAGAAATTTTCATATCTAAAATCATACACTAAAAAATAAATAAAATAAAACCATACCCTCCACCAGTGGTATGTATGTATGTATATATGTGTGCAGATAAAACAGACAAAGATCCTTCTCCTCCTGAAACTATTATACACCCTGCTTACTCTCTTCATGGCAACTTAATCACAATGTAAAATTGTTTTGCTCATAATCTGTTTCCTGTTGGGTCCATTTCCCAATATCTCCATTCATCCATCCACTTCAGAAAACAGTGACATTACATACTACAGATTCTCAATAAACAGTTACCAACATCAGTCTTTTTTAATATCCTCTACAATGTCTAAAATAGTTCCTTGCACACATCAAATACAAACTGATTTAAATGATAAATTAGCTTACTAGGTTCTAAAGATAATCATGTAAACAAATTCCAGGTAGAAAAATAAATTTATCCATCTTCTTCATATCTAAATGCATCTGAATGCAATACATCTATTTTGCTCAAAGGAGCAGAATGCCAAGGCCAGACTGATGATGTACATTTCTTAACTTGCCATGCCCCCAAACTTTACTTTTAATAATCTTTGCAACCCTGTATCTACAACCCTATGCCAGTATCCATGGAAATAAAGAATTATTTCAAAGAAGCAGAATGTCTATGAAACAATCTCCAACATAATTTATGACTGATGTATCATAATCACCCTTGTATACTTATTTTCAAATTTACTTTGAGAGTTAATCATAAGCACTCACAAAATAACCTTTCTCAGATCACTAAGTTTTATTTTCCAGGTAAAACCAACTAAAACAAAGAACTGAGAAATAGCCAAACTGAACCAATTAACAGTTCAAAGCTAATCAGTGACTTAAATCCATATCCACTGATAAGCTACTGTAGATATGCACAATACATTAAGCTCTTCAGGGGATAAAAGGTAACATGAAGACCTTCACCCCAACTATGTAACAATCTACTAAAGTGGAAAGGGAGGGTAATAGACACACAACTGCTGTAGTATTATACAGCACCATCCTTATGGCAGAAAGCAAAGAGGAATTAAAGAGCCTCTTGATGGAGGTGAAAGAGAAGAGTGAAAAAGCTGGCTTAAAACTCAACATTTAAAAAACTAAGATTATAGCATCCAGTCCCATCACTTCTTGGCAAATAGATGAGGAAACAATGGAAACAGTAACAGACTTTATTTCCTTGGGCTCCAAAATAACTGTAGATGGCGACTGCAGCCATGAAATTAAAAGACGCTTCCTCCTTGGAAGAAAAGCTACGACAAACCTAGACAGCATATTAAAAAGTAGAGACATTACTTCACCTACAAATGTCCGTCTAGTCAAAGCTATGGTTTTTCCACTATTTATATATGGATGTGAGAGCTGGACAATAAAAAAGGCTGCACACTGCACTGAAGAACTGGTGCTTTCGAACTGTGGTGGCTGGGAAAGACTCTAGAAGAGTCCCTTGGACAGCTGGACAGCAGGGAGATCAAACCAGTCAATCCTGAAGGAAATCAGTCCTGAATATTCACTGGAAGGACTGATGCTGAAGCTGAAACTCCAATACTCTGGCGACCTTGTGCCAAGAGCTGACTCAATGGAAAAGACCCCGATGCTGGGAAAGATTGAGGGCAGGAGGAGAAGGGGGCGACAGAGAATGAGATGGTTGGATGGCATCATCGACTCAACGGGCATGAGTTTGAGCAGACTCCAAGAGATAGTGAAAAGACAGGGAAGCCTGGCGTGCTGCCGTCCATGGGGCCACAAAGAGTCAGACACGACTGAGTGACTGAACAACAACAAACAGATTCTCAGTATTCTGAGACTCACCACTGTCAGCCCTGATATTCACTAATGATTTCAAAGGTCTCTGAAATGTGGTGGTAATGCTCAGCTGCTCAGTCGTGTCTGACTCACAGGTAATTTTTTGGAGAGACTAATTTGAAATGTGTATATTAAAAAGTTGTGTAAGGTCAACAATTAGTGCTTGAGCACCTTTGTCTTTTCCCCTCTCACGTTCCCACAGGCATTTTTAAAAAGAGTAACTTACAGAAATAGTATTTAGAAACTGGGGGATCCATAGAACCTTAAGACTTTGCCTCATGAAAACAAGAACACGGGGAATATAATTCAGTGCCAAAATAAAAACTGCTACTGGGAAGGGCATTCAGACAAATGAAATGTAGTCAGAAATAACAGAAGGTTTAATAAAGAAAATGGAAGTTGAAATGGACTGACTGGAAAAGAGCGCATGCCTGTGACAGCTATGATTCTGCTTCTACACGGTTTGATGAATATGTACAGCATGTTCATTAACAAACCTCTCCCGACAGGCGGTGATGTCCACAAAGGACTAAAGACGTGGCTATTTTCTAATGGGAATGCATTAAAATCTAAACAGTGTGTGCTTTCCTACTGGAGGATCACTAAGTGCCAAAAATAAGACACAAGGATGGGAATATATACTGCATAGCTTTGCATATAGTAAATCTTCCCATTTCACAGCATTTGCAAATATGCATTGCATATGGACACGAGTCTGAGTGATCTCCGGGAGTTGGTGACAGACAGGGAGGCTTGGCGTGCTGCAATTCATGGGGTCGCAAAGAGTCGGACATGACTGAGCGACTGAACTGAACTGATGATAAGTATGCTGCTGCTACTAAGTCGCTTCAGTCGTGTCTGACTCTGAGACCCCACAGATGGAGGCCTACCAGGCTCCTCTGTCCCTGGGATTCTCTAGGCAAGAACACTGGAGTGGGTTGTCATTTCCTTCTCCAATGCATGAAAGTGAAAAGTGAAAGGGAAGTCGCTCAGTCGTGTCAAAAAAGGGACTGGGAATCCCCAGGGAATCTGACCTTGAAGGCCAGCGGGATTTGATTATAGGACTTGCAGAGGACTGGAGGAAAGAGACTCCAGTCTTGAAGGCCACAAACAAAATTTTGCCCGCACCAAGACCCAGAGGAAAGGAGCAGTGTACCCAGAGGAGACTGAACCAAAACCACCTGCTGTGTCGGAGGGCCTCCTGTGGAGGCATGGGTCAGCAGGGGCTGCCACACAGCCTGGGTCACCTTGGGCCAAACAACTACCAGGGAGGGAGTGCAACCCAACCCATCAGCAGATAACTGGATTGGAGTTTTACTGAGCAAGGCCCTGCCCACCAGAGCAAAAAATAGTTTTTCCCAATGCCAGTCCCTCCCATCAACAAGCTTACACAAGCTTCTTAGCCTCATCCATCAGAAGGCAGACAGAAGAATCTGCACAGCTTCACAGAGGCTAAACCAAAAACCATATTACAGAAAGTTAATCATGATGAAAAAGCAGAAAGTTATGTTCCAGATGAAGGGACAAGATAAAACCCCAGAAAAACAACGAAATGAAATAGAGACAGGCAAACTTCCAGCAAAAGAATTCAGGATAATGATAGTGAAGATAATTCTGGGTCTCAGAAAAAGAATGGAGGCAAAGATTGAGAAGATGCAAGAAATGTTCACCAAAGACCTACAAGAATTAAAGAATCAAATAGAGATGAATAATAAAGACAAATAATACACTAGAAGGAATCAATAGTGGAATAACTGAGGCAGAAGAACAGACAAATGACCTGGAGGACAGAATGGTAGAAATCACTGCCACAGAACAGAATATAGAAAAAAGAATGAAAAGAAATGAAGACAGCCTAAGAAACATCTGGGACAACATTAAACACACCAATATTTGCATTATAGGGGTCCCAGAAAGAGAAGAGAGAAAGGACCTGAGAAAATATTTGAAAAGCTAATAGCTGAAAACTTTCCTAATATGGGAAAGGAAATAGTGAACCAAATCCAGGAAGCAGAGTCTCCAGAGAAGGATAAACCAAAAGAGGAACACACCAAGATACACAGTAATCAAACTGACAAAAATTAAAGACAGAGATAAAATATTAAAAGCAACAAGGGGAAAATGACAAATAATGTGCAAGTGTAACAAAAGGGAAAGGGGCAGAGTGCAACTTTTCCAAGAATGACACAGTCCAAGGACACAACAGAAACTGATTATTAGAATCGAATGGGACCAAGGTGGCAGACTGAAGTTCCAATCCTTTGGCCTCCTGATGCAAAGAACTACCTCATTGGAAAAGACCCTGATGCTGGGAAAGACTGAAGGCAGGAGAAGGGGGCGACAGAGGATGAGATGGTTGGATGGCATCATTGACTCGATGGACATGAGTTTGAGCAAGCTCTGGGAGATAGTGAAGGACAGGGAAGCATGGGGCGTTGCAGTCCATGGGATCACAAAGAGTCAGACGTGACTGAGCTGAAGACAGCAGACAAAACTAGACCTTGATCCTCAATTCAGCAAGTGAAATGACACACCCAGAGGTGCCATGACAGCTCCAAGGCTCTGTTAAAAGACCAAGGAGTGGGCGGTAGCCCAAATCCTGGAAATCTCCGCCCCTTCCCCAAAACAGTTGGAATAATCCTCCCACTCATTAGTATGAAATTACTCAGCCTATAAAAACTAACCACGCCACATTTCGGGGCCACCCTCTGAGATGGCCCACACTGTCTGTGGAGTGTGCTTCTCTCTTAATCTGAAAAAATCCAGTTCTCACCTTTCACTTTCTCTCTCACTTAATTGTTTCTGTGGTGAGACATTAAGAACCTGAGCTTCATTAGGTCCTGAAACCAAGTACTGTGGGTTTTGGCTGGGTTCGAGTTCCAGCACATGGGTTCAAGTCCCAATCCTTGGCAAATAGTTTCACAAGGAAACTTCACTCAGGTTATCAGCTGATTTCTCAACAGAAACTCTACACACCAGAAGGGAATGACATAAAATACTTAAAAGTGATGGAAGGAAATAACCTAAAACCAAGCATACTCTACCCATCAACTTTCCTTCAGATTTGATTGAAAAATCAAAAGCTTTCCAGACAAGGAAAATTTAAGAGAATTCAGCACCACCAAACCAGCTTTACAACAAAGCTAAAGGAACTTCTCTAGGTAGAAAACCAAGAGAAGGAAAAGACCTACCTACAGAAAATAAACCCAAAACAATTAAGACAATAGGATATATATTAACAATACGGTTCAAAATTGGGAAAGGAATACGTTAAGATTGTATATTGTCACCCTGCTTATTTAACTTATATGCAGAAGCTGGAATGAAGATTCATCCAGCATCCTTATGCTGGATGAAGCACAAGCTGGAATCAAGACTGCTGGGAGAAATATCAATAACTTCAGATATGCAGATGGCACCACCCTTCTGGGAGAAAGCCAAGAGGAACTAAAAAGCCTCTTAATTAAGGTGAAAGTGAAAAAGCTGGCTCAAAACTCAACATTCAAAAAACTAAGATCGTGGCATCCGGTCCCATCACTTCATGACAAAGAGATGGGAAAAAAAGGAAACAGTGACAGACTTTATTTTCTTGGGCTCCAAAATCATTACAGATGGCAACTCCAGCCATGAAATGAAAGACGCTTGCTCCTTGAAAGAAAAGCTATGGCCAACCTAGACAGCGTATTAAAAAGCAGGAACATTACTTTGCAGACAAAATCCATCTAGTCAAAGCGGTGGTTTTTCCCGTAACTATGTATGGATGTGAGAGTTGGACCATAAAGTTGAGCGCCGAAGAATCGATGCTTTTGAACTGTGGTGTTGGAGAAGACTCTTGAGAGTTCATTGGACTGAAAGGAGATCAAACCAGTCAATCCTAAACGAAATCAGTCCTGAATATTCATTGAAAGAACGGATGTTGAGGCTGAGGCCGAAGCTCCAATACTTTGGCCAACTGATACTAAGAGCCAATTCACTGGAAAAGACCCTGATGCCAGGAAAGAGTAAAGGTAGGAGGAGAAGGGGACGACAGAGGACGAGACGGTTGGACGGCAGCAGCAACTCAAAGCATACGAGTTTAGCAAGTTCTGGGAGATGGTAAAGAACAGGGAAGGTTGGCATGCTGCAGTTCATGGGGTCGCAAAGAGAAGAACATGACTGAGTGACTGAACAACAACAACAAACCAATAATCACAGGTAAATGGATCAAGTGCACCAACCAAAAGATGTAGACTGGCTGGGTGGATGAAAAATAGGCACGTATGCACTTTCATGGGCTTCCTTGGTGGCTCAGACGGTATAAAGAATCTGACTGCAGTGTGGGAGACCTGGGTTTGATCCCTGGGTTGGGAAGATCCCCTGAAGGAAGGCATGGCAACCCACCCCAGTATTTCTGCCTGGAGGAGGAGCCTGGCGAGCTACAGTCTGTGGAGTCGCAAAGAGTAAGACATCACTGAGCATCTAAGCACAGCACAAGCTCTTCCACTTATCACATCACTCTGCTTGACCCCCTCAAACTGTATGCAATTATTTTACACTGTTAATAATGTTCCCATTATGGCTTGTAACTGTAATTATCTTTTATTTTTTGTCCGGCTCTTGACTGTAAAAACTGATAAACTTTTAAAACTGATAAATCTTAACTATTACTTAAAACTATTGTATCATGACTGGTCAATAGAAAAATTATAGAACTCTATTATCACAAAAAATATGATTTACTAGAAAAACCTGTAATCACTTTTTAAAATCCAGATGCACACCAGAATTATCTTGAAATTTGTGGAAAAATACAAATGCCCGGGTATTGCTTTCTCCAGAGCTCCAGACGTTTCCAATGTACAGCCATGTTTAAAAACAACTAGACTATTATGATCATCTTTTACTTTTATCTAGTTTCACTTTTTCTATTTCATATTCACTGCTCCCATTTCATTAAGTTTTCCAATTTTTTCCAATATTTTCCAACTCTTTTTTTGATGTTCTTTCTCAAGCCTTTATCAAGTGTAGTAGAAAAGCTTTTGTATACGGATATATGCTGCTGCTGCTAAAATGCTTCAGTCGTGTCCAACTCTGTGCGACCCCATAGACAGCAGCCCACCAGGCTCCCCCGTCCCTGGGATTCTCCAGGCAAGAACATTGGAGTGGGTTGCCATTTCCTTCTCCAACGCATGAAAGTGAAAAGTGAAAGTGAAGTCACTCAGTCGTGTCCGACTCTTTGCGACCCCATGGACTGCAGCCTACCAGGCTCCTCCGTCCATGGGATTTTCTAGGCAAGAGTACTGGAGTGGGGTGCCATCGCCTTCTCCGATACGGGCATATAAATATGTGTAATATAGGTATTTTAGAAAACATGAATTTTTGCCTAACTAAAAAAATTATGACATTTTGATTCTACTTGTTTGACTCAGTATAAGTAGAATGTTAGATTTTTAAATTAAAAAACAGATATGCAACAAGCAACAAAGGTTTACTGTGTAAAACAGGGAAATACAGTCAGTATCTTGTAATAACCTATGATGGAAAATAATTTTAAAAATATTGTATGTGTATCTGAATAAGTGAATCACCTTGCTGTGCACCTGAAACACTGTGAATCAACTGCACTTCAGTAAAATACATTTATTAAGAAAACAAAATCTGCACACTTGAAGGCAAATGAACCTGGAAGGTTTCTCACCACACAAGGTGACTGAAAGTTGTTTGATAAGATTAATTTAGTAATCTAAAAAAATGTACTTCTACTGTATGAACTGAAGAGAACAAAGAATAATACATTAAAAACCAATTAAACCAAGCAGAGAGCGATGACAACCTGGACTAAAGTATTCGTACTAAGAATAAAAAGGAAGGGAAGGATAGAAAATGTATTTTTAAAAATAATTCATAGAATTTCACAACTGAAAAGATACAAATCAAAGAGAGGCACCTATGAAAAATCCAAGTTTTCAGGTCTGAGTGTCAGGAACACATTTTTACTACTAACATAAACAGGAGATCTAAAAATAAGTTTTAGAAGAAAGACAAGTTTAGATTGGGGGATAAAAATATCATCTGATGTACACAGAGTACTCAGAAGATATGGGACTGAATTCCGTAAGAATTCAGAGAAAAGCAAAAAACACAGTCTTTCTAAAGAGCTAAGAGTTGAAGCGATGAAGAATAAATAATGAAAACTGAATAGAAGAAAAAGAATAAGTAGATCAAAAGCATACTAGGCCTTAGAGTAAAATCATTTCAGAAATATGAGCAACAAATACAAAGACTGAAAAAGAGAGACAGGCAGGAGCGTAATAAAGAAGAGGATAATAATTACTTTTCCCTTCTATGGCATGCTGTCAACTCCTAAGCACGATCATATGTACTGTATCACTTTTAGCTTCAGAATGGCCCAGTAAGATTAGTATTTCTTATTCTCATTTTGTCACTTTACAGATATATAAACTTATGGTAACTGACCTAACTAAATTCAAACTGGTATTAAGCTTCAGAAGCATGTCTCAAACCCAATTATTCTGGCTAACCCAACCTTCAGTTTACAAAATAAAGCAAAGTCCACCAGGTAGCAGCCAACTAAATATATACAACTGAGTCACGGAGTTGATGGTAGACAACTGTGGAGACAACCATGTAACAATATCAACCTAACTGATAACCAAGAAGATTTGAAGACAACACATTATGAAGCTTATATGTCTAGTGATCAAATAACAGTTAAGTTTTAACTCTTTCAACGCTTAACAAGGAAGCTCACTTTCTCTAAAAGATTTAATTCAATTAACATTATCACAGACCAACTCCATCTTTCTCACCAAAGCTAAGACACATGATATTTTGGGTTTGAAGGCAATATTACAAAACTAATTTGGCAATAAATGTGGAATGTGAAAAATTCCAAACATTGAAAACTCTCATTCACTGCACCCTATCCACATACTTCTCTCCTAGGAAATAAACACTGCTAAAGGCTGACAGGCTACTTATCAGAATTTTCTATAGGCATTTATGTATGTATATGTTTATAAAGGTAAATGTATACATGTATATATGTGACATACATACTTTAAATACAATCTGGTGCAAAATTATACTATTAACCACTTAAAAATCGATTCTCTTAAAAGCCTTGCTGGATTTAGTACAAACACTGAAATCCTTATAAATGAAGACCAATAATAACACTGGTCCAAAATACACCATGGTCTGTATTTTGTTAGCGTCTGACATTCAAAAGTTTTGTTCAAGTATTTCTCCAACTTGGAAAATATGTTGGATATAATCTAGCTCTTTATAGCTCATATTTTCCAAAACTTTTATCCATTATCAAAATACTACAATATTAAAATACTTTCCAGGGCCGCAAAGACATCCACAATGACACTAAATGTTCCCAGATGAGCTTCTTTTTTTTAAAAAAAAAGGCAGTTTTCTTGCTAGGCTGAGTTGCTTCACTCCTGTCCGACTCTACTTTGAAAAACAGCTATTATTAATTTTGTAGCATTGTTGTGCTTTAAAATACCTAGCAGTTTTCTAAACAGTAGTCTGTGAAAAATTAAAGAAAGAAGTTAAAGAGCAGTCACCATTATTAAAATTATAAACATGCTACCAATACAGGCTTACAGAGTAACTGTATCCTTCTCCTACAAGAAAGGTACAAGGTATGTTACACAAAGGGTTTTTTTTTTCCTTCACTTTTCTGCAGAGGGTGTACTGTCTGTTGTTGTATAATACATGCTTGCCAAGGAATGCAGGTTTCCTACGGTATCTTATTCTATGAGCAGGAAAGCAGCAGCCCAGGAGTTTGTTCCTCATTCTGATCCAAGTTCAGCATAATGTGATAATAATTTACTAAAAATCACCAATTCCCATTCCGCCTCCACCTACAACATACAGAAAAATCTCACTCAAGCAGTTACACTGAAAAAGTGAAAACAATGAACCAAGAGAGAGAGCAGAAACTTCTAATTTGGTTGCTAACTATGTGCCTCTCATAAGCTGTGACTCAACAAATTTCATCATCTTTGGGTCTTAATTCTTCACCCATCTATTAAATGATAAACTATCACAAGTGTTTCCGGTCTAAAACTTGTAATTTCTGGAAATCAAGTTGAAGCACTAACAAGGAAGTAAACAAGGAACCCAACCATAGAACTGATAACTACAAATGTGTAACATGAGTGTCAGGGTCTCTGCTGGGCGCTGTGCTCAGTCCTGTCTGACTCTTTGCAGCCCCGTGGACTGTATCCCACCAAGCTTCTCGGTCCATGGAATTTTCCAGACAAGAATCCTGGAGGGGATTGTCATTTCCTACTCTAGGGGATCTTCCCGATCCAGGGATCAAACCTCTCTCCTGCATTGGCAGGCAAATTCTTTACCACTTTGCCACCTGGGAAGCCAAGGGTCTCCAGCTACATCATTCTACAATCAAAGACAACAGGACTTTCCCAGTGGTACAGCTGATAAGACCTACCAGTGCAGGGGATGTGGGTTCTATCCCTGACCCAGGAAGATTCCACATGTTGTCGAGCAACCAAATCCACGCAACACAATTACCAAGCCCGGAAAAAGCCCATACTGCAGCTACTGAAGCTCACGTGCCCAAGAGCCCACACTCCACAAAAGGAGAAGTCACCACAACGAGAAGCCTGTGCAGTGACAGGAAGAGCAGCAGCCTCCACTCGCTCCAACTAGAGAGAGCCTGCGCACAGCAACGAAGACCCAGCACAGCCAAAAATAAACATAATTAACTTATTCTTAAAAATCAAAGAGAACAGAAATGATTCTCCACGGGAGACAACAAAATGTATACACACACACATACATATAGAAAAATAACTTCAGTTTACTAGGTTCTATTTCTAATGATATAGCATTTAAATTCACAAATCCACGCTCACAATAAATTGGTTATTGTAGACAGGGTTAAAATAAAAAAACTACATAACCAAGAGGAGCTAATGAAACACTTGATGATATAAGCAGGCTCAATGTTAAAGACTTCTAATAAAATTTCATCGAACAGAATTTAAATCTTTGCTTCCGGTTCATACAATTCACTACTTAACTTTTAATTATATATAAGAACCAGATGCTTGGATAAACAATTTAAAATCAAGCAAATTCGAAGCAGAGTTGCTTTAAGATGTCCTTATATTCACAAACACAGGATGATAAAAAGGTCAAGCCTAAAAAACAAACAAACAAAAACTGACTAAAAGATTCTACAACTTTTTGCCTTAAGCCTTTTTCTCTTCATCATCTCCTCCTAATCTCCATCTCTAGCCTATTCTTTAAATACTTGACCTATATCCATCTCCATCCTGATGACATCAAATTGTCCAGGTGCATGGAACTACTATTGTATTTAACAAATCAATGGTCTTTGGGTGGTTGAGATATATGGGTGATTTCAATTCTCCCCACCCCAACTCTTTTATTCTAGGTAGGAAAATGCCCCCTCATCTGACCCATCCTGCCAAACTACCTTCTTCCTCAAATGATATGCTCTTCCTGATTTACCATAATTGTAACCGGACCACATCATCTTATCTACCCTCTAACACAAAGCCCTGACACCACACTCTTCCTTAAAACCCTTTAGAATCTCCATTCTCTTGATTAACAAGGAAATCTTGGGCATCGTATATACAAAGACCCTTCATCTGAAGATCCTTACCCATTTTCCTGAAAAAGATCTTCTGCCTTTGCCTTATGCATGTCTCATACTCTGTACAAGATTATATACAAGGATAGTAAACACATACTACAAATGTCTACACCACTACTCTTTGTATCATAGGATTCGTATCATATTATCTTTATTCTTTGTGATCATCAATTCACAACCCCAACCCTTTTAAAATATGAGCTGAGAAAAAAGATGTAATTAACCTGGTAACCACTCTCCAATGCCTGATAGATGGCAAATACGCATAAATAACAAAGCTCAAAGGACCAGCAACTACTTTCTAGTATTCCTTCCAACTTTGCTGTTACATTAGAACCATCATGGGTTATTACTGTATTCTAGCAATTTGAAAACTGCATTACAATTAAAATAGAATGAAAAAATAGTCTGATAATCCTGCTGTTCTGTCTCTCAGTCATGTCCAACTCTCTGCAACCCCATGAACTGCAGCATACCAGGATTCCCTGTCCTTCACGATATCCTGGAGTTTACTCAAACTCATGGCCATTCAATCGATGATGCCATCCAACCATATCATCCTCTGTCGCCCCTTTCTCCTCCAGTCTAGCAAAACAAAGTAAGCACTCACAGAATTATTTGGAATAACTCCCTGCTTAACAGCTCTAAGAGGTCTGAGATAGCTAATCCCTTGATTTTGCAAAGGATCAAATCAACCAAAGTACTGACTGGGAAATTTTGTACTAGCAACAAAACTGTGGTAGTGATAGCCTCCTTTAGGGCAACTCCTTTAGGATATTAATCCTCTTCAGCTAAGTTGGTCACAACCCTTTTTCTTGTAATCACTACCAAAGCCTTTTCGTACTGTTCATGGGGTTCTCAAGGCAGGAATACTGAAGTATTCCTCAGTGATAAGTGCAAAGAAATAGAGGAAAACAATAGAATGGGAAAGACTGGAGATCTCTTCAAGAAAATCAGAGATACCAAGGGAACATCTCATGCAAAGGTGGATCAATAAAGGACAGAAATGGTACCGACCTAACAAAAGTAGAGGCAGAAGATATTAAGAAGAGGTGGCAAGAATACACAGAAGAACTGTACAAAAAAGATCTTTATGACCCAGATAATCACAATGGTGTGCTCACTCACCTAGAGCCTAGAGCCAGACATCCTGGAATGTGAAGTCAAGTGGGCCTTAGAAAGCATCACTACGAACAAAGCTAGAGGAGGTGATGGAATTCCAGTGGAGCTATTTCAAACCCTGAAAGATGATACTGTGAAAGTGCTGCACTCAATATGCCAGCAAATTTGGAAAACTCAGCAGTGGCCACAGGACTGGAAAAGGTCAGTTTTCATTCCAATTCCAAAGAAAGGCAATGCCAAAGAATGCTCAAACTACCGCACAATTGCATTCATCTCACACGCTAGTCAAGTAATGCTCAAAACTTTAAGCCAGGCTTCAGCAACACGTGAACTGTGAACTTCCAATGTTCATGCTGATTTTAGAGAAGGCAGAGGAACCAGAGATCAAATTGCCAACATCCGCTGGATCATGAAAAAAGCAAGAGAGTTCCAGAAAGACATCTATTTCTGCTTTATTGACTATGCCAAAGCCTTTAACTGTGTGGATCACAATAAACTGTGGAAATTCTGAAAGAGATGGGGAATACCAGACCACCTGACCTGCCTCTTGAGAAATCTATATGCAGGTCAGGAAGCAACAGTTAGAACTGGACATGGAACAACAGACTGGCTCCAAATCGGAAAAGGAGTACGTCAAAGCTGTATACTGTCACCCTATTTATTTAACTTATATGCAGAGTACATCATGAGAAACGCTGGGATGGAAGAAACACAAGCTGGAATCAAGACTGCCAGGAGAAATATCAATAACCTCAGATATGCAGATGACACCACTCTTATGGCAGAAAGTGAAGAGGAACTGAAAAGCCTCTTGATGAAAGTGAAAGTGGAGAGTGAAAAAGTTGGCTTAAAGCTCAACATTCAGAAAACGAAGATCACGGCATCCAGTCCCATCACTTCATGGGAAATAAATGGGGAAACAGTGGAAACAATGTCAGACTTTATTTTGGGGGGCTCCAAAATCACTGCAGATGGTGACTGCAGCTGTGAAATTAAAAGACGCTTACTCCTTGGAAGAAAATTATGACCAACCTAGATAGCATATTAAAAAGCAGAGACATGACATTACCAACAAAGGTCCATCTAGTCAAGGCTATGGTTTTTCCAGTAGTCACGTATGTATGTGAGAGATGGACTATAAAGAAAGCTGAGTGCCGAAGAATTGATGCTTCTGAACTGTGGTGCTGGAGAAGACTCTTGAGAGTCCCTTGGACTACAAGGAAATCCAACCAGTCCATCCTAAAGAAAATCAGTCCTGATTGTTCATTGGTAGGACTGATGTTGAAGCTGAAGTTCCAATACTTTGTCCACCTGATGCGAAGAGCTGACTCACTTGAAAAGACCCTGATGCTGGGAAAGATTGAAGGCGAGAGAAGGGGACGACAGAGGATGAGATGGACACGAGTATGAGTAAACTCCAGGAGTTGGTGACAGACAGAGAGTCCTGGCGTGCTGCAGTCCATAGGGTCACAAAGAGTCGGACACGACTGAGCGACTGAACTATCTGAACTACCAAAGCAGAGATAAGATCTCTATGAGAGGTTCTGAGTGCTCTGAGAGAACAAGAACAAGAACATGAATTGGGAAACCCCTGCCCAATAAGAGGAATTGTTATAAAAATATAAATATAAATCACTTTTCTTGGCATATTAAAAAAAAAAAAGCCAAGTATGCTAAGGATCCTTACAAAAGCAGTCACTACCATAGCTCAATAATCTTCCCTAGTGGCTCAAACAGTAAAGAGCCTGCCTGCAATGTGGGAGACCCAGATTAGATCCCGGAGTCTGAAAGATCCCCTGGTGAAGGAAATGGCAACCCACTCCAGTATTCCTGCCTGGAAAATCCCACAGACCAAGGAGCCTGGCAGGGCCCCAATGCATGTCGTTGCAAAGAGTGGGACATGACTGAGTGACTAACACACAAACCTCAATAAAGCATTTAAAAGGTGGAGGGCACTTGCCGGCTTGTTAAATGCTTATAGAAAAACTACTCCGAGAAAGAAGTCATTTCAGCAACTAACATGCAATATGGAGAAAAACTCACTTTGGTGATTTTTACTCAAAGGAGTTGGCATTTAGCCAGGCACAAGATAAATAACCTGCATATAGTTTTTAAGCTTTTATTAGGTAAATGCACATTAGCATTATCAGGAAACTTCCTCCCTATTTCAAGAAAACTACACAAGCCAACTACTTTCACAGAGTCCCTCAACTGTGGGTAATACTTTTAAAGTGTTTCCCTAAGAGTCCATCGTACATGTTTGCATGAATGGTCAGTCACGTCCAACTCTTTGCAGTCCCAAGGACTGTAGTCCACGAGGCTCCTCTGTCCACAGCATTTCCCAGGCGAGAACACTGGAGTGGGTTGCCATTTCCTCCTCCAGGGGATCTTCCTGACCCAGTGACTGAGCCTTCATCTCCTGCACTGGCAGACAGATTCTTTACCACTGAGCCAAGGAGAATACATGTGTCCTTATAGCTAAGTGAGGCCCGTGTTCTGTGCCCGGTTAATGAGGTTTCTCTTCTCTTCCTTTAACAAGTCAGTGTAGCTACAAAATGAAAGTGTCATAAATGGGAGATCGGAAGAAACGAACGAAGCTTTTCAAAGTTTGCCCCCTTGGCTGCATTTTTTGTCACGTTTTCAAGGAAGAATGCTCACTCTGCAGTTAATACGAAAAAAATTTTAGTTGCTCAATGTCACTACGTGCGGAAAAATAAGAAACATGCGTTTCCAGTACACACCCACACACAAAAACTTAGTACAAACTCCATGAGGGCGGAGGCTTTTTTTGGGGGTCTGTTTTGTACACTTACATCTCTAGAGCCTAGAATAAGTGTCTGCACATGTGTACATGGTGGCAGATGTTCAAAAAACCACGTTGAATAAATATTTTCACTAAGGCAGCTTTTAAAAGTATTTTGTTTCTGTTTTTTTATGTTAAAATAAGGCCCATAAAGCTCAATTATAATTCTGATTTGAAAATAGCATTCTATTAACCAAGTTCTCAGGTTTCAGATTAAAGCAGGGTCATAAAAAGTATGGCCTATGGCCCATTTCTGTAGGCCCTCATGCCAAGACTGGTTTACATTTTAAAAGAATTGTGAAAAAACCAAGATTATGAAAAGGAGACCTTAAGCAGCCCATTAAACCTAATTTTTACCATCTGACCCTCTACAGAAAGTCTACTGACCCTGTGAATTGAGATTTCATTCAAAAGAAAACCAAAGTTGGGACGTTCCTGACAGTCCAGTGATTAAGATTCCATGCTTCCCCTGCAGGGGGCAAGGGTTCAAACCCTGGTTAGGGAGCTAAGATTCTGCATGTCAGGAAGTATAGCAAAAAATTTATTAAAAAAAAAAAGGGGGGGAGAGAGAGAGAATGAAAGCTTTAACTTACTTTCACCTATGAACTGAAAATCTGTGTTACTAGAAACATCTTTTACTTAAGACCTCCATTGTCTAAATCTCTAAATTTTAGCTTACTTGATTTGAAGAATACCAAGGAAATGGCTGTTGTTTTTTTTTTTAACCAGAGCATAAGTGGTTATAATGCCAAAGCTAATAAGGAAATAAGGATTACAGTTGATTTACATTTAATATTTTACACACTAAAACATAAAAATGGATGGAGAAAAAACAAAATGGAATACAAACAGCAAAAGAAAAAAAAAGAAGCCAAATTATATTTCAAAGGAATAGCAGGACTACATTAAGAGGGAAAAAACTAACCAAGCAACTCTGAACGCAGCAGTTTGACTCTACACCCTCAGGCTAAAAATTATGAACAAACAAATACTCAATTCTAGTTAATAGGCTTGTTTTGAGATACATGGGTTAGCAACTCTGAAACTACTTTCTGTGTGTATTTTAGGACTGATCAAACAATACATAAATATATTGAGGACAACGGAAACTAGTGTTTTCTCACTACAGAGAAAGGAATTACAAATTTGCAAAGGAGAAAGACTAGAATGAACCAGTGAACAGTGTTGGACTGTTACTGAAGACAGGATGAATTCATGGCATTTTAGAGAGGCAGATGGACAAAAAAAATTTGCTTGTATATTGATATAATATATATATAAAAGCATGTCCAGACAAATACACAATTTCTAGCTCAATAACCACCAAAAGAAACTAAGGTTCCTCAGAGAAATGGCTGCTTCTAGAGTTGGGGTAGGAATATTTTATTGTATAATAAAGTGAATACCCAAAAACTGATGAGCACATGTTGAAGATACAGGAGCCAGCTTGAAGGAGCTCTGACATCAAAAGACCCCAATGAATAAAAAATGATCTTTGAATTCATACTGACATGCATATATATACATAAATGGGGAGAAGGAAAAGCTCTTACAGGAGGCCGATAATTAAACAATAGACTCAGAAAATGACCATCTGAGTACTGATTCAGGCAAGAAAATGGATGCTTGAAAAAATAAAGGGTGAAAGTTTGATGAGTAACAAGCTATTTGTATAGTTTCAAAAATGACTTCCCATAAGATATTTGTTACAGGTAATTCCCTAATAGTTCTGTGGTTAGGACTCCACATTTCCACTGCAGGGAGCACAGGTTCAATCCCTGGTCAGGGAAATAAGATCCTGCAAGCCTTGCAGCATGGCCAAAAATAAATAAATCCATTTTTTAAAGAAGTATTTGTTACAAATGGAAAAAAGACATTTTACAACAGAAAAACCTTGCAGAAAAAAGTTAACATCCTTTTTAATGGGATAGACATCGTGTGCTTCCTGAGGACACAGTATCACTTTTGGATTACTCCTGCCAAAAATGCCTAACCTGAAACTATGAAGCATCAGAAGACAATTCCATATTGAGGGAATTCTAAAAATAACTGGCCTATTCTCATCAATCATCAAAGGTCATAAAAGACAAAGTAATAACCAACTGCTCCAGATTAAAGGACACTAGAGAGACAAGTGTGATATGATTTAGATTTCCTTTCTACTCCAGACTTAACTGATACAATTAGTGAAATCTGAAGGAGGTCTGCAGACAACTGCATCAAATTCCTGATTTTGATACCTGTACTGTGGTTGTTTTCAGAAAATACAGTTAATATTTAGAAATAAAAGGCATTAATTGCAATTTACTCTCCAAACGTTCAGAAACAAGATTTACAAGTCATTTATGTGCACTGCAAAGAGAATAAGAAAGCAAATATGATTACATGTACTAGCTGGTGAAATCAGGGTGAAGTGTATATAGAAATTCTTTATCATTCTTGCAACTCTTCTGTAAATCTGAAGGTGTACAAATAACGTTTAAAAAGTGGGGAAAAACTGTTAATTTATATTTGGACATCATACCAGCAAAAAGAATTGTGAAAAATCGAGTGATGGTTCCCCTGTACACAGCTGGCTGTCCTTTACATCTCAACCAGGAGTTGAGTGAGACCCAGCCCTTCCAGTCTCAGCTCTAACACAAGCGGCACTTCCTTGGTAAAGTCACACTGGCAGGCCTCAGATTCCCTGTTTGGGAAATGAGGACAGCAACTATCCTACCTTTCTCATAAGTTTATCCTAAGATCCACTGAAACATAATAATGGCTGGGGAAAATAAGCACATATAAAACACCATATATTATAAAGTGGTTCGCTTTTAAAAATGTTTGGTAAATAAAAAGTACTTTAAAATTACCCAAGCCGAGACATTTTTTTTTTCATCACAGCAAGCAGCTGTTTTAGAAACTAGACACTTGCTATATGTTTTGGTTTGGAAAAATTTTAACTTACCCAACATTTTTTTTTACCATTTCAATAAATTCAAATACCTCTATCTTTTTTAAACTATAAAACTTTATAATATCAAGACATTACTAAAGAAAGTAATTAACCAAGGCATCAACCTTTTAAAAAAAAAAAAGATACAGTTGACATAAAACTTGTATTAGTTTCAAGGGTACTGTGTATTAGTTTTAGATACTGTGACCCAAAATTAAAAGACCATTATATCATTTCCCAAGTTTCTAAAACCATAAAATACATCATCCAAACTTTCATCCTGCACTCACAAGCTACTCAAATGAGCCCCAAGGAATCAAATCAAATTCAGAAAACAGTGTTCATTAAAGAGAAAGAGACACCAAATTTTTTCATGCACTTAATTAAATCAAGGAAAAGTTTGTTTTAGAAATAAAAATAATCAATCCTTCCAAAGTCATAAGGGTTTGATCACCACTTAAAATTATTTAATATTTGCACAGAGACTAATACATCATGACAAAAGTAAATATCCCTAAAGCTATATTTTCTAAAAACAGTTATGATTCCAAAATACCAAATGGAGATTTAATAGGCTAGGTAAATTAGTATAAAATGAAACACTGTCGCTTATCTTACTTCCCCACTGTTGCAAAGGTCAGATCACATTCATGTTTAAGAAGTCTACTCCCTCAATCATTATTTTGAACAGTAGACAAGCAACCTGGACTCTGTGAAAGTGAATGTTGAGAGTGGACCAGGCAGAACTGAGCTTAGAGAGAAATGCGGCAGCCACCCAGGCCCTAGCAAAGCAGCAAGCCCGGAGTCAGTAATGCTTGCGCAGCCGCACTGGCTCTGCAGCAAGGGCACTGCGCTCAAAGCTGACGAGGTGAAAGAGAAAGGATTACAAATGCATAAGGTCCAACACGGTGTGCTTTTTGCCAGCCTTGTTTACAACTGTACCCTAGCAGATAGAAAAGTGCCTGGTAAACAATAAGTATTCATTAAGTATTGGTTAAATGAATAAACAAATGATTCAAATCCTAGGGCTTTCAAGTCAGCCTCTACAAATTATACTAAGTTGCAGAATTATCTTAACATACATTGAATTAAAAGCCATAAACTGTTTTTAAAAACATGAACAAATCATCTCTATTCCCCATTCTGACTACATACCGCAAATGTCAAAGTTTCTAACGTACCTCCTGACCTACAGTAGATAGCATATTTACATACTCTTCCTTGAGTTTTAAATATGGTGTATCAGAAACTGGTACAGCAGAAACAGAAAGATGAAATAAATGCAGTTTACCACCAACCTTAAGACAACTAACTCAGACAAGGAATCAGAAGCCGTGGTAACATTTCTCACAGGCATTTATGTCTTATAATAGTACCTCTAACAAAATCCGCTCCTCTATAATTAGAAAATCCAAAATTTGACTTGGTCTTGTATCTCCAATACTACAGAGTATCTGCCAGTGACCTGTTACCATCTTATAGTTTGAAGAACTTCCTCAAACTATAAGATGTACTTCATTTCCAACCATCAAATTCAGAAATTAGCAATTTATCCATCCAAGTAATATTTCTTTTACAAAAAATTACGTGGAGCAGAATGCAAGTAAATGCACTAGAGTTTGGATATGATTGATGCTCACTAGGAAGTACAAATTTTTTTTAACTTCACCTATTTTTTGTGAAGAAATTCAACTCACTCCCTACATGTTTGCTTTAAGCTTACCAATATATTCTAAGTGACAACTTCATTCTGCGTCCCAAGCACTTCCCATACAATCAAGACATCATTTCACTACCAATTTAAACCTAATTATTTTCCAAAGGGCCTGCCTTATGTGGGTTATAATCATCTTACTATGCTTCTTGTGTCCATGCTGCTGGAAAGCAGTCTGTACAAGCAGGAGTAGAGAGGCACAATCCTGAGAGAAAGGAGTAGAGAAAGATGTTGAGAAAACAAAACCAGATAAAATGAGCTCACTGAAGAGTTCAGGAGCCCAGCCAGTGTTCAAGGTCAAGGTTGATTACATTCTCTCATACCATTACGAGTTAGCAGTTGTCCAGTAACAGGAAAACTGGCCCTAGAAAGAAATATCTAAAATTTCATGTAGAAGCAGCAGTATAAGCACTAATTCTATGCCAACTATACTTCTAAAAAAAGAGGAGCAACTGATCATAAAATACGACTATATAGAAGACTGGGGAATACTAATGTCCCCTAAATGCCAATCAAAATTACTGTAACAAACTCACTGCTAGCCTAAAATAAAAATGACTGAACTATATATCTCATGAATTTCAATGTTGCCAAAAAAATTTTGTACTTAATCCTGAAAATGACTAAAACACTCTCAAATCATACAGTCCCCCAAATCATTATCAACCTCAATTATGCTTGTACTCTAACTTTATTCATTAAAAAAACTTTTACCATATGTTGTTTTAAAGTGAAAAGACAAAGCATAAAGGGCTTGAAAATAACATAATTACAATATAAAACTCAGGACTGATTCAGCCTAACTGGAACTTACAATGAAATAGTCCTCTCCCCGCTCTCCCCTTAGTAAGAAGAATCGTAAGCAGAGTTTTTATGTTAAATTTTCCATCTAAACTACTATAAACCTACAATTCCATAAAATGACCCTAAAACAATGCTTATACCTACTAAGTCCTCCAAAGTATTAATTTCATATTTAGTCAGTGAACCTTGCAACTAATAGGAAACTTAAAAATCTCAAACAATTTATTTTACACCGGAGAAAATCAAATGTTCAAAAATGTTAACTGCCTTGGTCCAAGTCATTCAGCTACCTACTATCTCATCAATCCATGCATTTGAGAAATCTTTATTTAGCATATACCAAGGCATTATGCTATGTACCAAGGATACTAAGCAAAGAAGTTTTGTGGTCACTGTCCTCATGGAACTTGTAATCTGGTGGGGAAAATTACTCCTAATTACTTAAAACCACAGTCATCATTAGAAGGAAAAACACAATGTTTCAAGACAGTTTAACAGGGGACCTAAATCAGTGATTCTCAACCATGGTCGATTTTGGCCCCCAAGGGACATCTGGTAATATCTGGAGACATTTCTGGTTGTCACAACAAGGGAATCTGGTGGGTAGAGACCAGGGCTGCTGCTAAACATCCTGCAAAGCACAAGGCAGCTCCTCACAGCAATTATCCAGCCGAAAACACGAACAAAGCCCAGGCTGAGAACCCCTAACCTCAACCCTGGGGCAGGGAGAGGGCAGTCAAGTCCTCCTTTCTTTCTAACACTAGGACTGCTACATCTTTAAGAGACTTTCACAAAGTGGAAACCAAAAAAATCTCCTAATTGTTACAATTAACCAAAACTCCCCCTGGAAAGTTAAAACACAGGAGACAGAGACATTCTCTGATATAGGAAAATCAAAGAAAAAGACAATGTTCTTCATTGTCTTCAATGTCTTAGCTGCTTCACGTAAATTCCCGTTCCTGAACTGCAAGGGAAAACTATAAAATCAAATTTCACATGCTTTTATTATTCCCACTACCTTTTCCTCTACCATCCCATGCCTACTACTAGATATTGGTGCAAAGATTATAAGTCCTCTAGATAGGCAAATGAACACCCTGGATACAAACTTGGAAATGGAATAAAACAAAGAAGGGATTTCACTACTGGTGTAAAGACAAGGCAGGGAAGAGGAAAATACATTGGGTGTTAAAGTGACTCTGGAGAAGTCTACATTCTGAAACAGTTTAAAGGGTGAGCTATCCGACTAACCAAAGGATCCTAGGAACAAAAGACACTAATAATTCAGATATCCTACAGATGAGTAAAGAATTTAAGAACCAAGGTAAATCCAAAAATTAATCTGCAATAATTTTACAGACACAAGCATAACAGATTCTTATATTCTTAATGTAAGAATTCTTATTTTTCCACATTAAGAGTTCCTATATTACTAAAGTGCCCTCGCCAATTAAATTATAATTTTCTAAGAAAAGGGTTATGAACTGCTTTTGTATTTTCCTTTTTTAAAAAAAAAAAACCTACCATAATGACCTCCATATAGAAGCATTCTTAAGGACTGAGGACAGATATGCAACTCACGTAAAATTGCTGCATTACGGTAATCAATTGTGGTCCTAATGTGAATATACAGATTTAAACAGAGGAACAGGAGACCCTTCCAACCAAGGTAAGGGCTCTAAACGATCATAACAAGTAAATGCCACCATCTCTGAGCAGCAGCAACTACAATACCTTGTAATGATGATAACTCTTCTGGAATTAACTGCTCGGGTCAAGCACTGACCCTTAGGGAAACCTATATTTCAATCTGGACAATATTCTTTCATCACTTCAGAACTGACATTAGTGGTCATGGGATTAAACTTTCATCACGATGATGCTTAACTGGAAATTAAAGTTTTCCCACAAAACCAGCACAGAGGGCACTTAAATATCAATTCCTGAGCCTCAATCTCATTTAACTGATGATAATTAAAGAGGAATTTACCACACACAAAGAAAGACCCTCCGACAGTGAATGTGGAAGTGGAGTGAGGAGGCCATAAAGCCCCTTTGACAAAAAGGGGGGGAAGGCTGGCAGGCAGACGTGCCAGTCATGACTGCTTCCTAGCCTTATGCCTAAGACCAGATTTTCAGATAGATACTTATCCACAATTTTCGGATTAAAGACCTATATTCTTAACTTTAAAAATCCCTGGCACATTTCTGTTTTTAAGCCAATGTTCGCTTGTTTTTTAAGCAAGTCATAAAAGCTAAGCATTTCATATTTTGAACATTATGCTTACAGCTAAATTGTATTGCCTTATAAAGTAGGTGGCATTTGACAATTCAATGCTTCAAAGATAACTTTAAATTTGCCAGAGAAAGTTTTGTTGGGCTCAGCCCAAGGATAAATGCCTTTAAAAGCCAAATTAATTTTAAGGAAACATTCTAAAACATCCTTGACTCCTAATCCTGTAATTCAGATTCCTTTTTTATTTTTGCACTTCGTAACATATGATTTAATGGAAAAATACTATTGAACTATTTCCCACTTAACTTTCAACAACAAATTTTTACTATACTAGCAAGCATAGATATTCACAGAAACATTTTTTCAAAAATCAGGAAAAAAAATTATCTGTTTGGAGTTTAAACCCCCTTAAAAAGTACATTCTTCTCAATCTTCTTCCTCAATTCTATAACTGTGCTGTGCACCAACCCCATTTTCAGAAGTGTGAGCATAATACTAGTAAACAAGGGAGTTAAAAGATGGTTTAAGTTCTTTGAAAATATATAAGGAGAAAAAAAAATACACACGGGGAAAGGAGACAGTGCTACATAAACTAAAGTGGGAATACCACTGCCAGTACTCAGGTTCTTGTGAAGACTAGATGAGAAGAGAACTGAAACATCAAGCTAGCCATATAAATATTAGGCTCCTTAGCCTTAATGTCAACAGTAAAATTAAAAAAACCAACTGTAACATTTCTACTCCTCCCTGCTCCATTGTGATCAACCACAGTGTACTAACCACTTGTCCGTATCTATCACATGGCAGGGAGGGCTGGGAATGCAGGGTACATATTAGGAACCCCCAAGATAAACAGGAGACACCCATCAAAAAGATCTAGGGTAAATCAAACAATTGGAAGAAAATAGGAGAATCCTTTTTTATATATAATTTACATGAAGACCACTACTTAGTGCTTTAACACTACATGTAGCAAACAAAAAAGCTACACAGACCTGTTTTTCCCCCTCCCCGCAGAGCTGTGAAATTATCAACAATAAATTGGAACATATAGTATCCTTATTTATTTCAGATTTTAAGGACAAGGAGTGAAAGCAAATTTTATAATTTGAGCCAAATTATCAGCTATAAATTCATAAATAAGATGGAAAAGATTCTGAAGTTTACACTCTAATCTGTATCAAAAAGCAGTAAAGAAAACCTTGTATTCAAATGAAAATCCTTTCCAAAAAAAGGCTTTCTTTCATATAACTGTCACGGCTATCTGCTTTAATATGGAAAGTCTAATTCACATGATTGTTAGATCTAACTTTTAGCCTCTTCTAAGTTTCTCAAATGCTAATTCTCCAAAGAAGGAAGGAAGGATAGAAGGGAGGGAGGGAGCAGGGAAGAAGAAAAGAAAAATTGTTTAGACTATCACTATTAGACTATATTGAACAGAGTATTAGTGCCTCCACATGAAAAGTTCATAAAATTGATGCAAATCTAATTAACATATTAAAATATTTGTATCTAAGGCATACAAGTACGGATAAGCTGTGTAGACATCTACTTGTTAAATGTTTAATATAATAAAGTCTATTCACATTAGAGTGTTTAAAAGGTTTTAAAATATTTTAGGGCTTCCCTGGTGGCTAGACAGTGAAGAAGCTGCCTGCAATGCAGGAGACCCGGGTTTGATCCCTGGGTGGGGAAGATCCCTGGAAAAGGAAGTATCTATTCCAGTAATCTTGACTGGATAGAGGAGCCTGGCAGCCCATGGGATCAGAGTTGGACACGACTATTTACACCCAAACGTCTCCCTTCAGACTAGCGAACTCAAGCAAATAGTAAAAACCGGACAGCTGCTTATTTAAAATCTAGCCTTATGTATGACACGTGAAGGAGCCCGTGGGAAATGCCTCTCCCGCATCTTTCCTCTCGGGATGCACAGCTCTCCTGCTTTATGTCGTGATGATGAGAGTTGGCGGGGGGGGGGGTCAA
>SJYQ01000342.1:171786-186871 GCA_006410935.1 Redunca redunca | reverse complement strand
CCACCCTCTAGCCCCGGTCCCCGACTTCTCTCCACCCCCTCCTTCCTCTTTCCTCCGGCGGGCTCCTGTTTCGCCTCCCCGCCGCTCGAGGCCCGTAGGAACCAGCGGCGCGCCGCGAAGACGGAGGAGGAAGCGCTGGCAGCGGCGGCTGCGGCATCCAATATGGCGGACGCGAATCGGGCCGCGCAGCTCGGGGATCCGCGGCGCCGGCCAGCGCGCCCCCTGGCGTCGGGACCGCGCGGGTCCGGGCCATCGCGCGGAACCATCGAGCGTGCGCGCGCGCGGGCGGGCCAGAGCGTCGCCGCCGGGAGGCCGGGCTCGGCTCTACCCACCCCAACCCCCGCCCGGTCCCCTCCACACACCACCTCCTCGCCGCTGCGGGAAGGCGGGCTGCAGCCCCTTGGAGGCCCTTGCGGGGGGAGGGGGCCACTGCAAAGCGTTGATCTTAAGAAAAACCCAGATCCCGCCCCCACCCTCCTCCCGGCAAGTTTAGGCTATAATATCCGCGTTTCCGTTGTTTCCATAGGGACTGGCCTCTCTACACGAGGTTTAGTTGATTTTTTCAAAACTTTACTGGACGTTGGCCTCGAGGCTAACAGACAGAAAACTTCCTAGTTGGTCACTTATTTGGGAACGATGTGTCCAAGCATTTTTAATAGCGTCGGGAGAAAACCTTTAGAAACAAAAGCTTGAGATTCGGGCGGGGACAGGGGAACGAGGGAAGCACGCCTGCAGCCAGCTTCTCGGTGCAGGAAATGCACGCTGCATAAAATCCGGGGGGGACTGGCGTGGTGCAGACAATGAGTGCATTTGTCTGCGCGGCGGGAAGCGGTGCCCAGAACGCACCAGATCTGCATAGGCGAAAGGGCACCCGTCCTCTATAAACGATTAATTATTCTAAAGGAATTTTGCCCCAGGTTGCAGAGAATCAGATGGTGAATACAGTTTTTCTAGATGAAGAAGGAGATGCTGCTAGCAAAATGCCTCCTCTGTCACTTGATGCAATGTAAGATAACCGATACCAAATTAAAAGTGAGCATTTAAATGAAAAGTTAGGTGTGTTATCAGTGAACACCGAACACCACTGTCGTTTTGCTGGGAGTCATTTTTCAGCAGTTGCTGCTCGTCAAAGGAAAGGGAGATAGATGACTGCGGGATTTTTCTCTAGGATTATTGGAACCAAGGTAAGAGCTGAGCCCAGAACCCTGTGAAACAGGAAGACAGACCCTCCTTGACTTGGTAGGGCCTTGTTTTTATGAGTCTTCTTCATTGACAACTTTAATATGGCCGCTGGCTACTTAGAAGGTAAAATGGAAAACCGTAAGAGCTTATAGTCCATCTTGAAAAATCTCAGATCTTTTTGCCTCCCATCCTCATAGGCTAAGCCGTTGTGATCTCTTGCCAACTACAATTGCAGTAGCCTCCTAAACTGGTCCCTATCCCTCCATCTCCGGACTAGCCAGAATGGGTAATTCTTTTTTAAGACACAAATCAGATCAGCTCACTCCCTTTTCAAATCTTTAAGACTTTCAAATCATTGCACTTCAGGTTTTATCTTATCTGGTTACCTTGGCCTAAAGGCCCCACCTATCAGCTCACACAACTTTTCCCCCTGCTCTCTTTACTCTGGCCACTCACGTCTCCTTTGTTCCCTGACCACACTGAGCGCTTTCCTACCGAGGACTCGGGGTGTGCCTTTGCCCTCTGGGGTTTTGTTGCTCTGTTCTTTCCCAGCTGACTCCTCATCCTCTTTCCTCCTGCTGGAGGAGGTTTCTTCTAATCAGTTCATCTGCAGTAGCATGCTGAGACTTGTGGAGGTACCCACTCAGTTCTGGTCCTGCGGAATCCTAACACTCACCATTTGCTGCTCTGGCCTATGCGGGAGTATCGATTCAGTTGATTATCGATTGATGAATGTTGACTGAATTACTTAGGCCTGAGAGATTAAGGTGCTATACAAGCTGAAGAATTACATTAAGAAAAAAAAAAGATTTAAATCCATTGTTAACAGTAGTACAGGACTTGATTTCCTAAAGCTTCCATAGCTAGAATTGCAGAAGGCATATTTTGATCAAGGGAAGGAAAAGAATTAAAAAAGAAAGCAGAGGACAACCTAAGCACATTTTTAGTGGGAAGGAGGTTAAAAGTAGGAAAAGTAGTCTGGGAGCCCAGTGTGATGATGTAATGCAAAGTTTGTGTACAACTATGCACACCTCTGTGTTGTATGTCGATGCCTGTGTGTGTGGTTTATGTATGCATGTGCATTAGGACTCGAGTCCCAGATAATAAGCCTATTAGAGCTAGCTTAAGCATTAAAGAATTTACTGTGAGGATGCAGACTTTTCTCCTGTAACGCAAAGTTATGGTTGCTGATGGGCCTAAGGAAGGAACCTGAACCCAGAATTTAGAAAGCCTGAAGCGATTTAATCTCTGCTTACCTGCTTGAGCTTTCTTTCCATTGCTATATCCAGCTCAGTTTTACATAGTGAGATATGACTGTTTCTCCTAAATTTATAGTTCTAAACAGCTAGAGGACCACCTGGCTGACAATCTCTCCCAGTTCCAAATATCTTCAGGGGAAAGTAAGGAACTGGATTGACCCAGCCTGGATTAGGTGACCATCAGTAACAAATTTAAGACCAAGAATTCATATTCTGAAGACTTGACGTGGGATACTGTGGGCAGGGGTAGTCCAGCCACTGGAAGAGATATTCCCAGTGGTGAATTTTGAAACTCACATTCCAGAGTTTGTGGTGCTCTCTTCTGAATGTGTTTATCATTGGCCTTTCTCCTAGGATTTAATCATTTGGGGGAGTAACTCATAGGCTCTAATTCAGCTGTAACAAAGTGGTCAGAGTCAAAAACAGTCTGGAGCAGCGCTCACCATAGAGCTTTCTGAGACTGCGGAAATGTTCTGTATCTGTGATGCCCAATTCAGTAGCACAAGCTCCTTGTGACTGTTATGCACTTGAAATAGGTCAGGCACAACTGAGAAAATGAGTTTTTAATTTTATTTCACTCTAATTGACTCAAGTTTAAATATATGCTAGCGGCCCCCACATGGGAAAGCAGAAATCAAGCTAGACAAGATTTACTCCCATCAATGGGGCATGTCCTTGAGAAGGGGAGTCATTTTGAGGTGGCAGTAAGCTAAAACAGTTATCAGCTATCAGAGGTGAGATTATCAGAAAGTGGGGGGCAGCTGCTTGCCACTCAAAAGCCAATAAGCAGGCCAGGCTGGTAGAAGGAAAGATTCGCTTTATTTCAGATACCGCAACCAGTAGGGAGGGCAGACATTTGTTCAAAGGCCAGCTCTCTCCACAGACAATCAATTGCACAAGAGCTTTTCTAGCCGGGGATGGGGTGGGCTACATGCAGAAACAGCACAGTCAGCTCTGACAGTCATCTTCAGATTGATCACTGGTTGTCTGACCAGCCTCGTCTTGATTGTACAGTTAATTCTTCAGTTCCAGGGTCAGTTTGTTTCCATGTCTTTGAGGCCAGTTCTTGGAACTGTGGCAGCCTATGTCTCAGGTACAGTCTGATCATCATGTAGTTAACTTCTTCACCCTTGCAGGGTGGGAACGGGGATCGCTTTTAAGACAGCTCACTGGATATGGCTCAGAATATTATGATAGCCCTTGAGAAGGAACCAAAGGTCTTTGACTATGCTATAAGACCCTGATGCTGGGAAAGATTGAAGGTGGGAGGAGAAGGGGACGACAGAGGATGAGATGGTGGGATGGCATCACCAACTGAAGGGGCATGAGTTTGAGTAAACTCTGGGAGTTGGTGGACAGGGAGGCCTGGTGTGCTGCAGTCCATGGAGTCACAAAGAGTTGGACTTGACTGAGCGACTGAAAAATGACTATGTTATTATTATTTGGTCTTTGACAGTTATTCTATTTTTTGGTTTTGTTTTGCATGTTCTCATTTCTCTGATCAAACATATTTGACTAAAGTTTCCACAGATGAAAGACAAGCAGAGGACACTGGGGGCTGGGGGCAAGAACCATAGGGTCCTGCTCCGTTTCAGTAATAATGTATGTATATGAGTTATTTTTAAACTGGGGCAAAAAAATCTGAAGCATCGTCTAAGCCAGAACTAATTTCCATCCAACAGAGAAAATGAAAACTTAAGATTCCTCAGGAAACACTTCCGGAGTGGTTTAGTATTAGGGCATAGCAACAAAATGGAATATTATACAGCCAATAAAATGATTAGACTGTGAGAAACAATAGGATGGTTCCTCAAAATTTTAATAGAATTAACCTGTGCTCCAGCTATTCCACTTCTGGTATTCATCCAAAAGAACTGAAAAAGGTGGCAGCGCCCAAGTGTCCATTGACAGATGTTGTTTAGTTGCTAAGTCGTGTCCAACTCTTTTGTAACACCATGGACTATAGCCCACCAGTCTCCTCTCGTCGTGGGATTTCTCAGGCAAGAATACTGGAGTGTGTTGGCATTTCGATCTTCCCAACCCAGGGATCAAACCCAGGTCTCCTGCATTGGCAGGTGGATTCTTTACCACTGAGCCACCAGGAAAGCCGTTACTGACAGATACATTTATGTAAGTATATGCATTTATACAAACAAAGCAGACTAGGGTCTATGCATACAATATAATATCACTAAGCCTTAAAATGGAAGGAATATTGATGTATACTGCAACATGAATGAAACTTGAAGACTATTCTAGGTACCCCATATAAGTTGCAATCATACAATATTTGCCTCTGGCTTATTTCACTTAAAGGTAAATATTGTATGATTCCATTTACATGGGGTACCTAGAATAGTCACACTCATGAAGGCAGAAAATAGAATGGTGGTTGCCAGGGGAGGAGAAATGGGGAGTTAGTATTTGATGGGCACAGAATTCATTTGGGGAAGATGATAAAGTTCTGTAAATGAATGCTGATGATGGTTGCACAAGAGTATGAAGTATTTATATTTAGTTTTACAGGACTGTACACTTAAAAATAGTTAAAATGGTAAATACTATGTTCAGCTCAGTTCAGTCGCTCAGTCATGTCCAACTCTTTGCGACCCCATGAACCTCAGCACGCCAGGCCTCCCTGTCCATCACCAACTCCTGGAGTTCACCCAAACTCATGTCCATTGAATCAGTGATGCCATCCAACCATCTCATCCTCTTTCATCCCCTTCTCTTCCTGCCCCCAATCCCTCCCAGCATCAGAGTCTTTTCCAATGAGTCAACTCTTCGCATGAGGTGGCCACAGTATTGGAGTTTCAGCTTCAGCATCAGTCCTTCCAATGAACACCCAGGACTGACCTCCTTTAGGATGGACTGGTTGGATCTGCTTGCAGTACAAGGGACTCTCAAGAGTCTTCTCCAACACCACAGTTCAAAAGCATCAATTCTTTGGCGCTCAGCTTTCTTCACAGTCCAACTCTCACATAGCCTAGACTAGACGGACCTTTGTTGGCAAAGTAATGTCTCTGCTTTTGAATATGCTATCTAGGTTGGTCATAACTTTCCTTCCAAGGAGTAAGCGTCTTTTAATTTCATGGCTGCAGCCACCATCTGCAGTGATTTTGGAGCACCCCCCAAAAAAAGTCTGACACTGTTTCCCCATCTATTTCCCATGAAGGGATGGGACCAGAGGCCATGATCTTAGTTTTCTGAATGTTGAGCTTTAAGCCAACTTTTTCACTCTCCTCTTTCACTTTCATCAAGAGGCTCTTTAGTTCCTCTTCACTTTCTGCTATAAGGGTGGTGTCATCTGCATATCTGAGGTTGTTGATATTTAATTACAACTTTTAAAATATTTTAATCGTTAGAAAAAGATTAGAAATATAGGAAAGGGTAAATGCATATGTTAAATACATATGTTATTAAATACAAAGGAGTGGGAATCAAATTGCTAATATATTTTAGTTTTAAGAATATATGCAAAGATTGAAAATGATACAAAAATTGTTATATTAGGGTGCTGAGTTTGCAAAGGTTTTTTGAAAAATATTTTTGCCTGGTTTCAGTAATTCAGTAATTTGTATCTTTTGGGCTTCCTTGGTGGCTCAGACAGTAAAGAATCTGTCTGCAATGCATGGCAGCTGGGTTCGATCCCTGGGTTTGGACGATCCTCTGGAGAAGGAAATGGAAATCCCATGGACAGAGGACCCTGGTGGGCTACAGTCCATGGGGTCGCAAAGAGCCAGAAATGACTGAGAGACTAACACACACATACGTTTTATTTTTATTTTATTCTTTTTGGCCGTGCCATGCATTTTGTGGAATCATATTTCCAACCAGGGATTGAACCCAGACCCACACAGTGAAAGCATGAAGTCCTAACCACTGGACCAGTGGGAATTCCCAATCTTATTATTTTAAATGGACCCAAAATAACTCACCAAACTCGATACTGAAACCAAGTATATTTCCTGAAAGAATCACAACATGTTAAAGGTACACAGTAAATATTTTACTTCTACCAGTTTCACTTTTAGAGATTTTGATTTTGGCAGGTGTGTTTTATTGTCCGTTAAAGAAGTGGTTCTTCAAACAGCTAAAGGTAAAGCGTCACACATTGTCAGTAATAGTGGTCAACGATTAAAAAAATAAAACCCTCTAGATTTTCAGGCTTTGTAGTTTGAATATTGACTTGAGCATAACATTTGCTCCTCAATGAGTAAACCGACAGATCCATGTCTTTTCCTCATTCACGATGTATCTTTTGTTACTTCTTACCCACACTCCTGACCCAATATATTTGCCCAACCCACATACACAACCTTCAGTGTTTCCCTCGACTTTCCAAATGGACACTACTTCAAGTTGCTGGTGAGAAGAAGCTGTTTTGCATGCCTTAATTTATGCAGCTATTGTGAAATGACAGGAATTTTCTGACTATAGGAATTTTCATTCGTTTCGGATCATTGAAAAGGAGACCAAATTATTTTGTTGCAATAGAATGAGAGAAGACTCAGGGTGTAATGAAAGAGGTTATATCACCCAGAAGGCGTTTCCTTACATTCCTAGACTCAGTTTAACTTCCTGGTACAAATAGCTGTTATAAATTGAAGGCTTATGACAAGTGGCATCAAGGTGGCTATCCAAATAATGCTTCACATGGTGACAATATCTTGTGACCATTGTATTCCTCATATGTTGATGGATTAGTAACCCAATTTAATTCATCCAGATTAGATCAGAGCCTCATGGACAAACCAACAACAACCAAACACAAGACACTGACGTATGCCCCCCCAGAATTCGAGTGTATGAATTTGCTGTATCATTTATCTCATTCAAGTGACTAGAATTCTCATGTCAGCTATTCAGGGCAAAGTCTTCTACACCAAGGTACCTGGGAAACTAATAATCTGACAGTTGCTTTGAATTATTCAGTTGTAAAAAAGAAAATTTTAGTGACTAGAACTTTTATATCCTTCCCCCTGATTTATACCCCAGCGTCAGTTTTCCTTTTTCCTACACCATATTGAATAAACACTGCAAACATCTCTCTGATAACCTCTTTTGTTTTTATGCTAATATCTTTTGGCTAAATTCAAAGCCTGTAATAAGACAAGCAAAACCATGGCTTTCTGAAGATTTGACTTTATTCCGTATATGTTAATTTGTATAGATTCTAATCTAAATCCAAAAGTTTCAAGACACTTAAAAACAATGTTTTCAGTTTACCCTGGCTGTGCTGAGTCTTCGCCGCCGCGCAGGCTCTTCCCTAGCCGCAAGCGGTGGGCTCCTCTGGTCGCAGTCTGTGGGCTTCGCACTGTGGTGGCTTTTCTTGCTGCAGAGCGTGGGCTCCAGGTGAACCGGCGTCAGTAGCTGCAGCGTGGATGTTCATTAGTTGAGGTTCCCAGGCGAGCACAGACTCAGTAGTTGTAGCACATGGACTTAGTTGTTCAGCAAGCATGTAGAATCTTCAAGGATCAAAGATTGAACCCATGTCTCCTGCATTGGCAGGCAGAGCCACAGGGGAAGCCCTTCAAGGCAGTTTTTAAAAATCAATTTTGGGTGGTGGTATACACTACATTGTGTTTCCCCAAAATCCATATGTGAAGACCTAACCCCCAGTACTTCAGAGTGTGGCTGTATATGGAAATAAGGTCCCTCTTGCACCCCAGCCTGAGACATGATTGACAAAATTATATGTATTTAAAGTTTCAAGGTGGTTTAGATGTACATTGTGAAATGCGTACCACAATCAAGCTAATTAACATATCTATCACTTCCCACAATAACCACGTTTTTGGGGGAATGGAGACACCTGAGATTTACTCTCAGCAAATTTCAAGTATACATTACACTATTATTAACTACAGTCATCATGCTCTCTCCAGAACCTATTCATTTTTGTAACTAAAAGTTTGTATCCTTTGATCAATCTCTCCCCTCTCCCCCAACCCCCAGCTTTTGGTAATAACCATTCTACTCTCTGTTACTGTGAGTTTAACTTAAAATTCCACAGATAAGTAAGATTGCATAATATTTGTTTCTATGTCTAGGTTATTTCACTTCATAGTGTCCCCCAAGTTCATCCGTGTTGTTGCAAATAGCAAGATTTCCTTCTTTTTATTTTTTAGGTATTCTTTGTATGTATATATATATAGTGAAATAGTTGATGTACAATATTATATGTTTCAGACATAAAATATAGTAATCCATTGGTTGTTCAGTAGCATGTTGTTTAATCTCCACATACTTATGAATTTTCCAGTTTTCTTTATGTAGTTAATTTCTAGTTTCACACCATTGTAGTTAGAAAACAAATGAGCACTATAATGGTAGAACTCTGCCAAATCTCTAGTGTCACTAAGCTTTGCTTTTGATAACTGTACAAAGTTATAGGGAAGAGGGAAAAGCACAGACATTCCTGTATCTGTATCAACAGGAACTGAGTGAAGAGAGGAAAAAAATTCCCCTGAGAATGTATAACCACAAGTCAAATTTCTTGCATGTTTGTGGTCTAACTCATAATACCTGGGTAATGTGAAAAACCTCAAGCAAAGGAATTGTTTTAAATTGGAACTGTATTGGCCTGCCTCCAGGCAACTGAAAGCACAACGGCAATCCTTTTTTTCTGGGGGAAAGTGACATCAATGTAACCTTCAAAGAAGTTTGACAAATAAAGGTTTACTGAGGATAATAGTACAGGGACTTCTCTGATGGTCCAGTGGCCCAGATTTCGCCTTCCAATGCAGGGATTGCAGCTTTGATCCCTGATTGGGAAGCTAAAATCCCACATAACTTGTCGCCAAAAAAATAAATAAATAAAACCGATATATAAAATAGAAGCAATATTGTAACAAATTTAATAAAGTCTTTTAAAATGAGATTATAATTAAATGAACAAACAAATGAACAGGAAAACAAAACATCAGGAGTGGGAGCCAACAGAAATACAAGACAGCAAAATCAGACCAGCCAAAAGTGTACATGTTGGAACTGACAGACTCAGAAGAAACAAAGTTTTAACAGGTGTCCAGGAATATTTTGGACTAGGTTATTCAGATTAGCCCTGTGTCGAAGAACCACAGTGAATGCTGGTTAAAAGAAAGATAAGTAAGAAAAACTGAAAACAGGATAAGGCTTAAAGAGCGAGAACCAGAGAGAACGTTGAAATTGCTTTTGCCTTGGGTGCATTTTCTATTCTGGGCAAATTCGAACTTTGGATTTTGATAGCCTTCTGGGGTAGAAGGGGCAGAAATCAAAGCCTGGTGGCCCCCAAGTTGAGGAGTCTAAGCGGAGGGTCTCACTACACTGAGCTGGACCCGCAGAGAGTGACAACTTAGGATTAGGGTGAAACAGAAGTAAACTCACGTCTCTCTCTCCATCCAGGGATGCTGAGAAATTTTTCCTTGTCTAATAGAGCAAGAAGAGAGGGGAGGGACTTCCCTGGTGGTCCAGTGGTTGAGACGCCACACTTTCCATACAGTAGGCACGGGTTCCATCCCTGGTTGGGGAACTAAGATCCTGAGTGCCATATGGTGCAGCCAAAAAAAAGAAAGAGAGAAAAAATAGTGAAAAGTATAACATAGCTTAGCCTTTACATGGACTTGCTGCTCAAAACACATTACCTTAAGCCCTTAATGTAGTTCGAAGCGTTCCCAGGCGAGTAGTGCCCCGAAACAACTAGGGGAAGGAAACACAAGTCCTCTCTGAAAGACTGGTCCTTCCTCTTAAGGCCTCAAGGAAATCCTTCAGATGAATTCATAAGGCAAATGAGTGTATTTGTCTTCCATTGCTGTTGTGACAAGTTACTGCAAACTTGGCCGAGGCTTATAACAACACAAATTTATTGTCTTACGGTTCCAGAGGTCAGGAGTCAACGATGGGTCTCACTGTGCTAAAATCAAGGTGTCTACAGTGAGTGTTATCAACTCAATGGACATGAGTTTGAGCAAGCTCCAAGAGTTGGTGATGGACAGGGAAACCTGGGTGCTACAGTCCATGGAGTCACAAAGTCGAACACAACTGAGCGACTGAACTGAACAGGGCTATGTTTCTTCTAGCTAGAGACTCTAGGGGCAACATTTGAAAATTATGAAAATTATAGACCATGAATGAGAATCAGCAGAAAAGACAAATGAAATATACATGCATGCACATATATTGATATATCATGAACCAGTTGGGTTTATTGTAGGAACGAAGGGTTGGTTTAACATCAGAGGATCTCATTAGTGTAATCCACATTATAAGAGATTAAAAGAGAAAAACTAATGCTTGTTTCAGTGGATTAAAAAAAATACCTTTGAGGTAGTTGAATGTGCTGTTGCTTCAGTCGTATCCGATTCTTTGCAACCCTATGGACTGTAGCCCACCAGGCTCCTCTGTCCATGGGATTCTCCAGGCAAAAATAATGGAGTGGGTTGCCATTTCCTACCCCAGGGGAATCTTCCCAACCCACGTCTCTTACATCTCCCGGCAGGCAGATTCTATACCACTAGTGCCACCTGGGAAGCCCGTGATTCAATATCACAATTAAATAAAAACAATATTATATTCCAATGGCTCCTATAACAGATTACCCTGAATTTCATGGCTTAAAGCAATAATTCTCTCACAGTTCTGAAGGCTGTAAATAAAAGACCTAAGTGTCAATAGGGTCAGGCTCTACTCAGTTTCTTGAGGAGGGTTGGTTTTTGCCTCTCACAACTTTTGTCATTGATGGTGTTTTTTCACTGATGGCCACATCATTCTGACCTCAGCATGTGTCTTCACATGGACCTCTCCTCTGTGTCTGTCTGTAAAATTGCCCTCTCCCTCTTTCTTTTAAGGATACATGTGATCGCTTTTAGGGCAAACCCTGATAATTCAAGATAAATTCCAGTCAAGATCCTTAATCACATCTGTGCCATATAGGTTAATTTTCACGCTTTCTGTGTCAGGTGATATTCACATGGTCCAGCAATTAGGAAGTAAATATTACTTGGGGGGCAGGGGACACTTTTCAGCATACTGCGAAACAAACCACAAAGGAATTATAAAAGACAACTTCCTTAACTTGTATTTTAATCAGGATCTAAAAACAGTAGCTAAAGCTAATATTAATCATTCCTTTTAAAACCAGGAATAGGAATGGATGCCCATTATTACCAGTTGTCCTATATTATCCCAGAAGCCCAAACCAACACAGCAAGATAAAGACATAAGAATTCTAAGAATTGAAAAGAAAAACAAAAAGTATTATTTTACCATAACTATCTGAATGGAAAACTTTAAAAACATCTCCAGATAAGTTACAGAATTAATAATAGTTTAAGTCAATTGCATTTCTATATGTGCATGTGTGGATTATATTAGCAAGTGTAGTAAGTTACAGAAATATATACCATGTAAAATAGCAACCCAAACAATAGAGGGTGTTGTGCTTCCTGCTGTAATGAAATACTGGGACCACACTTGGCTCTTTATAGTAACAACTAAAGGATGTACAAAACAAGCAACACTTCTTTTCAGACATTGGGCAATAGAGAAGGATAATAAAAATGTTCTCCTGGACTTCCCTGATGGTCCAGTGTGTAAGACGCTGCTCCCAAGGCAGGGGTCCTGGGTTCAATCCTTGGTCAGGGAACTAGGTCCTGCATGCCGCAACAGAGACAAAACCCCACCTGCCGCATCTAAGATCCGGCACAGCCAAATAAATAAATATATTTTAAAAAATCTTTTAAAAATAGTTATCCCAACAATACCTCTAGTTTCTTCCTGGTGGATCTTTCTGAACCACAATGCGGGGATGAGGAGCCCAAACAGCATGAGAGTCTTACTGAGTGGAGGAGACGGAGTTCAGATTTTCAAAAGGCAGCTGGAGTTTGGAGGGCGGGATACTCGACAGGAGAGAGCTATGTGCAGAAAGGGATCTAGAAATTCATCATAAAGGTCACCTTGAGTTTTGGCTGAATACAAAGCAACACGTGTCTAGAGAAAACACTGCAAGGTCAGCCAAAGCAAAGCACTTGGGAGCTCAAAGCTGAATAATTCGCAGAACTAGGAGATACTGAATTCTCATCAACCAGAGCAGAGAAACCTTACTGAAAAGCTGGGAAGAACTATAGACACACCAATGCACACCCACATGCACACACGATGATGGTGTGTATCAAAGAAACACAGGAACCAACTGAGAGAGTTCCCCAATGCCAAAGCAGGGGCAGTTTCAGTTCAGTCGCTCAGTCGTGTCCGGCTCTGCGACCCCATGAACTGGAGCGCGCCAGGCTTCCCTGGCCATCACCGAGCGGCAGTGGCAGGCTTCCTGTCGAGTTGACACAGGGATCTGGGTCTTTCCCTCGAGGCTTTCCCACAGGGCTGTCCCACGAGCCACCGTGGTGTGAGTCGATCCTCGGGGTGACATTCGAGGCAGGACAGGGAATTCAGGTTCCTCTGGACTGGACTGAGACTTGTGGGGGTCTTTTGGAATGGTGGCACTAGACCTGGATTTCCTCTTGACTTTCCTGTGGAGAGCGCCTCCCCTTGAGGTGTGACGGGAATGCCGAGAAGCCCGGACGGACGAAGCAGGGAATGAAACCCATATCTGGAGGGAGAGGCGGAAACCGGGGCTCCTCGGGAGTTTCCTGGAACCCGTGGTGTTTCAGTGATGCCATCCAGCCATCTCATCCTCGGTCGTCCCCTTCTCCTCCTGCCCCCAGTCCCTCCCAGCATCAGAATCTTTTCCAATGAGTCAACTCTTTGCATGAAGTGGCCAAAGTACTGGAGTTTCAGCTTCAGCATCATTCCTTCCAAAGAAATCCCAGGGCTGATCTCCTTCAGAATGGACTGGTTGGATCTGCTTGCAGTCCAAGGGACTCTCAAGAGTCTTCTCCAACACCACAGTTCAAAAGCAGGAACAGTTTACACAAAATAAAATACTACTGAATTATAATCCAAGAGTGATAACCACATTGAAGGAGTGAAGGCAGTATTGTTAAGGTATCAGTTCTCAAAATGTTTTAAATGTTCAGTTCACTTTTCTAAAAAAGCAGGGTCTTTTTTCCCCTCAAAATAGGCTGATTCCAGATATTATATGGAGATGAAAAGGATTTAGAGTACTACAACAATTTTAAGGAAAATTGGAAGGATTGCTACTACATGATCTGAAAAAAAGAGGAAGGGTATTTCCCTGAGAGTGGTTAGGCCCTGGAACTTTCACTGCTGTGGCCAGGTTCAATCCCTGCTTGGAGAACTAAGACCCCACAAGTCATCTAGTGTGGCCAAAATAAATAAATAAATAAATAATTATTATTATAAAGCTACAGCTTCAAGGCAATGTGGTAATGTGGTATGAATCTATATATCAATATTTCACTAGAAGGGATTAGAAAATTTGGAAATAGGTCTCATATATACATACTCCCACACATATACGGTTTATTCCTTTTTTTTAGAATTATTTATTTTTGGCTCTTCCAGGTCTTCATTGCTGCGTGGGCTTTTTTCTAGTTGCGGTGATCAGGGCTTCTCATTGAGGTGGCTTCTCTTGTTGCGGGGCACACGCTCCAGGGCGCACAGGCTTCGGCAGTTGCGGCTCATGGGTTCCAGAGCTCGGGCTTAGTAGCTATGGTGCTGGGCCTTCGTTGCCCCACAGCATGTGGGATCTCCCTGGATCAGGGGTTGAACCTGTGTCTCCTGCATTGGCAGGCAGATTCTTATTCACTGTGCTACCAAGGAAGTCCAGTTTATTCATTTTCAACAAAGGTATCAAGGTAATTCATCGTCTTTCCAAGAAATAGCAGTGGAAAAAAGGGGGATCCGTATGAGACGAAATGTGCCTCAGTATTACAAATAGATAAAACTTAGGAGGAGACGGAACAGTATGTGGAGGCAAGATGGGATTGGGGAGAACCGGGAAGATCATTTCATGGAAGTCACCACAACGGCTACTACTGGTTACTTCTCCGGTTTACCATTTCCTCTGATTACTCTGTCTATAATTTCAGCTCCTTGAATGAGATATTCTATGGTTTGATTCTAGAACCCACGTGCAATTGCAGGAGAGGCAACAGACCTAGGTTTGATCCCTGGGTCACGAAGATCCTCTGGAGGAGGTAATGGCAATCTGCTCCAGTATTCTTGCCTGGGAATTCCCATGGATAGAGGACCTTGGTAGGCTACAGTCCATGGGGTCACAAAGGATTGGACATGACTGAGTGATTGAACAAGGATACAAAACAAAATCAGCAAAGGGAAAAGGCACAAGGAAGCCAGTTGCAAGCTTCTAAGAGTCCACTCCCAGGGGAGTCTTATCAGTTCAGTTTATCAGTTCAGTCACTCAGTTGTGTCCAACTCTTTGCGACCCCATGAATTGCAGCACGCCAGGCCTCCCTGTCCATCACCAACTCCTGGAGTTTACTCAGACTCACGTCCATCGAGTCAGTGATGCCATCCAGCCATCTCATCTTCAGTCATCCCCTTCTCCTCCTGCCCCCAATCCCTCCCAGCATCAGAGTCTTTTCCAGTGAGTCAACGCTTCGCATGAGGTGGCCAAAGTACTGGAGTTTCAGCTTTACCATCATTCCTTCCAAAGAAATCCCAGGGCTGATCTCCTTCAGAACGGACTGGTTGGATCTCCTTGCAGTCCAAGGGACTCTCAAGAGTCT
>SJYQ01000342.1:151110-171774 GCA_006410935.1 Redunca redunca | reverse complement strand
CTTTCACTTTCATCAAGAGGCTTTTTAGCTCCTCTTCAATTTCTGCCATAAGGGTGGTGTCATCTGCATATCTGAGGTTATTGATGTTTCTCCTGGCAATCTTAATTCCAGCTTGTGTTTCTTCCAGTCCAGCATTTCTCATGATGTGCTCTGCATATAAGTTAAATAAGCAGGGTGACAATATACAGCCTTGACGTACTCCTTTTCCTATTTGGAACCAGTCTGTTGTTCCATGTCCAGTTCTAACTGTTGCTTCCTGACTTGCATACAGATTTCTCAAGAGGCAGGTCAAGTGGTCTGGTATTCCCATCTCTTTCAGAATTTTCTACAGTTTATTTTGATCCACACAGTCAAAGGCTTTGGCATAGTCAATAAAGCAGAAATAGATGTTTTTCAGGAACTCTTTTCCTTTTTCCATGATCCAGTGGATGTTGGCAATTTGATCTCTGGTTCCTCTGCCTATTCTAAAACCAGCTTGAACATCAGGGAGTTCACGGTTCACGTCTTGCTGAAGCCTGGCTTGGAGAATTTTGAGCGTTACTTTACTAGCATGTGAGATGAGTGCAATTGTGCGGTAGTTTGAGCATTCTTTGGCATTGCCTTTCTTTGGGATTGGAATGAAAACTGACCTTTTCCAGTCCTGTGGCCACTGCTGAGTTTTCCAAATTTGCTGGCATATTGAGTGCAGCACTTTCACAGCATCATCTTTCAGGATTTGAAACAGCTCCACTGGAATTCCATCACCTCCACTAGCTTTGTTCATAGTGATGCTTTCTAAGGCCCACTTGACTTCACATTCCAGGATGTCTGATTAGTGATCACACCATCATGATTATCTGGGTCGTGAAGATCTTTTTTGTACAATTCTTCTGTGTATTCTTGCCACCTCTTCTTAATATCTTCTGCTTCTGTTAGGTCCATACCATTTCTGTCCTTTATCGAGCCCATCTTTGCATGAAATGTTCCCTTGGTATCTCTAATTTTCTTGAAGAGATCTCTAGTCTTTCCCATTCTGTTGTTTTCCTCTATTTCTTTGCATTGATCAGTGAAGAAGGCTTTCTTATCTCTTGTTGCTATTCTTTGGAACTCTGCATTCAGATGCTTATATCTTTCCTTTACTCCTTTGCTTTTTGCCTCTCTTCTTTTCACAGCTATTTGTAAGGCCTCCCTAGACAGCCATTTTGCTTTTTTGCATTTCTTTTATAGATGCGATTAACTCTTCCAACAATGAGCTGTGGCAACACACATAAAATGTTGTCTGCCAGGGAAGCTCATTAGAGACTCGGCGCCAAGAGTATTCCCTGGGAACTGGACATGCAGGCTCCCTCTGCCTGGCATATATTGAAAACCAAAATTCAAGACTTCTGGATGGAAAGCAAGTGTCTGGGATAAACCATATTGTCTAGGCAAAGTGAGCCACTCTTATCAGGCAATGGTGGGAACCCCTCCCCTCGAGATGAAATCTAACATCCCAGACACCAGCCAAGGTCAAACTTGCAGGCAGGTCTTTCTAAGGATAGCATCTCAGGCCTGCTATTTATCCTAGTATGCACTTTCTGTTTATGCCCATTCCAAATCCCAAATCCTCCATCCCAAACAGTCACCCTCCATCCATCAAGTAACCACTTAGTTAATGAGTATTGACTGTATCCTTATTATTTCCCCCCTACAGATTTATTACATATGTATGTGTGCCTATGGACTTCTCTGGTGGCTCAGATGGTAAAGAATCTGCCTGCAATGCTGGAGACATGGGTTTGATCCTTGGGTTGGGAAGATCCCCTGGAGAAGGGAATGGCAACCCACTTCAGTATTCTTGCCCAGAGAATCCCATGGACAGAAGAGCCTGGTGGGCTACAGTCCATAGGATAGCAGAGTTGGACACGACTTGGCTACTGAACAGCATAATACTATTCTAATATTTTAGGCTTTTATATATCATTATATGGTATGTTGGTTCCACCTTATTGCTCTTCTCTTGAAAAGATTGACTGTCTTATTTCTTGATTCTTTTTATATATGAAACTGGAAATCATTTACCTACTCTCATACATATCCATAGACGTTTTTATTGGGATCCTATTAAATTTACAAATATGTTCAAAAGGAATTGACATCCTTTTGAAATTTAGTCTTCTGTGTAGAGATAGATAATAATCAAGATAGACATATATTTTTTGATGATAAGTGCTAAATAAGTCAGAGAAGGAGACCAGAAGGTGGGGGTGGAGGCTGCTATTCTAAATACGAGAGACTTATTGATATTTGTCTAATTAATTAGTTAATTTAGCCATGCGGGGTCCTAGTTACAGTACAGGGGACCTTCACTCTTCATTGCCGCATGCGGGATCTTTAGTTGCGGTATGTGAACTCTTAATTGCAGCATGTGGGGTCTAGTTCCCTGACCAGGGGTCAGAACCAGGCCCGCTACATTGGGAACGTGGAGTCTTAGCCACTGGATCACCAGGCAAGCCCCCTGATGATATTTTAGTATAGACTCTAATGAAGTGAGGAAGGGAGTTCATGTTCCTGATAGAGGGAGTGGCAAGTTCAAAGGCCCTCAGCGATTGATCTCAGCTAGGAGCACAAACAGCTCACCTGTAGTCACAGGAGACCAGGCAGAGTGTCTTGCCGAGATGCGGTTTGATGGGTAGATGCAGCGATAGGCTGGGGTAGACAGTCTCCTGTTTTCTTAGTGAAATAGAAAGCTGTGCAGAATGAGGATCTGGAAGGCAGTGTTAAGAGGAGAAGGGAAGGACTTCGCTGGTGGTCCAGTGGTTAAGAATCTGCCTTGCAATGCAGGGGACACAGGTTCGATCCCTGGTCCAGGAAGATCCCGCATGCTGAGGAGCAACTTATACTGTGCACCACAACTGAAGCCCTCAGCTCCAGCGTCTGTGCTCCGCAACAGGAGAAGCCACCACAAAGAGAAGCCCCTGCACCGCAACTCGAGAGGAGCCCCTGGTCTCTGCAACTGGAGACAAGTCCACACGGAGCAACGGAAGCCCAGCACAGCCAAAGATAAATGAATGCAAAGTGGAGAAGGGGACCGTGGTATTTCTAGCAGGTGGCATGAAGGGCCTATTCAAGACTAGTGACTGTGCATTCACAGTAAGAATTGTGCTTAGTTCTCAGCCACATTCAACCACGTGGGTAGAGGCTCAGAGGAGGCAAGAGGTAGACTTATTCAGGGTTGTGATTTAACCAAGAAGGAATCACAAGGCAACAGAAGGACAAGAAAAGGAGGATGAAGTGTCTGGGGATACGATAAAAGTGACCGTGCAATTCCCGCCAGATAAGGAGAGAAATAAGGACAGAAGGAGGCAAGGGACTGTGACCTTTCTTGAGTCCTTTAAACTAGCCCATCAGAATTATTTTGTAAAATGTACTGTAAAACTAGCTTTTTAGAGATTATCCTTCAAACTATAAATCTGTGAAGAGGTCATTAATTATTTGAATGAATTAAAGAACTTAATTATTTGTACTCTTACAATCCTGAATGCCAGGGTCCTGCCCCAGTGGATCCAGGGAATTCGAAGGTGGGGACGGCATCGGCGTCTCTGGAAAAATACATATTTAATCACAGATATATAGAGAGATTAGAAACGGATAGTGTAGTAGGAAAATTAGTGGAGATAAAGAGACTGAATAACTTGGTTTACATGGAATAGCATCCATGCTCCAGATGGGAATTCAGCCAGAAAACCGGGAGCAAGAAAGAAACGACGTGGGGGAATCAGTCTTTCCGGAAACTGATCCGATTTCTTTATTTTTGGGTTTGTTTATATACCTTTTGTTACATATAGGGATGAATACAGAGTCACATGGGGGTCAGCAGTCCTGACCTTTATCAAAATCAGGTGCTTCACATAAATGTATAAAAAAAAAGGTCTTAGGGAATTTACATCATCTTCTGGCCATGAGACCTGCTGACATTTTATGATCCTTTCTTTCTGATAACCAAAAAAACTTATTTCTTCCAAGGGTGTTTTTTCTTAAACCAGGCACCACCCTACAAATAAAGTTACATTCCTATAGGGTGAGGGTGTAGTGAGTTACAATCAAGAAAGGAATTTATTTAACCCAAGGTTAACATGATTAATCTTAAAGGTTAATACTTATTTCTCCTGTATGCTAGTTATATTCATTATCAGGGCAGGGAACATGGAGATTTAGCAGCAAACATCAACCCAACAAGTGAAAATCCCTTCACCAATGTTCCCCTTAAGATCTATTTAGTCTTAGGATAGTGATAAAATTACATTTTTACATAGCAAGGACACAGTGATTCATAACAAAGTACAGTGATCTATTATAAAAGAGAAGATTCATTAACTCAAAAAGCCTAGTATTGCTGACCTTCAAACTACTATATTTCATTTTCTATATTCCAAATACATTGATCAATATATTCCCAGGTGCCTAAGGATATGGAGGCCTGGCGGCAATCATTGACTCGACAATGAGAAAAGCCCTATGCTAATTAAGACTTTTAAAAATACTCCAAAACTCTCTGTGCTGTTTATGGTTGAGAAGTAGTAGACGATCATGTGCGTAGTGGCAGGAGTATGGATAATCCTGTCACACAAGCTAGTCTGTCAGCAGAGAGGTTTGACCTGAGACACCCCTGTCACACCCAGGACAGAGAATTAGCAGCAATTATTGACACAACAAATGAAAAACCCTTCACCAATATAATTCCTAACCAACCCACTATACTAATAATTTCCAACTCCCCAAAAGAACTTGCCTTAGTAAGTCTAAAACATCTTGTGCCTCTCAGGTTGGGAGGCTGTAAACAATCACATGTGGCTGGACGAACCTATACAGGTGAGCTAGATAACCTTCAGAGGAGCCCGTAAGCTGAAACACTCTTGTCATGCCCATGAATTTTTATTGCCTTGAAGCTGCACGTTAACCCCTTCTCCGAGAGAAATGGTTATGGGGGAGAGCCCCCCATAAAGTCAGAGGTGTAGGTGAGAGCATAAAACAGACTCTGGTTTTGGGGTAGACGCTCGGGAATGGGGTTTCCTGAGGTTTGATCGCGCCTTTGCGTATGCCGAAGCCTCCTTCCTCATGACCTTTGCCATGGGCGGAGTTCCTCACGCTGGCTCGCGGCACCTGAACATTTTTCTATCCCTAGAAGTTATCATATAACCAAGAATATAACAATGGTTAAACATTCTCTTATTAAAGTTCAACATCAATCATAAAAGGAACTTGACCTTTGTAATACTCAAATAATTCTTGGTAATTCATGATGTTAAATACAGGCCTGGAGCAAGTAATTAAAATTGACAGAAGGTGGGGATTTCCCTAGCAGTCCAGTGGTTAAGACTCCATGCTTCCAATGTGAGGGGCATGGCTTTGATCTCTGCTTGGGGAACTAGGATCCCACACGCTGTGGGACACAGACAGATAAAAATGAAATAATTTAAAAAAATTTTAATTCACATAAAGTGGGAAAATTTTGGAGAACAGTTAAGATAATTGCTCCATTGGAAGCCCAAGCCTTTTTGATTTTTGGTATACCAGAATAGAAAATCTGATTAATCACCATTTTATATTCCTTCTTCCCTTCCAAGGGATCTGAGAAATCCTAGGCCTCTCTGAAAACAAGGCCATAATTTGTAAAGTACTGATTCATTGTCCAGATATAGTTAAGCTGACATTTTTTTCATTTCTAACTCAATAAAGCATCAAACCTGTATTTCCTTTCCTCCTCCTCCTCCTGTATTTCCTTCCATTCTTCATAAAATCTCGGAGTTGAAAAGAACAAGCATACATCAGTGCTTGGCCCCTACGTGGATTTTTGACAAGGGTCATACAGTGCTAGTGATAGAGAAGTCCGATTCATTGTCCGATTGATTTCAGCTCTGTTTGCTATAAAGTTCTATCTCAAACAGCCCAAATATGCTGCCATAAAAACTTTCACCCATTTGTCTCAGGCTTGTACCCAAAGTCACACCACATAGATTTTATTCCTCTCCCACAGTATAATCCTTCAAAGAATGTTTTAAAAAACGGCCACACTTTTTACTCGACATAAACAGCTATACTTTTCCTCACTTCTTTTACTCGTTCTTCATATGATCATTTCTCCAGCCAAACCCTTGTCCTCAGATCAGCTCCAGAGGGTGGTTTTCCTCCTCGACAGTGGCTCCCAACACAGTACTACAAATAAGGAAGGCCCACCTCAGAGAAGACCAGACCTATGAAGGCCTCTATTATACTTCCATTCGGACTTAAAATCCCATTTGCTGTTTATAGCATCTGTATCACATTACATTTGTTGCTCTTAAACTGTATTCCTGTGTGGTTGGTTTCCTGGGCCAAGTTCCAGCCATTACATTAGTCTATATTAAACTTTGTTCTCCTGGATTAAGCCCATCATTTCAACCTACTACCTTTTGGACTGTCATTCTGTGAAATCTATTAGCCTTCTACATTTACCTTATCTAAGGATGTAATCAGTGCATCTCAATGTCATTATGTCAATAATGATATAAAAAAGTCTGATTACTAAGCAGTCTGCTCTTTAGCTTTAAAGCCCTCTCTCAGCCCTTGTTTCAGCCTTTTCTGATTACTTCACTGAATACAGATCCACCCACGTCACATCATCTTGTCTACAAAGCATCGTGGGATGCTTGACATTCCTTCTAAATGCTGTAGTACTCTTCAGAAATCATCTTTAAGTATAACTCCATGGTGGGTACCATGGCTTTAAGCCTACAGCTAAGTAAGTAAGTAAAGTTGCTCAGCTGTGTCCGACTCTTTGCGACCCCATGAACTGTAGCCTTCCAGGCTCCTCCCATGAGATTTTTCCAGGCAAGAGTACTGGAGTGGGTTGCCATTTCCTTCTCCAGAGGATCTTCCACACCCGGGTATCAAACCCGGGTCTCCCACATTGTAGGCAGACGCTTTACCATCTGAGCCACCAGGGAAGTAAAGACCCCCGTCTTATGACTGCAGCACTGCACAGTGCCGCCACAGTACTGAAGACCTCTGCCTCAAGATCATGCACTGAGCACAAGCAATTGCCTCATGTTCCTTCAGAGACTCCACTGATACTTTGCTATGAAATTGTAAAAAGTCATATAAACACTGTAAGAGGGAAAATGGTGAGGGGATTTATCAGCAGATAAGAAATTTGAAACAAATCTGGAAGGCCGAAGGAGACGGAAGCGTCTTACTGTAACGGGGGAGCTGGAGCTCAAACTGCAGTTCAGTTTTGGGGTGTGAGCTAAGTTGTTTCAGTTGTTTCCGTCGATTCCGACTCTTTGTGACCCTGTGGACCATAGCCCCAGGCTCCTCTGTCTGTGGGATTCTCCAGCCAAGAATACCGGAGTGGGTTGCCGCGCCCTCCTCCCGGGGATCTTCCCAACCCAGGGATGGAAACTGCAGCTCCTGCAGCTCCTGCAAGGAGGATTCTTTCCTGCTGAGCCACCCAGGAAGCCCCTCAGGTGGGGTAGCTATGTGGTTAGGAGACCAGTCAGAATCTGCGAATCAGAGAATAGGAAAGCAGAGTGGGGCTGAAAATATGGAAGAGCTGTGCTAATCTACTCCCAGCATTCCTCCCTCACCTGCCAGAGGCTGCATCACCAAAAGAAAAAAAAATATCCTGATACCTAAGGAAATTAAACTGTTTGAAGGCTATGTTTTCCACTATGAGTACTGGGTTGGACTCCCTAAAGAAGAAGTACAGCAGCCACACTAAATGTCTCTCCAACACATAACGGCTTCCCATTTAGGGAAAGAAGCTTAACAGGAGGCAGTAGAAGGAGAAACTCACACCGTGAAATGAAATAATCCATCACCTCTTTTATCCTTCAATATAAAGGAACTAGGGCTTTCCTCGTGGCTCAGTGGTCAAGAACCTACCTGCCAGTGCAGGAGACCCAGGTTTGGTCCCTGGGTCAGGAAGATGCTCTGGAGGATAAATGGCAACCCGCTCCAGTATTCTTGCCTAGAAAATCTCATGGACAGAGGAGCCTGGTGGGCTACCATCCATGAGGTCAAAAAGAGTCAGATACGACTTACTGACATTGTAAACAACAACAATAAAGGAACTAACAAAGATCAACAGATTTATCGGGGGCGGGAGGGGGAAACACATGAATGAGCTAGATCAAGATACACAAGAAAAAATTAATCCCAGAGGAAATAGATAATTCAAGAAACAAAAAGGGCTTGAAATAAAATAATTAGTCTCAGAAAATATTATATAGATAAAACAAAACTGAAGGCTTTGAAAAAGAAACACTATAGGAAAGGGCTACTATTAACTAATAATAGGAATGTGACAATAAAAATATTTCAACAGAACTAGAAGATAAAAGTTGAAAATTATCCCATGTACCTCTCAAGGATTAACGTGCATAGGAATCACCGGGGATCTTATTAGCAGAGTCTAATTCGTAGTTTTGAGGTGAGACCTGAAGCTCTACAATTCTAACAAGCTCCCAGGTGAGGCCGATGCTGCTGGGCCACGAACACACTTTGAGTAGAAAGGCAATAGGTACAGAAGTTTTAAAAAATGAGAGAGAGTCCAAAACTATGAAACAAGAAAGAGAAGAGAGAAACTTCCCTGGTGATCCGATGGTTAAGAATCCTCTTTGCAAGGGATGCAGGTTTGATCCCTGGTTAGGCAACTACGGTCCTACATGCTGTGAAGCAACTGAGCCCACAAGCCACAACTACTAAGGCCGGTGTGCTTTGGAACCCGAGCGCCACAACTGGAGAGCCAGTGTGCGGCAATGAAAGATCCCGTGTGTGCAGCTAAGACCTAATGCAGCCAAATGAATGAAGAATACAATTTTTTAAAAAGAGAGGACAGAAAGACAATCTAGGAGAGCCAACATATGCAACTAATTAAAGTGGCAGGAAGAGAAAATGGATAATATGTGTCAAAGAAATAATAGAAGAAATCTTCTAGGATTGGAAAGGCATTCAAGTCATCAGATTAAAAGGCCTCATTACTGAGTAGGATGAATTTTTAAAAGGCTCACTTCTAGACACATTCACAGGCAATTTCAGAATGCTAGAAAATAAGTAAATATAAAGATCCTAAAAGCTTCCAGAGAGTAAAAAGTAGGACGACTACAAAGGAGTTTGAAAGAGACATATATAAAATTTCTATTAGATGGATGCTATTAGATCTATTAGATTGGGTGCTAGCAGGCAATGCCTTTGAAATTCTGCATGTGAACACTTAGGATGTGAATTTTTAGATCCAGTTACTCTTGATCATTCAAGTCAGGGTAGAACAGAGACATAACTAAGGTGTGACAGACGTTGAAGTTTGGCTGATACATTTCCATTCCCACCTGCCTTTCCAATGTGTGTATGTGTGTGCACACAGGCATGCTAAGTCGTGTCTGACTCTGCTACCCCATGGTCTGTAGCCCAGCAGCCTGCGCTGTCCATGGAATTTTCCAGAATAGTGGAGTGGGCTGTCATTTCCTGCTCCTGGGGATCTTCTCGACCCAGGGATCGAGCCTTCGTCTCTTGCATCTCCTGCACTGGCAGGTGGATTCCTCACCACTGCATCAAATAGAGGCTGGTAAATCCCAGTGCCTGCTTATAAGCTTTGTACAGCTAAGGAGTGGCCATCAGACATCTGTCTGTCAGTGAGATGTAGGTAAAGATCTGCTGAAGATACTTCTGTGGAACTTGGTCCAAGTTTCCCGTGTGCTCCAAAAGAAGTTTTGTTTGCAAAAGCTTTGTACAGCTAAGGAGTGGCCATCAGACATCTGTCTGTCAGTGAGATGTAGGTAAAGATCTGCTGAAGATACTTCTGTGGAACTTGGTCCAAGTTTCCTGTGTGCTCCAAAAGAAGTTTTGTTTGCTGGTTGGTTATATAACTGTTTATGCGAAATTATTAATCATGTTAAAGAGTCTGTGTCTTCACTTACTTTTCCTATGCTTTGTTATTAAATTTCTGAGAAGATCTGTTAAAATCTCAGCTATATTTATCAATTTATCAATCTTCCCTGTAATTTTACCAATTATTGCTGCTGCTATTGCTGCTGCTAAGTTGCTTCAGTCGTGTCTGACTCTGTGCGACCCCATGGATGGCAGCCCACCAGGCTCCTCTGTCCCTGGGATTCTCCAGGCAAGAATACTAGAGTGGGTTGCCATTTCCTTCTCCAACCAATTATTACTACATGTCTCTTAAGACATTAGAAATTGCTTCTTGGTTATACTATTAACCTTAATGCTCCATTTGCCTTTAGAACTGAGTGAGTTTGCCATCATTTCTGGAACTGGGAGGTTGGCCTATACCATGAGAGGCTCTTCATGGTTTAAGATAGAACATTTTATAAATATTCCAAAGATACTTAAAACTTACTGATGTAGGGTACTTGCTCTTTTAAATGTATCCATAATACTTTTTTTAGGTCTCTGACCATTCAGTTCAGCTCAGCTCAGTTGCTCAGTCATGTCCGACTCTTTGTGACCCCATGAACTGCAGCACACCAGGCTTCCCTGTCCATCACCAACTTCAGAGCTTACTCAAACTCATGTCCATCAAGTCAGTGATGTCATCCGACCATCTCATCCTTTTCATCCCCTAGTCCTCCCGCCTTCTCTGACCATTATTGACCCTTTTTTTTTTTTTTTTCCCCAAAAGCTGTCCTTAATCAATACTTCTATAATGGTCAACATCAATCATGAAACAAAAATCTTTTGAATCCCTTTCATTTTTGGCAAGCAGTTTCAGGATAAGTTGTTCAGTCTTCTCCCCCTTCCTCTTTCCTTCTTTTCTTCTTGTTTTAATATAATCCTAAATTAATTCAGATACACTTAATAATAAAATAATTAATAAAATTAATAAAAAATTACTTTTAATATTAGCTAATCTCATTTTGAGAGCAATCTTTAATGTGTGTTTTGTTTTATAGTGAATTTAAGTCTTCTATTTTTGCATATTTTAGCTTGTTTCAGTTCTTACCACTCATTATTGTGCCCTTAAGTCTGCTTTGTCTGGGCATGAAGCAAAAAGCAACTTTAAATCTTACTAATATATGAGGGAAGATATGACTACAGACTAAGATCAAAGGGATCAGGCATAGCTTTGGGTGTTTCATATATATTTCACGTTGACCCCAATTAATGAAGAACAAAATTAAGAGCTTCTCCCCACCAACCCTTGGGTATTTTTATACCCGTAGCACTGAATATGGGAGTTCATGGCACAGCACTAATTTTATTTGTGATCTCTGGCAAAGGACTCCAAGTGATTTCAATTATATAGGCTATAATTTCTGATTCTTCATAGCTGAAAATCTTGGGGCAAGAAAATTTCCTGAATCCCAACTTAGGGTCCTGGTCATGATTTTTTACTGTCCTAGTGCTGAAAAACCATTGATATGTCCCTTCTCCATTTAATTTTAAAAAATCCTAAACTATAAAATAGACATTGGAAGACCCAGTACAATTCTGGCATTTCTCATGCTGACCTCAGTGGTTTAACAACATAAAGATTTCAAAAACAATTCTAATGTTTTAGGGTCCTGTTTTCAGAGCACCTTAAACATGTGTGCAGTTGGCTTACATAGTCAAGGAACACAGGTCACATTTCTCCCCAAAATCCCACTAGGCCACAGTGGCAAAAATCTAATGCCTATAAGGTCAGGAGGTAAAACAAAATGACTGAGGCACTGTGGGTGAGCTAATGAAGAAGGCTGGGTTTGGCGGTTACAAAAAAAAAATACCCCTTGTAAGAGAGATAGGCTTTTTCCACCTCTGAGCAGTCGTGGCTAAAAACTGTTTGCAAATACTGCCAGATCTTATGATTTTGTAAGAAAAGCCCCAAACACAAATTTTACATGAATACTTCCTTTGTTAATTTTTGCAGCTATTGATACTTAGAAACATTTTAATATCTACAAATTTTATTTATTTATTTATGCTTCAAAGGCCAACAAAACACACCAGTGAACTAAATCCAAGCCAGTGGGTACCAATTTGTGACCTCCGTTGCATATATATATACATGATATACCTTCTGACATACAAGTGTTAATACACCATCTTTGTTTTCTTTCTGACTTCAGTCTGTATGACAAATTCTAGGTCCATCTGTACAAATGACCCAATTTTGTTCCTTTTTATGGTTGAAAAATATTCTATTGTACATATGTACCACATCTTAGGGCCTCCCAGGTGGCTCAGTGGTAAAGAATCTGCCTGCCAACGCAGGAGATGCAGGAGTTTCGGGTTCAATCCCTGGGTCAGGAAGATCCCTTGGAGGAAGAAATGGCAACCCACTCCAATATTCTTGCCCTGGATAATCCCCTGGATAGAGAAGCCTGACGGGGTATATAGTTCATGGGGTTGCAAGGAGTTGGACACAACTGAGTCAGCACAAACGCACATCATATATTAATGCATATGTGTGGAAATCTAGAAAACTGGTGCAGATGAACCTAGTTTCAGGGCTTGAATAGATAGGTGGACATAAGGTATGGACCTGTGGACACAGAGAAGAAAGGATAGGGTGGGATAAATTGGGAGATTAGGTTGACATAAATAAACTACCATGTGTAAAACGGATACCTAGTGGGAACCTGCTCAATAGCACAGGGAGCTCAGTCCTGTGCTCCGTGATGACCTATGTGGGTGGGATGGAGGGGTGAGGTGAGAGGGAGGCCCAAGAGGGAGGGGATATGGGTACACATATAGCTGATTCATTTCACTGTACAGAAGAAACTAATACAACATCGTAAAGCAATTATACTCCAATGAAAATAAATACCTTCTGAGTCTGACCAGGCAAAATAATTCAGATTAAATTTCCCATCATTTAAGGGGGTGGGGATGGGATTTTCAGGATGAGATTTAAGTTGACTGAAAGAAAATGAAGAAATTTGCTATTTCTTACAGGTTGGCATGTGTGATACAGTAACTCATTACACAAATAATACTTTGGTATCTGATGGCGCCTCTTCTTACTGAGTTCAAAAGTTCTGCGTGAGATACCTGATGTTTACTAAGCTCCATCCTGGAGACCAAGTCTCCAATCACCAGGAGATTCACCAGGCTTATAAACTTAAATCTTTTTCAGTAGTCATGATTATAAATACTGATTGATTCCTCTTTGCTCTGATAAGTGCATTAGCATTAAACCAGTTTCCTTACCTATTCTCCGTATTTCAAGATCTGGCTGCCCATCAATAGGGATTTAATAATTTTTTTTCCTCAGAGTCTTTGAAGTGTATTTTGGAGAGGACAAAATTGTTTTTCATCTCACTTCCAGAGTAGTTTTCTAACAACCACATAAAACATTTTAATTGCAAATGCAGCCACTCCAAATAGCTAGGCAAATTAGCATAAATACAGAAGTGAAAGCCGTTAGGATGGTCGGCGACAAGAGGAAATTTTAGTGAACAAAAAAAGATTAAACGTAGAGAATTCACAGAATTGGTGCTGTAGTTCTGGCCGTTGGGGCCTACAGCTGTGCATTCTTCCCCCTAAGCCCAGGGCATTTCACATCATTTGGTTGTTCGATGTGTACTTACTACTGGAATGAATGGCTAGGCCTCCTGGCTCTCACCAGGAACCTATCCTAAATGCCCCTGTTGCATTAATATCGCTAAAAAGCTGATTTCATCACGTCATTCCTCTGCTCAAATACCCTTGCATTATCTATTGACTCAAAGTAAAAATTTTCTGGGCCTGAATAAAATCCTGTTTTAATGACTGCTACTTCTAAAATAAATGAGCTCTCTTGCCCCAGCCAACCATGTTATTTAGCACACTTCTTAAAATGCACATGCATGCACACACATACACAACCTGTCCCACCTCTCAAACCTGATTAAAGCTTCTCCATCCTGTTAGCTTCTGTGGGCTGCTTATTGTCTTCATGAAATACTCCTTGGGCATAGCAGCTTGCTTTGCTTTTGCTTTTATCTTAATAATCATCAATATCTGGCTCTTATAAATGCAGACGCCTTGACTCTTCCCGAGGCCTAATCAATAAGCTCTCCAGAGGAGGAGTCTGGAAATTTCCTCTGGGAGATACTTTGACTGGAAAGTTTAGGAAGCTGACATATCACGCTTTCCTTTGTCATGGAATCATCGATAGCCTTTTATTGTTACCTATCTGTCTCCTCGGGAAGATGTACCTGTGTGCTTAGTTCCTCAGTCGTGTCTCACTCTTAGCGAGCCCGTGGGCTGCAGCCTGTCAGGCTCCTCTGTCCATGGGATTCTCCAGGCAAGAATACTGGAGTTGGTTGCCATGCCCTCCTCCAGGGGATTTTCCCAATCCAGGGATCAAACCCAGGTCTCCCACATTGCAGGCTGATTCTTTACTGTCTGACCCACCAGGGAAGTCCAGGAAGCCCACTGGAGTGGGTAGCCTATCCCTTCTCCAGGGGATCTTGCTGACCCAGGAATCGAACCTGGGTCTCCAGCATTGCAGGCGAATTCTTTATCAGCTGAACTACCCAGGAAGCCCGCTCTTAATGCACAGGGATTATATTTACGTTCATTCTTTTCACTCTTCCATGCTGAACATTATGCTGATAATAGATGATTTACCAGTTCCTGTTATTTGAATGCATCATCCAGTAAAAATTTTGCCAAGGCAAATCATTTTTTTAAATGTGATTTTCTGGACTGACTTACAAGGTAGGAAGAGACTCACAGATTTAGAGAACGAATTTATAGTTGGGAAAGGGGTGGGGGAAGGAAGGGGGAAGGGATAGTTAAGAAGTTTGGGATGGACATGTACACGCTGCTACATTTAAAATGGATAACCAACAAAGACCTACTGTACAGCACATGGAGCTCTGCTCAATATTACATGGCAGCCTGGATGGGAGGGGAGTTTGGGGGAGAATGAATACGTGTCTATGTATGGCTGAGTCCCCTTTGCTATTCACCTGAAATTATCATAACATTGTTAATCAGCTGTACCCTAATACAAAACAAAAAAATTTATTTAATGTGATTTGCAACATTGGTCCCTAATAGAAGTATTTGTGAAGAACAAACACTTTCTAGATTAAACCATTCCTTTTTATTTAGATAAGAAAAGAATAGAAATGTATACAGATGCAATGTTAAAAATGAAAAAGGGCATATGGGCTTGTTTAGGAGTAAACTGTGGTGAAATGCTTACTCACCAGAGATTCTATATTTAAGCACGATGTTAGAACAAATTCAAGAATAAATTAAAAAAAATCCTCCATGAGTACTTGAGTAAGCCAGAAATGTGAAATGGAAAAGTAAAGCCTTTGAAACTGGAGTCAAACATCTTAAAATACATTATCAGTTTTGATATTTAAAGAAAAAGTTTAGTGAATGGAACTTTGGTTTAATACTAAAGCGTCTTCTTCAGTTTGAGTTGTACCGGTACTTCATTTTACTTTGAAAGTCTTTACTATTGGGTGTCTTTTTGTGAATTTATTGATCTTCATAATTCATGTGTTCCCTGTATAAAATGAGAAAATAGAAGTTACCTCTGCTTTCGTAAGATGTGAAAGGTGCATATAACTCCTATTCGCCAGCTTGAAATAGAATTAAGTGTTGTTCAACTACTCTATGTGACTTTGAGCTGTTGAAAATGACACAGTAAATAGCTGTTTACAAAGTTTTATAGGCGCACATCCCTGACTATCTGATAAAGGATGGGTGTATAAGAAGTTAGTTTTAGCTTCAATGAATTTCTTAAGAGAAGGAGAAAACTGCATTTCTAGGAGAGAAGAAAACCTGACCAATATGATTTGCTATTTTTTAAAAAACTTCATTTATTTATATTAACTGGAGGATAATTATTTTACAATATTGTGATGGTCTTTTCCGTATGTCAACATGAACTGGCCACAGGCATACATGTGACCCCTCCCTCCTGAACCCCCCTCCCACCTGCCTCCCCACCCCATCCTTCCAGATTGTAACAGAGCATCAGCTTTGGGCTCCCTGAGTCATACATCTAGCTCCCACTGGCTATCTATTTTACATATGGTAATGTCTATGTTTCAATGCTGTTCTCTCAAGTCATCCCATCCTCTCCTTCTCCCACTGTGTCCAAAAGTCTATTTTTTATGTCTCTATCATTTTTGCTGCTCTGCACATAGGGTCATCAGTACTATCCTTTTAGATTCTATGCCTATGTGTTAATATACGATATTTGTCTTTCTCTTTCTGATTTACTTCACTCTGTATGATAGATTCTAGGTTCATCCACCTCATTAGAATCGACTCAAGTGCGTTCCTTTATATAGCTGAGTAATATTCCATTGTGCATATGTACCACCACTTCTTTATCCATTCATCTGCTGATGGGCATCTAGGTTGCTTCCTTGTCCTAGCTATCATAAATAGTGCTGCCATGTACATTGGGGTACATGTGTCTTGCATTCCCACCAAGAGTGTAAGATGGGACCCTTTTCTCCACACTTGATGTTTGTAGATTTTTTTAATGATGCTCATTCTACTGGTGTGAGATGATACCTCATTGTAGTTTTTTTTTTGCATTTCTCTACTAATGAGCAATTTTAAGCATCTTTTCATGTGTTTATTATGTCTTCTTTGCAGAAATGTCTGTTTAGGCCTTCTGTCCACTTTTTGATTGGTTGTTTTTCTGGTATTGAGCTGCATGAGCTCCTTGTATATTTTGGAGATGAATTCTTTGTCAGTTGTTTGATTTGCTATTATTTTCTCCCATTCTGAGGATTGTCTTTTCACCTTGCTTATGATTTCCTTTGTTGTGTGAGGTTTTTAAGTTTAATTAGATCCCATTTGTTTATTTTTGTTTTTATTGCCTTTACTCTAGTAGGTGGGCTATAGGAGAGCTTGCTGTGATTTATGTCAGAGAGTGTTCTGCTTATGTTTTCCTCTAAGAGTTTGATAGTTTCCGGTCTTACGTTTAGGTCTTTAATCCATTTTGAGTTTACTTTTGTGCATGGTGTTACGAAGTTTCAAATTTCATTCTTTTACACATAGTTGACCAGTTGATCCAGCACCGTTTGTTGGACTTATGGACACTGTCTTTTCTCCATTGTATATTTTTGTCTCCTTTGTCAAAGATAAGGTGTCCATAGGTGAGTAGATGTATCTTCAGACTTTCTATCTTGTTCCATTGGTCTGTATTTCTGTTTTTGTGCCAGATGATTTGCTATTAATAGAAGAAACTAAGAGATAACCTAAGGAGATTTTAAAGAAGCTGAAATATGGGTTTGGCTTAGGAGGAAATGCCAGGGTTTCTGTACTATTTGCTAAGTATTTTTATCACTTTTGTGATAGCAACGGTCCATATCACACTAATTTGCATTTGCTATATGTAGTGCCAAATAGAATTATTCTCGTTACACTTCATGCTCCAGAAATAGCAAACCACTTGTAAGTCTGCAAGTGTAACATGCTCACCCAACACATCGTGTTTCTCCAGTGCTGTTTGGTATGCCCGTCCCAGCTCACACGTTGCAGATTCCTGTTCTTCCGGGTCTAGGCTGGAATGTTATGGCCTCTACAGTTATTTCCTTGTGTGTGCATGTGTGTGCTCAGTCACCCAGTCACGTCCAACTCTTTGCAGCCACAGGGACTCTAGCCGGCCAGGCTTCTCTGTCCATGGAATTTTCCAAGTAAGAATACTGGAGTGGGTTGCCATTTCTTTCTCTAAGGGGATCTTTCCAACCCAGGGATTGAATCCGTGTCTCTTGCAGTTTCAGCATAGGAAGGTGGATTCTTTACCACTGAGCCACCTGCTGCTGCTGCTGCTTCTAGTCGCTTCAGTCGTGTCCAACTCTGTGTGACCCCACAGATGGCAACCCACCAGGCTCCCCCATCCCTGGGATTCTCCAGGCAAGAACACTGCAGTGGGTTGCCATTTCCTTCTCCGATGCATGAAAGTGAAAAGTGAAAGTGAAGTCGCTTGGTCGTGTCCGACTCTTAGCGACCCCATGGACTGCAGCCCTCCAGGCTCCTCCATCTGTGGGATTTTCCAGCCAAGAGTACCGGAGTGGGGGGTGCCATCACCTTCTCTGGAGCCACCTAGGTTGCCCACAATTATTTCCTTATCTCAAGATAAACTTCGGAGCTTCCCCTTCCATGGTCTCATGGCCTGTCTTGAGGTAAATGTGTCTATTTTAATCTCTCCATTTTACCATAAGACTGTAAAACAGTTGTAGGTCTAGAATGTGAGGGGGGAATTTGTTTTTTGGTTTTTAATGGTCTTGCTCTTTTTGGTATCTAGAGCAGTTAGTTGCACTTGTCCAACAGTAAGAAGCCATCAATAAATTGTGAATGAATGGAAATTAGAAACCAATGGTGATCCATAAGTGCCCTTGTAACCAAGAACCTGTATAATATTTTCCATATTAAGAAAAGAAACTTCCAAAATCATATAAGAATATTTTCCTAGGTGTGGTGTCATTATAGGATTGATTACCAGTGAGGCCAAACCTAAGGAGAGCTGTTTGACCGTTTGCCTGTCTTTCCAGCCCTGATTTTCTGAGCACTTCCCCAGTGTCTTTGTGGATTCCTCTTCTTCAGGCACTACTTTCATTTCCTGGTATTCTTCTCTACATCTTCTCTATGTTCTTCTCTAAAATCAGAAAAAGTTTAGGTTTTATTTGTTTGTGCTCGTTACATGATGGGTTATAAATTAGGAAGCTCCAGTATGTTACCTTAATTATGTGCAAATAACGTAGTCTAGTTTGGGATACAAATTTCCTTTTAATATTCAAATTAATTTTAAGATTTCTGGTTTCAAGTAGATGAGCTGAGCTCATGCCTTTTAACTTTTCTTTCTTACGTCCCATTGAAAACTTGTAATAATTTTAAAAATGTGTAAAATCATCACAGCAAAGGAGAGGAAAGATAGACAAGGATTTTAACCTATTAGGTAAGATGGGAAACAGGTGAAACAACAGCTGATAATGTAGAATAGGTGGCCCATCGCCTAGAAACAATGTATATTGCTGTCAAAAGACGGCCTGCTGGCCATGCTGAGTGTTGCAGACACTCAAAATTTGCAGACATTAGTCACTCAATTGTGTCTGACTCTTTGCGACCGCATGGTCTGTAGCCCACCAGGCTCCTCTGTCCATGGGATTCTCCAGGCAAAAATACTGGAGTGGGTTGCCATTCCTTTCTCCAGGGGATTTTCCCAACCCAGGGATCAAACCTGGATATCCTGCATCGCAGGCAGACTCTTTATCAACTGAGCCACCAGAGAAACCCCACCACGCACGGTAGGGGATGCTAAAAGCAGTGAAAGTAATGTGAGGAATAATGGAGGGTCTTCTTTTTATTTTCTGGAGACATTAAATAAAGTGGACACAATCTGGAGGAGAAGAAATGTCTGGGCAAAATCAGGGCACCTTTGGCATTCTGGAACATGGGGCTTCCTTCCTGTCCATCTTCTTAAAGCAACACCTGCCAGTTGACAGACTCAGCCATCGATTCAGAACATCCCATCAGCTTTTCCGATTCTCCAGTCTTAAATACGATGACATGAAGATCATGGAAATGAACGAGGAAGAACAAAATAGCAAGCAGGAAAACTGATCTGAGACGAAACAAATGACACAGGGAACGTAAGAGAACATGATTTTATTTTTCTCTAGTGACTAATCTCTTTAAAATTCTAGGTTTGTAACACAAGGGAAAGATACCCTGAAAAAGGGACAATCAGAAGAAAGATTTTCTTAACAAAATATGGAATACCTGAGGGTGGTGGTGGGGAAGCTGAAGAGAAATCTCAGGAAGTTGAGTAAAACCTGATGGAAAAAATAAGGTAAGGGTGAGAGAATCATTGCGGCGGGTCCAGCGATAGGCGAGTTGCCTGTCATTGTGCGGCTTGTGTGGCCCACGGCTTGTACGGGACATTCAAGATGGACCTGAAATGAGAGACAGAAACAGGAATGAGGAAAGGAGAGCTTCCCAGAGTGAAAGTGTGCATCTTCAGACTTAAAGGGGTCGTTGGAGGGCCCAGCAAAATGAATGCAAAACTCAACACGCAAACACAGCACTGTAAACTTTCAGAGCATTGAGGCTAAAGAGACTATTTTCATTTCTATTATTCAGCTAGTGTATTTTGCATCACAAATATAGAATTCTATTGGGCCTTGCCTGTTGGTCCAGGGAAGACTGTGCTTCCAATTCAGGGGGCATGGGTTCAATCCCTGGTCAAGGAGCTAAGATCCTACACCTCATGACCAACAAACCCAAACATAAATCAGAAGCAATATTGTAACAAAGTCAATAAAGACTTAAAAAGATGATCCACATGAAAAAAATCTTTTAAAAAGTTCCTTAAAAAAGTTTTAAGGAAAGAAAAGCAGAAAGTTAATGAAGTATAATTTTTCTATCACTTTTTTCAATTGAAAGTGTTTTCTGTATCCTGTTTAAGAAAGATTTTTCTATCCCAAGGTAATGAATCTTTTCCTCTGCTATCTTCTAGTAACTTTATTGCTTTATATTCCATAGCTAGATCTATAATCCACCTGGAATTAATTTTTGTAAATGGTGTGAGGTATGGAAAACTTTTATTGTTCGTTGCCTAACTGACCCAGCATCATTTATTGAAAAGACAGATTCTTTTCCCCATTGCTGCATGTGTGTGTGTGTATATATATGTATTTAAATTTTTAAAATTTACTTATTTTTTTTAGACGGAACAGTGTGGATTGTGGCATCTTAATTCCCCTA
>SJYQ01000342.1:119391-151085 GCA_006410935.1 Redunca redunca | reverse complement strand
TCTAACCTGCGCCTTGTGAACCAGCAGTGCAGAGTCTTAACCATTGGACTGCCAGGAAAGTCCCTGTGTATGTTTAAAAATTACTCTTGTAAGTAAACGTGCTCTTTTTTTTCAGGAGTGAACTTTTATTTTTTAAAATAATTTTATTTATTTTAATTGGAGGTTAATTACTTTACAGTATTGTATTGGTTTTGCCTAAATGTGCTTTTTTTTTTTGCTATGTTCTGTGACTTGATTATTATATATAGTTACAAATAGATGCAAATATATTTAAAGTTTCATTTGTAAATTACAATTGATTCATAGCTCATAAGAAAATCAGAGGAAAAAGGAGAGGCAGATACAACTTAGGTTAGAAACGGGAGAAGGCAGAAATAAATATGTAAGGGATTCCAACAATGAGGAGGTGGATCTGAGCCCCCTTGATGTGCTCTCAGATGATTAAAAGGAGAATATACGGTCTATATTAAAGTCTAGGTCATGGCCACAGCAAGGATCGACGAGACCAAGTTTGAATACACCCACATCTCCAGACTGGTGAGCTGATTAGCCATGATTTAAGTTACAATTTAAACCTGAGGCAGAGCAAAGAACCCACAGGTTGCTAGAAGATCCTAGACGTGGGCTTCCTGCATGTTTTAAATTACTGAAGGAAGTTAGGATAGCAACACCCAATGAGCGTGATTTAGATTTGAATAAAATCTAAATAAAAAATAAATCTAAATAAAATCATTGCCAAGTAATTGTATTGTTCGTTCCCTATTCCTTACTCTGAAATTCTTCCCCGTAATGACTAAATAGAAATCGTGCCATCTGAGGTCCCCAGATTCCAGCCTCTTACATTTAGAGACTTAGGAGGAAAACAAGAAGATGCCAGAGAGTGACAGCATCCAGAGTTTCACTTGATACTTCTCACTTTCTAGAAGGGAAGTCTGGATTTCTCTCTCTGGCTGGTGATCATATAAAGATAATGAAGAGGTTTGCAGGGGGGCAAGAAGGTGGTACAGGCCTCAGGGTTAAGAGTGAAAGAGCTTGGATGTTTATTTCACTGCAGACGGTAATGCGATAGCTCTCCATCAGTTTATTCGGAATAATCTTTCACTCAGCTCATGTATAGTCATCTGATTTACTCACTCGATTAGCATATCCATGGCCAGCTGTTAATACAGCTTTCAGGTGAGGGGAAAAAAAGTGTATGGTCTTTGGTGTTCCCACTGAAATATGTTTTCAGGCTTATATTAAGTGGTACTTTGTTTGAGACACTCTGGAATTCCCTCAGCGTAAAGCCAAAGAAATTGCCATGTAAGCACAAAGTGCTAAATGTATTATCACAGTCTGTTCAAGCTCTGAGTTGCTAGTTGAACCAATTTGTAGTTGAATTATTGATATTATGAAACACTTGACAGCTTGTATCATGTATGTAATCCAATCTCTGAAGTGTCTAGTACAGTGCTTCGAGTATATAGGTACTTAATAAATGCTTTTTGATTGATTCCAAGAAAATCTTTAGCAAAATTCTGTAATACTAAAACTGAGCTCTATTGAATTGGGGATGGTCAGGTGAAAGGACACTCAAAAACAACAAAGTGATGCAAAATGCTGTCTCCTTTGTGGTTACAATAACCATTGCAAAGCAGACGCACAAGAAAGAAGAGGACCTCATAATAGCTCCTGATTTCAGCAATCTGAGCCTTCATCTTTCCAGTTTGCGTGATTCCCAGCATCTACCCTTTGTGAAGTAGTATAAAAATTCCCCTGTGATTCCTTCAATAGACTTAACAGCATATAAATTCTTGAGGGAAAACTCTGGGTTATTTTGTTTTCAGCTCCTAAAATCCACGTCCTTTATCTTTCCTTAATCTTCGATAGTTCAGCATTTTTCTGTTGAGCTAGTGAGCTTTATCAGCCATCCTGCCTGCATACAGGTGTAGTACGTTTTGCTTGTTTGGAGTACAGCCAATCCCACTGGAAGAATCAGGAAACGACTAGTGAATAGTTCTGGAGACTGGACAGTGTCTTTACTATGCTGAAGCCCTCCAAATGAGGGTTTAACTTAGCCTTACAATTGTTAGCTTTCCATCAGTGTGAATTCTGGGTTTGGTATGAAATTTTTGGTATGGAAAACTTTGCTCCTGATCAGTGTTTCCCTCCCTTCCTTATTCCCCCAATGTCCTTAAATGTACTCTGGTAAAGCTTCCACTCCTGGGTACATAGGTGTGGCCTTGGGAAACAGTGACATCTAAAACCATTTCTAGGTCTTGGGAGGTGCCTTGAGGGTATATTTTGATGTGATGTCCTTCTGGATCTTCTCATATTAGTTCAGTTCAACAAACATTATTGATTTCTTTCATATGGTGCAATGTTAACCCAAGTGATGGAGATGCAAAGATGAGTACTTTCTGTTGTCAATGGTAACAATATAATGCAATGATTCCCAAACCTAGGGCATGCTGCTTACTTGGAGAGGCCAAAGCATATCAATACCTGAGCTGCTACATTTAAAATCTTTTTAAAAAAATATGTCTTGGGTGGAGTCTGGGCATTAGTATTTTTTCAAAAGCTCCCCAGGTGATTCTATTAATAATATATGGTGAAGACCAATTAACCTAATAGGTGAGCTAATACAACTTAACATTTATTGAGGACTGCTTTATGCCAGGCATTATTCTTTTTTCATATTTTATATCATTTCATTCTTCCAATAACCTAATAGGATGAATATACTGTAACTTCCATTTATGAATGATCAAACAAATCAGGACAAAGTTTAATGACATATCTAAGGCTACTGAGAGTCCCTTGCACAGCAAGATCAAACCAGTCAATCCTAAAGGAATTCAACCCTGAATATTCATTGCAAGGACTGATGCTGAAGCTGAAGCTCCAGTCCTTTGGCCACCTGATGTGAAGAGCTGACTCACTGGAAAAGACCCTGATGCTGGGAAAGATTGAAGGCAGGAAGAGAAGGAGACAACAGAGGATGAGATGGTTGGATGGCATCACCAACTCGATAGACATGGGTTTCAGTAAACTCCGGGAGATGGTGATGGATAGGGAAGCCTGGCGTGCTGCAGTCCATGGGGTTGCAAAGAGTCGGACACGACTGAGCGACTGAACCACAAGTCTACAGCGTCGTCAGAATGTGGAAGAAGCAAGCGTCAACACCAGAGTCTGCTCTGGAGCCCGTGTTTCTCAGCACTATGTGCACTGCCTCAAGTTACCTTGAGTGGTTTAATTCGACAAGCTCTTTCCTGATGGCTTATTGTGAAATATATGGAAGGAGGTCAGAGCTGTTGATTTTGACCATGATTGAGGAGGTTGGGGAATATTTTACAATGGTAGAACTATTTGAACTTAACCTTAAATGATGAATATGATTTATAAATAGAGAGGACAGTTCAAACAAAAGAGATAGTCTCTGAAAAGTCACTCAAAAGATGGGCATGGAATATTCCAGAAATGTGTTCTGTCTTTTGGGTGAGTTCTCCAGTCCCTTTAACACTTTACCTATGAACGATCTATTCTCAATATCCCAGCCTGCCTAAAAAGTCCACTTTTCCTCAGGGCTTCTCCTCTCTCCTCTTAATATTTCAAGATACATAGATATATGTTTTAATATACTTCATGTTTTTAAAACTAAAATGAGTAAGCATACACATGGAAGCCCTTGTCCGTTGTTTTGGTCACGTCTTTCTTAGCACTTGGTTCTTCTAAGCCACAGCACTGATAAATTGGGGGTAGATATTACCTCAGGTAAAAGAGTCTTTGTAACTGGGGCTAGAAGCTTTAGTTATTTCAGCTGTCGTAATAATAATAATAAAAAGATGGTAATGATTATCTCCATGCCCGTCCTTACTGGAGAGACTTCTGTTCTTGGAATGTCATATTTATGTATTTATGAAATGAGCGGTAAATAGAATAGGGTGAGATTCTCCAGACTCTGGGGGTTGTTGACAAGGGAACTTCACGAACGTCTCATCTAGGCTGCATCTGCATATGACGTGGTAAACCGAGGCAGCTCTCCAGAGAAATCAGGTCAAGTCCAAGAGGTAGTGTGTGGGTAGGGCTGCTGTAGGTATGCTGAAGGCATGGGGCTAGAACTCGAAGGCAAGCACTCAGTGCCGCAAGACGCTCCTTATAAGCTAATAGGGTTGGTCCTTCCAGGCTGACCCGGCCTCCTTCATACATACTGTAAAAGTCGTGAACTTGTGCTCTGGGCTCCTCTGACACGGCCAAGTCCTCACTTAATCTGTGCTGCACTGACCACCTCTGTCGACCACTTAAATTGGTGCTGTGGACTGAATTGTGTCCCTTCTCCCCCTCCCCCCATTGACATGTTGAAGCCTTAGTCTCCAGTGTGGCGGTATTTGGAGATGGGCCCTTGGCAGAATATTCATTGGAAGGACTGATGCTGAAGCTGAAGCTCAAATCATTCGGCCACTTGATGTGAAGAACTGACTCATTGGAAAAGACGCTAATTCTGGGAAAGACTAAAGGCAAGAGAAGAAGGGGGTGACAGAGGATGAGATGGTTGGATGGCATCACCGACTCAATGGACATGAGTCTGAGCAAGCTTCAGGAGATAGTGAAGGACAGACAGAGAAGACTGGCTGGCTGCAGTCCATGGGGTGGCAAAGAGTCAGACACGACTGGGCGATCAAACAACAAAGATGAGGGCGGGACCCTCAGGACAGGATTGGTGCCCTAGTAAGAAGAGCTTTCAGAGGGCTTGCTTCCTCTCTCTCCTGGGTGAGAACGCATCAAGAAGGCGGCTGTGTACAAGCCAGGACGAGTCCTTACCAGGAACTGAATTGGCCGGCAACTTGATCTTGAATTTCCTGGTATCCAGAACCCTGAGAAATAAATTCTGTTGTTAAGCCTATGGTGTTTGGTTACAGCAGCCCAAGCTGACCCTTGGGAGCATCTTGTTGAGAGAGCAATGGAAATGTTGGAAGCGCTCATTTGTGTCTGTGATCTGAGGTGTAGTGTGGTTTTTGGTGAAAGCTATTGAGAAAACAACCTTGAACCCAGTCTGAGCTGTCATTCCTATCCATTAACCTTCTTATCTTTCCCTCCATTACCTTGTGATTGCAAACAAGATATCCTATTTTGTTTTGTGTTGCCAGAAGATAAGTGAGTTTTGTTTGAGTTTTGGGTAGACTATAGCTCAGATGGTAAATAATCTGCCTGCAGTGCAAGAGACCTGGATTCGATCCCTGGGTCAGGAAGATCCCCTGGAGAAGGAAATGGCAACCCACTCCAGTATTCTTGCCTGGAGAATCAAATGGACAGAGGACCCTGGTGGGCTACAGTCCGTGGGATTTCAGAGTCAGACAGGACTGAACAACTAAGACAGACATCTTGGCAACCAAGTACTGTATTCTATTTCAAACTTTACTGAAAGAATAAACAGCATAACCTCTCTGAACAAAAGTGAGATGCTTTATTTATTATCAGTGTAGTTGGTGGAAAAAAAGCAACCTCAGACTCTGTGGGACTCTGATGACACCTGCTGGATACATTGAATAAGACAACCATACCCCACAGGAGAGTGACCTCTAGCGAAAAAGCCTTGGAAATGTTCTTTGTAATTGTGTAAAGGTTCAGAATACCATTTGGACAATGTGCAATTAGAAGGAAGAAAGGTGAGAGTGTAAGTACTGAGCATATTCAAATTCATCAGTGATGTTCAGTTCTTTTCCCTGTGACGAGATGTACCAGAATTAAATTTTAATGACTGTAGCCTGTTTTATGGATTTTATCGTTTTGCGTTCATGTGTTGTTTTATACTAAAAGCTACATAATTTAGTCGTTTGGAGCAAAGGCTCTGGAGTCAGAGCCAGGGTTAAAACACAGGATTTGTCATTCCTAAATTTTTTGCCCTGAGCAGGTTATTTAACTTTCCTGTGACTTAGTTTCCCAGGCTTAAAATGTGAACAACTGTACCTATCATAGAGATGAGAAAATTGCCTGATAGGAAGTAAAAATCTCAACAATTGTCAGCATTTTTATTATAAGAATAAATACAGTCCCTGTTCAGTTCAGTTCAGTTGCTCAGTCATGTCCGACTCTTCGCAACCCCATGGACTGCAACATGCCAGGCCTCCCTGTCCATCACCAACTCCCGGAGTTTACTCAGACTCATGTCCATTGAGTTGGTGATGCCATCCTCTGTCATCCCCTTCTCCTCTGGCCTTCAATCTTTCCCAGCATCAGGGTCTTTTCAAATGAGTCAGCATCAGATGGCCAAAGTATTGGAGTTTCAGCTTCAGCAATAGTTCTTCCAATGAACACTCAAGACTGATCTTTAGGATGGACTGGTTGGATCTCCTTGCAGTCCAGGGGACTCTCAAGAGTCTTCTCCAACACAACAGTCCCTGTAGTTTCTATCATTCTGTGATAAAATAATCTCTTAGCGATCTTTTTGGCAGGAATAAGTGGAGGACAGATGACTCATCACACGGATGGGGTCGCCCTTCTACAAAAGGGGGGATTCACATTTGTGCTTGTCACCTCATCCCATCTAGATGGAGACTCCATGGAGATGAAGATATCCTAGTGCTACGAATCGGGCAGTTCTGGCTATCGCAGGAAGTCCAGTTGTTGTGAGTGAATGTGCAGTTACAAGGATGGCCTTGGGTTAATGTGTATGGCGATTGGGTGGGCAGTGGTAAAACGCCATGAAGTGATGAGTCATTGGAGAGGGCTAGGACTGGACGCCTGCCCTGTGGGCCCTCGGATATTGTCATTATCTTCCCGAGGTGTCCAGCTGGAATTACATAGCGGGGTATATGGAGTGAGTGGTATAGAACCCACCTGACAATGCATTTTTCTTTAAACTATCACAAGTGGGACTTCCCTGGTGGTCCTAGTGGCTAAGACTTCACCTTCCAATGCAGGGGTTGAGAGTTTAATCCCTGGTTGGGGAACTAAGATCCCATATGCCTTTTGGCCCCAAAGCTAGAACATCAACTGAAGCAACATTGTAACAATTTCAATAAAGACTTTAAAAAGGGTCCACATCAGAAAGACCTTTTTAAAAAGTCACAAGCAAAAATAATCGTATGTGGGTGAAATTATTTTGCAATCTTGAGAAGACACCTTTTGGTTCATGATGGTTTTCTCTATTTTCTCCCATTGCCTCAATATCTAAAATCCATTCGGGGTAGTACATCTTAGTTTGCAATTAGAGAGAAAGCAAATACCTGTGGGAAAGGTAGTATGTTGATTTAAGTTTATTCTGAGTATAAATGACGAGTCTGAGGTGCTCTGTGGAGAACAGGGTTGAGGGTGTGAGGAGGCAACCACAAGGGTGGAATTCTGTAGTGAGTGAAACAATCATGGAAAGGACAGAATTGTAATACCGAATAGAAACTCTGCCTGGGGAAAAGTGTGCCCGGCAGCAGTACTGTTTATTCACTTACTTAAAAATTATCCACATAATGAAAGGAATTCAAGTCTTCCTATAAAGATGCACATCATTTATCAAGATCAACTGAAAATAAGTAAGAAAATACAGGTGCATTGAAAACGTGGGGAGGAAAGAGGCGGGGCCAGGAGTGGCGTTGGCGGAGGCATGCGCAAGGCTGGCTACTTCCGCACACTGGAAGGAGGGGAGCCCCAGACGCAGCACGAGTGTTCGGACAGTCCCTGTGGCAAAGAAATGTGTGCCCATCACGCTCTTTGTAGTGAACTAGAACCTCGGAGAGTGAGCCCCGGACATGCATTTTGAATAGCGATTCGTGTTATTCTGATACACCAAGACCCTAAGGCTTACCCTTCTCTTTACTCTCACCTGGTCCCTTTCCTCAATGTCTTGCCTTCCAGTCAGTCCGATGTGGGTGCTGAGGCAACATCAAGATATCTACTCCAGATAAAGTATTGGAAAATCACCTGAGAGTAGAATAAAATGTTTTAGGAAATTGCTTTCTTTGATAGAGATCAGTTGACTAAAGTAATATAAAGGAAGAAAAAAGCTTTGAGAGTTCAGACTGGAATGAGATTTATCTCCCCCTTATTTCTAAGAGTTAAATAGTTTAAACTTAAAATGTTTTACACGTTAAAAAAAGAGTCGGACGTGACTTAGCAGCTGAACCAAAAAAAGTTTTACAGAATAAATGAGACGTCCAAGAATCTTAAAAGTCAACTAATGAAACGATTCTTTAATACTGCAAAGTTCTTGGCTCTGAAGGAAAAAGTGTTGGACTTGTTAATTATTTGGGAAAGCCTCAGTGAAGTCATTCCCAGACGATTTAGGAATGCTGATTTGTCAACTTGCATTTCTTAACTGCTTAATGAAGTCTTCAGTTTGCTGAGCACCAGTCTGCTGGTGCTCCTTGAGTGTAGCATTTTAGAAGAAAAGGAGATCAGGGCAGTGGTATTCTTCCCCCTCTGTGTGTGTGCCTAGCATTTCTGAGTGTGTCTAAACATGAAGTATGCATTGATTTTTATGTACTGATTCCCATTACTAGGACATCATTTGAGTCTATCGTAAATTTAAATTTAGAGTAAATGCTTTGGCCTCTGTCTCTGATGTTACTGTAACTGAAGTAACTCAGACGCACGGAAGGTCATGTCAGGCGTTTATGTAAAACTTATTAGAGCTGTTTGTAAAGGCACCTTGTGTATTATTGCTTTGTGCATACACTTTACAGGAAATCCTGTCATTCTATCATTTCCTTCCTTATCTCAACTCTTTTCTCTTTATAAATAAAACCCTTTATTGCTAACGGCCACTGAGCCACACGAGGTGGGGTGTGGACCTCCATGAAGTCTTGCTCACTCTTCACTGAAGCTTGAGGATGGAGGGTGCGCTGAATTTTTCATTCACTGCATTGCTAGGTCCAAACTGCTGCCTAGTGTCATCACGAGACGAACTTCCCATGAAGACTTTAAACACTGAATCACAAATATAGTCACTCACCCATTGTTCATCTGCCTTCTCTCTAGTTAGCAAACCTAACTCCATTGCTGAGACAATTGTCGTTTTTATAGGATTTTTTTTTTTTTTTTACATAGACTTTTAGTAAAGGCCACTTATAAAAATTACCCAGAGAGATCTGGCTTCCATTCTCTTCTTCCTCCCTATTTCCCCCTTCCCCTTCTGGAAAATGCAGGATTGTTTGTAAAAGCATCAATAAGAGATACCTTGAAATCACTAATTTGTAGAGAATATACATGTTCTTCTTAAAATATTTATGTATTTATTTTTCGCTGCACTGGGTGTTTGTTGTTCAGGCTTTCTCTAGTTGCAGCAAGCGGGAGCTAGGCTCACAGGCTGTAGGCACCTGGGCTTCAGTAGTTGTGGTGCTGGACTTCGTTGCCCCTTGGCATGTGGAATCTTCCCGGACCAGGGACTGAACCCGCGGCCCCTGATTTGGCAGATAGATTCTTAACCACTGGACCACATGGGAAGTCCCATAGAATATATATGTTCTTGATTCACCCCTTGAGAGAGAGCCATGCAACCGGCATCAGAGTATGTCTTGAGTAAGAAAGAAACTTCTGGGGCTTTCAAGTCCCCGGACTTTAGGGGTACTGATCCCACCACATAGTCTATGCCATCCTGCCTCCCAGCACTTGAGTTTTAAAGTGAAGTGGTGGTCAGAGAGGGCAGTCAGAGTTCCAGTTCCTGCATGCAGGGCATGTCCATGAGATGGCCATGTTTAAAATACGACCACATTGATCTGTGACTCAGGTGGAGATAAAGATCATTCTGATGATGGGTGGGAAGCTTTGTTTTAAATTTTGTTTTGGGATGTAATGTCTGACTGCGGCAGGTACCATCAGAAATAAAAGGAGGCTTTGGCACTCAACATAGGGCACAGGTCAGCCTGCACTGATGCACTGGGGCAGTGGGAAAGCTCATGAAGCCTGAGAGATAGGCTGCACGCCCCCTTCAGGCACTCATCCCATCCCCAGGGAGCCTGGATTTGTATTATAATAAGTCCTACCTGTTCTGTACTTAGTGTAGGCAAGATGTTGAAAGCAGGTGTGGCTTAGAAAGCAGGTGTGGCTTAGAAAGCAGGTGTGGCTTAAAAGTCTTCCTAAAGTCAGCAGCAAAATAGTTGCCAAAATTGCCAAAGCCATCTTAAGAAAAGGTGGTTTCCTAGTCCAGTCCCACAGTGTCATCGTCACCCTTAGCAGCACCTGTGACCTTGCAGGGGTTTGTCGGGGTTGGTGGGGGGAGGGGAGTTGGAGGAGTGATGTAGCTACTCTTTAAAGCAGCAGCAGCAATTTTTAAACATTTTTAACTGGAAGATAACTACTTTACAATAGTGTGATGGTTTTGCCATACATCAACATGAATCTGACACAGGCATACATGTGTGTCTCCATCCTGAACCCCGCCCTCCCATCCCTTCAGGTTGTCACAGAGCAACAGCTTTGGGTGCCCTGCATCATACATCGAACTCGCACTGGCTATCTATTTTATATATGGTAATGTATATGTTTCAATGCTATTCTCTCAAATCATCCCACCCTCTCCTTCTCCCACTGAGTCCAAAAGTCTATTCTTTATGCTGGTGTCTCCTTCACTGCCCTGCATGTAGGATCGTCAGTACCACCTTTCTAAATTCCATATATATGTGTTAATATACAGTATTTGTCTTTCTCTTTCTGCCTACTTTGCTCTGGATAACAGCTCTAGGTTCCTCCACCTCATTAGAACAGACTCAAATGCCTTCCTTTTTATAGCTGAGTAACATTCCCTTGTGTATATGTACCACAACTTCCTTATCCGTTCATCTGGCGATGGACATCTAGGTTGCTTCCATGTCCTAGCTGTTTTACATAGTGAGCAGCAACAGTTCTTATTCTGGATAAAAGTTTAGATTAGGCAAAAAAAAAAAAAAAAAAAAGAGATTTTATTTGGGGACTTTCTCACCTTCCTCTTCTGAGTCTTGAGTTCCTTTCTCCTTTAACTAATATTGCCTCCCTTTGACTCTTTTCCCTAGAAATCCTTTCCATACATGTATTCATTCATCTAGCAGACACGTATTGAGCACCTTCTATGCCATGTGTCAGGAATACAAAAATGCGGAAGAGATAGTCTTTGGTCTGTAGGATGGTCTAATGAAGTGAGAAGATCATGACAATAAGGGGGAAAAAGCCACAGAGAGAGAAATCTTTGCCAAAGGTATTACATCCTTGAGTGGTTAGAGTACCAGTATGTGGATAACAGCTGAAGGTAGTAATTTCCCTATAGGAACTTCCAATTTGCCCCAGCATAAGAGCTTAGGATGTCACTCAGCTCTGGTGTGTTTACCCTACTAGACTCAGAAAAGATAGGAAGGGAAATAGCATATTTTAAGTTCCTCTTGTCTCACCGTTCTCACATACATTATCCTCAGGTAACACATGTGGAAACAAGGGTTCACAGAAGAAGTCGCCTGCTAAACGTCCACAGTGCGCGGGAGCTCTGAGGCTTGAGCTCAAGTCTGCTTGAAACTGGGGTCCAAGCTCTTTCTGTTTCATCACACTGCCTGCTGGAAGAACTCTCTATAGCATCTCAGATGCTGTAATAGGTGAGGGGGCGGTATTTGGGGCAGGGAGCCCTCCCAGCTTCCGCTTTGTCATCCAGGCAGGCAAATGCCTGTGGTGGCCCTTTGTGGTGACAGCTGAACTATCCTGCCCTTGTCTGCTGAGAAACCAAACCGGAGGACCGGCAGGCAGAGTGGATGCGCTCAGCGGGTCTGGCTCCAGAGAGACTGACGGTTCAATGGGGGCTATTGAAACCGCGTCAGGTCCAATGCCTTCCGCTGTGGTTCTCGGCTTCATCATCCCGTCGCAGTTCTCAGTAGGGCCACCCTTCCCAGAAGGCCTCCAGCAGCTCTTTCCGGGCAGGGGACGTGCCTTGAATTAATAATAACTTTGTAACTCCTTCTGTGCTGGACATAAGATTCAAGACTTCTTCAAAAACCTTTTTGGCAAACTCTGGACACAATATTCTTCCAGGGATGTTGCCTGGCTGTATTAAAGAGTTGAAAATTGATATTTCGTGACTAAGACAGACTTTATTGTGAACTCCACCCTGAATGCACTGTTGACTCGGACAGGAAGCGCTGTTGTGATCACAAAGAAATACATGATTCATGGGAAAGGCTGCCTTGATTCCTCAGCTGCCGCTGCGTCTGCAGTCATGTGCTTTGAGATGCTTGAACATTCGGGGAGTTTCCAATCTTGTTTGATTTCTTTTCCATGAACCTCCCTATTATCCAGACCCTCCTCCCTGAAAATGGCACGTTTTCCACATTGTTAAAAACAAAACAAATGACAACAGGACACCGCATCACAAAACCAGGAATTCTTAACCAGCCCGCAGTGATCATCTAAAAATCAAACAAGCACATCCCCTTCACTCCTTTGACATTTTGCTGCTCAAGGCCAGCAGCTTAAACTCCAGAAGTTTCCTTTGGCAGGCAGACACGGAAGATACATTTTCCATCCCTTACAGAAAGAAACAAGAAACACTATTTTCCTTTGCTTTCTCGGAGTCGCTGGGGTTATTCTTTCTGTTTCCAGCAGTGACTGGTACAGAGCTTGACGCCTGCCTGTTTCCTGGGTCTGGCCCAGGCTTCCAGCTCATGTCTCAAACTGGCTTAGCCGGTGTCCCCCGTTTATGGGCTGTGAACACAGTGATTTGAAGAATGTGATTCAAATTCTCCTTTCTCCAAATACTGTTCTGCCCTTCCATCTGCTCCCAAACCTGAACCACAGAATTGCTTTTCTTGTTAGTGAGGCGGATGGGGGCAGAATGCCACCCTGCAGGCAGGAGAGGCTTCGTTAACCCACATGATTCTGTCAGGTCAACTGACCGGCAGGTGGGTAAATACAGAAAGTTGCATCCCAAGGTGTAAGGACAACGGACAGACAGGAGAAACTTCAGGTGACTGTACGCACCTGAAACAACCAAAGCAAAGGAAGGCTTCCCTAGTAGCTCAGCTGGTAAAGCATCAGTCTGCAATGAATCAAACCAGGAGACCCTGGTTTGATTCCTGGGTCAGGAAGATCCCCTGGAGAAGGGGTAGGCTCCAGTATTCTTTGGCTTCCCTGGTGGCTCAGACAATAAAGAATCCACCTGCAGTGCGGGAGACCTGGGTTCGATCCCTGGGGTGGGAAGATTCCCTGGAGGGCGGCATGGCAACCCAGTCTGGTATTCTTCCCTGGAGAATTCCATGGACGGAGGAGCCTGGTGGGCTTCAATCCATGGGGTCTCAAAGAGTCAGACACGACTGAAGTGACTAAGCACAGCAGAGCACAGAGGAAGGCGCCCAGAAGAAGAGGGAGATGGCGGGAGCCGAGAGCTTGAAGCTTTCCATTTTGCCTTGACCTGACCTCTCCTGCTTAGGGGATAAACCAGAGTGTCTGGCCCTGTAGACGGAAATGAGAAGAGTTAGAAAGGAGAAATACAGCATTAGCAACCATAGATCAGTGTCAGAAAGAGTTTCACTTAAAATGTTAAGAGAAGATGGTAAATCTGTGTTGATACAAAGTGAATATCCACGAACAGATGATCCTTCCAATAATGTAGCTCAGCTGTTTGTTTTCAGATATAAAGTCTTTTTAGAAACTGACAAGTCTCAAAGCGAGGCAAAGATATTTTTAAGAGTGGCTTTTTCACAAGAAGAGATGGTCTGATAGAGGTTGAGAGACTTCAGCAGTCATATAGCTGGTTGGGCTTCCCAGGTGGTGCTTGTAGTAAAAAAATACACCTGCCAATGCAAGAGGCATAAGAGTGGGTTCAATCTCTGGGTTGGGAAGATCTCCTGGAGAAGGAAATGGCAACCCACTCCAGTATTCTTGCCTGGAGAATCCCATGGACAGAAGGGCCTGGCGGGATGTAGTCCATGGGGTCACAAAGAGTCGGACACAAGTGAGCGTCTGAGCCCACACAGCTGGTTAGTGACAGAGCTGTGACCCGAACATGTAGGTGCTGAGTTCAGTCCTCACCCACCGTGCCCTTCCGTCTCCTATGTCTAAGTGAGACTCTGGGGAAAAGCCTAGCACAGATCTCTTCTTTCCTCTTCTCCTGGGGTGAAAAGAACATAGTGACCTAGGATGAAAATAAAACACTATGAGAATATGCATTGTTGTTTAGTCTCTAAGCCATGTCTGACTCTTTGCAACCTTGTGGCTTTGCAACCCACCAGGCTCCTCTGTCCATGGAATTCTCCAAGCAGGAGTACTGGAGTGGGTTGCCATTTCCTTCTCCAGGAGAACTTCCTGCCCCAGAGACCAAACTCCCTGCATTGGCAGGTGGATTCTTTACTGCTGAGCCACCAGAAAAGTCCATATGAGAATATCTGTTGTTCACTTACTCAGTCATGTCCAACTCTTTGCAATCCCATGGACTGCAGCACAACAGACTTCCCTGTCCTTCACTATCTCCCGAAATTTGCTCAAACTCATGTCCATTGAGTCAGTGATACCATCCAACCGTCTCATCCTCTGTCAACCCTTTCTCCTCCTGCCTTCAGTCTTTCCCAGCATCAGGGTCTTTTCCAGTGAGTCAGCTCTTTGTATCAGGTGGCCAAAATACTGGAGCTTCAGCTTCAGCATCAGTCCTTTCAATTATTCAGGACTGATTTCCTTCAGGAATGACTGATTTGGTCTCCTTGCAGTCCAAGAGACTTTCAAGAGTGTATTCAGACATTAATCCCCTGTGAAATAGAGATGGGCTTTGGGGGGAGGAATTGATTTCATCAGATTAGTTCTCTTTTCACTTAAATTGACATCAAGGAAAAATGAGGAAGAAGAACCGGTTCTGCAAATTCTGCAAATCTTATCTGCTCTCACCTTGAGACATGAGGTCTCAAGGTTGAAAATTCCAAGATGGGGTCAAACAGGAGAGTTTCCTGCTTTTCTGCTCTCTGAGCTGACCAACCTGGCACCTGCTACCAAAGACTCCCGTTTGCAATTTGAAAGGGAGAAATTCCCTTCAAACCACAGGAAGATGTAGGACCCACTTGTCTCTTTGGGGATTTATTGATAGAGAACCTCCTATAGTTTTTATATTAAGACTAGATCTCTTGTAATATACAATAGCTTATTAACCAAAACTTTGAGTTATGGCTTGTTGGGTTTTGAGTGGAATTTCAGGTATCTCTGAGGCTGTCATGGGGGCAGACTAGCTCATGCTCTGGTAACAATCAACCCCTGACTCTCAGTGGCTGAAAACAGCAAAGGTTTCTTTCACACCCGTGTTTCATGTTCTAGTAGGTTGGCAGACGGACTTTGCCTCCAGTGGTCCTTCAAATATTCACGCTGATGGAGAAGGTCACTGTGACAGCGGGGGTGGGGTGGGGGGAGGGTAAAAAGAGAACCCAGGAAAATCACACTGAAAGTCAAGTGCTCTAGAAAAGTGACATTGCTCATAGTCCACTGGCCAGATCAGTGGTGTGGCTCCACCCTTACTGAGAACAGAAAGTCCAGTCCTGCCCTGTGCCCAGAAGGCAGAGAACTGGAAATACTGGTAAATAGCGCCAATGGCTATCACACTCCACAGATAACTAGATGCGACCCTGGTAGATCACATCTTTTTTCCGAGTGATGTTGAGGGTACAATTATCTGAAAAATGAACTATTCCAAGATGCTTGTTCATAGCTATAGTAACTAAATGAGAAGTATGGTTCAAGGTTGGGAGAAAAACGGAATTTTAACATAACTGTTACATGTTGGTCATGAGCTTAGGGGAAAGGAAGCTCTTTTTAAATCAGAAAGTAAAGCAGTAAGCTTTGTGTGTGTGTGTGTGTGTGTGTGTGTGTGTGTAGAACATGCGGTAGTATATTAGGGAGTTTCTAGAGTAGTGATGGCAACTAGAGTTTTCTTCTATAAATATTTCAATTTATTGGTTATGGCACCTTAAAATAGCAGACTCCAAACTTCTTTGATTTCTTACTTCTATTGGTAAAACATATAACTTATTTACTTTCACATCCCTATAGGCTTCCCAGGTGGTGCAGTTGGAAAGAATCTGCCTGTCAATGTAGGAGACTCAAGAGACATGGGTTCAATCCTTGAGTCAGGAAGATCCCCTGGAGTAAGAAATGGCAATATATATTTAGCTATTCCTTGGTAACTCAGATGGTAAAGAATCTGCCTGCAATGCAGAGACCGGGGTTTGATCCCTGGGTTGGGAAGAGCTCTGGGAGAGGGGAATGGCAACCCACTCCAGTATTCTTGCCTGGAGAATTCCATGGACAGAGGACCCTGGTGGGCAAAGAATCAGACACAAGTGAGCAACTAAACACATACACTACCTATTGCATATACTGAAAAGCATTTGCAAAATAGAAACTAAAACTAGAAATAAGCAATCTGATATTTTCTCCCTCCCCCATTAAAAACCACCTTGTCTGTCCACTTTGGACACAACAGTTCTTTAGCACTTGTTGAACTGGATTCTCAGGTCAGATTAAGGCTCAGTTCTTACTGAGTAGGAATATCCGTCAGGCAAAGGGAGAACGCTATATGCTCTAGATCGTTGACATTTCTGATTAGAGTTAGGATTTTCTTGCAAGCGTTGGCTACTCTACATTAATTTTTGTGTCTTTCCTATTATCACAAGACATCCCACCCCAGGTCTCCATTTTTAGATCATGCTAAATTACACCCCTTGACAACTCTTCCTTGACTCTTTCAAGCTGGTTTTTCCTAAGCTGGATCAAGTGGATAACTGCACAGAGGAATCTACAAGCATCTGAAAGCTCACAACTGCAAGCAGTTAGAGAATGGTTAGCAAATTGGATCCAGAAACTATAAATAGTATCTGTAAGATTTCATACAGTGTTTCTACAATATGAAAGATGCCTGAACTTTTTATAGTAAATGTACTTTGACTCATCTACAACATTTCCTATCAAAACTAATTATAAGCTTAGGAATCATGAATTTGAAGGACAGAAGCTACTAGGGTTTTTGCATAATAGTTAATATCATTCAGAAAATGACTGGAGAACTTTCTGGTTGGAACTATTCAAGTTTTATCTATCTTTATCATATAAAGTGGTTTTAGGAGCACTGAGTTTTCAGGGACCTTGAAAGATTGAGGAGAGAATTTGGATCTAAAAGATGGACTTTTAGATCACTGTGACTAGTGACAATGCATTTTCTTTCCTTCTTTTACTTACTGAACTCAAGTGGGAAGATCAGGTACTCTGGTGTTTAGATGCTGATGCATTGTAATAGCCCAGGAATTTTGTTCAAAATACAAAATAAACATATCATCTTTCCTAAGAACTGGTATTGCAATGGAAGTGTCTATTTATGTTTTCATTTGTTTGTTTTGGAAAGAGGGTTTTAATCTACTGTGCAAAATAATATTGAGTCCCTTCAAATCTGGTCATGGTTTGTAGGAATTATCTAAATCAGAAATTTCCAGGAAGTCAGGGGAACAGATTCTGTGTGACAAGTGGAATTGTTTAAGAGTTTAAAGAAGTGGGAGGAAGTAAAGGTGGTAACTTTCAAAGAGATCTACAAGGCTACAACAATTAATGAAGACTTTGTATATTATATATAAGCAATACATGAATTATATATAATTACTTATTATGTATAAAATTAATATGTGTTTATATTTTGTGTATGTTTAATAGCCCAGCTTACACAAATAGACTGTCTCCATGGGGGATGTGATATATAAACGCAGTTTATTTCTTGTTCCACTGAACTTGTGGCTTCTAATCCTAATATAGTTCTTTATCAAGCACTTTGGAAAGACAAACATTTTTTTCATGTATCAGAAATGCTTAACTGATGATTGACATTGCATCTTTCCAACAGATGGTGCTATCTTACTGCCAACTATTCCAGGACAAACCCTTCAGATAAATAAAATAAATCCCTTTCTCCACTTACCAACTACTGATTCAGGTAGGTTTGCCCCATGAGTCACTCCAGTATCATAATAGCTTCAGAAAAAAGTCTCTTAAAAACTCTCTAATAACACATGTGTTTCATTTCTCAGTAATTTTCCTACATGAGCCTCTTCTCTTTATTGAAAGCCAGACATATAAAGGGTGCACAACTTAGTTCTGTTGACTTGGCTGTCAGTAGATTAAAGCAAGGTATTTATTAACACAGCTGGATTGTGCTGACCTATTAATAAAATGCTTCCATGGTGGCTCCGTGGTAAAGAATCTGTCTGCCAATGGAGGAGACACAGGTTCAATCCCTGGATTGGGAAGATCCCCTAGAGGAGGAAAGGGCAACCCACTTCAGTGTTGTTGCCTGGAGAATTCCATGGACAGAGGAGCCTAGTGGGCTATAGTCCATGGGGTCACAAAGAGTCTGATGTGATTTAGTGACTAAACAACAATAACAACAATTAATAAAATACCAAAGGGATTTTGAATAAGTCTTCTATGTGCATCTCTGAATACCTAAAAAGATAATGTTATTGTGTGAAACTTTTTAAGAAGCAGAGGCCATATGGTGACTTCTCTAAGTCTCTTTAAGCTTCATGGTTTCTTGACATGATTTTTGAGTTCTATGAAGTCAGTTAAGGATGTTGGATGCAACATATAAATACAGATCTGGCTAACATGTCAGTCATTTGCATCTCCTTGGCCAACTTTCTCTTAAATATTCCCACATTTAATGGAATGGCTTGAAAAGTAAATATAGGTATAACAATTGAGCTATATTAAGTATTTAATAAAGTATGTCTTTATAAAGAAATTTTAGTTTAACCTCTCATTACCTTTATTAATGCTTTAGCTTATAAAAATTTCAAACATACATAAAAGTAGAAAGAATAGCATAATGAAACACCATTACCCATCATCTATCTTATTTTAACTGTATGTCCCTACCTCTAATCTTGTGCTGGTTATTTTTCTTACAGTATTATTGAGGTATAAAGTCATCCACTGTAAGCAAATGTGCACTTACACTGAATGGTAATACAGTGTTTTTTTAGTTGAGGTATTAGCTGATGTACAATATTATATAAGGGTTTCAGGTATATAATAATACTGAGTCATAGTTTTTAAAGTTATGTTTCATTTACAGTTATCATACAATATTGGCTATGAAATCTGTGCTGTATATAATATATCCTTGTGGCTTGTTTATTTTATGCGTGGTGTTTGTACCTCTGAATCCCCATCCCTGTGTTGTCCCTCACCCTTCTCTTGCCCTGCTGGTAAACATTGGTTTGTTCTCTATATCTGAGTCTGTTTCTTTTTTGTTATATTCATTAGATTTTTTTTTAAGATTCCACATATAACTGATATCACATGGTGTTTGTCTTTCTCCGTCTGATTACACTTAACACCCTCCAAGGCCATCCATGTTGCAAATGGCAAGATTTCATTCTTTCTTAGGGCTGAATAGTATTCCAGTACATCTATATCTATATATCAAATCTTTATCCATTCACCTGCTGGTGGACACTTAGGTGGCTTCCATTTCTCGGCTATTGTAAATAGCGCTGCTATGCACACTGGGGTACATGTATCTTTTAGAATTAATGTTTCCATTTTCTCTGGATATATAACCTGGAGTGGAATTGTTGGTAATTCACTTCATGGGAAATAGATGGGGAAACAGTGGAAACAGTGTCAGGCTTTATTTTTGGGGGGCTCCAAAATCACTGCAGATGGTGATTGCAGCCATGAAATTAAAAGATGCTTACTCCTTGGAGGGAAAGTTATGACCAACCTAGATAGCATATTCAAAAGCAGAGACATTACTTTGCCAACAAAGGTCCGTCTAGTCAAGGCTATGGTTTTTCTGTGGTCATGTATGGATGTGAGAGTTGGACTGTGAAGAAGGCTGAGAGCCGAAGAATTGATGCTTTTGAACTGTGGTGTTGGAGAGAGTCCTTGGACTGCAAGGAGATCCAACCAGTCCATTCTGGAGGAGATCAGTCCTGGGTGTTCTTTGGAAGGACTGATGGTAAAGCTGAAACTCTAATACTTTGGCCACCTCATGTGAAGAGCTGACTCATTGGAAAAGACTCTGATACTGGGAGGGATTGGGGGCTGGAGGAGAAGGGGACGACAGAGGATGAGATGGCTGGATGACATCACTGACTCGATGGACGTGAGTTTGGGTGAACTCTGGGAGTTGGCAATGAACAGGGAGGCCTGGCATGCTGGGATTCATGGGGTTGCAGAGAGTTGGACACGACTGAGCGACTGAACTGAACTGAACTGATGGTAATTCTACCTTTAGTGTTTTGAGGAATCATCATACTGTTTTCACAGTGACTATACCAATTTACATTCTTACCAACAGTATATAAGAGTTCCTTTTCTCCACATCCTCTCTAACATTTGTTATTTGTGGTCTTTTTGACGATAGTCATTCTGACACGTGTGAAGCGATAACTCATTTGATTTTAATTTCTTTGATGATTAGTGATGTGAAGCATCTTTCCATGTGCCTGCTGAAAATGTAATATATCCATACAATGAAAGGCAATTCAGTAATAAAAAGGAATAAACTATTGTTACCTGGTATAGGGTGACTTCCTTGACGACTCAGTGGTAAAAAATCCAACTGCCAATGCAGGAAACTCGGGTTTGATCCCTGGCTCAGGAAGATCCCCTAGAGAAGGAAATGGCAATCCACTCCAGTATTCTTATCTGGGAAATCCCATGGACAGAGGAGCCTGGCGGGCTACACTCCATGGGGTAACAGAGTTGGACGTGACTTAGTGACTAGAAAACAACACTTACAGCACTGAGGAACATTATATCAAAAAACATTATGCTAAGTTAAAAAGGTAAGATGCTAAAGACTATGTATTGTATGATTCCATGTATATAAAATGTTCAGAAAAGGAGAATTTATAGGTTTGACAATTAGCGGTTACCTAAGACGGGGTGTGGGAGTGGGGTTTGACTGTAAACAGGCACCAGGGAACTTGTTAGGGTGATGGAAATGTTCTAAAACTAGATTGTGGTGATGATTTCACAACCCAATACATTCACTTAAAACTATTGTATTACAGCACAATGTGCTTATTTGCTTTCCATGGGTGGCTTTTATGGAGGTTAGATGTCTAAGACCAAGGTGTTGGCAGAGTTGGCTTGTAGACATCCATCTTCTCCCTGTCTTCACATGATTTTTCCTCTCTACATGTGTTCCAAGCTCTTCTAATAAGTAGTCATTCAGAATAAGGGTCCACCCTTTTGTTGTTGTTCAATAGCTAACTCGTGTCCAACTCTTTGTCATTCTATGGATTGCAACATGCCAGGCTTCTCTGTCCTTCACTGTTTCCCTGAGTTTGTTCAAACTTATGTCCATTGAATCAGTGATGCCATTCAACCATCTCATCCTCTGTCGCCCCCTTCTCCTCCTGCCCTCAATCTTTCCCAGCGTCAGGGTCTTTTCCAATGAGTCAGCTCTTCGCATCAGGTGGCCAAAGTATTGGAGCTTCAGCTTCTAGTGAATAGTGAATAGTGAATCAGTCCTTCCAGTGAATATTCAGAGTTGATTTCATTTGGATTGGCTGGTTGATCTCCTTGCTGTTCAAGGGACTATCAAGAGTCTTTTCCAGCACTACTCATTTTAACTTAATTATCTCTTGAAAGGCCCTGTCTCCAAATATGGTCACATTCTGAGGTATTTGTGGTTAGGATTTCAGCTTATAAAAAAAATTTTTTTTTCCAGTCCAAAACAAGACAAACTCAATTTACTGCAGTTTGTAATAATCGCAAGATTATAGTAGTCTCACCAGTGATGGTTGGTTTGCAGCAAAAAGTGGGTTAAGAAGAACAAAAGCCCTATTTTTCTTAGTTGGTACATTTATTGAAAATATAGACAAATGATTTTGTGCTTAAATGACATGGTTGTGCACTGGCTGCCATAAAACATAACTAATGGAAAGGACCTCGTCAACAAATATACTCCAGACAGAAGTGAAAAAGCACACAGGAATGACTCACAAGACAGTGCCATTGCAGATATCATTCCGTTATGATTAATACTTGCTAGAAAATGGAGTTTGACATCATGTATGGTTGCACCAACTTTCACAGAGGCTGAATATCACAGCCATGATGGAGCACCGTGACCATCAAATGACTCTTGATGCTTCCCGAATTGTTTTATCTTTTAGTTATAAAGTTCAGTTACCAGAGCCAAACTTGTTCTTAACAAATAGAAGTTTTACATCCGTTCAAAGAGTCTCTTACATCCTCTGGGCCCATTCATTCACAGGTAGGAGCAGAAACTGTAGCCAGGCTCTTCGCATCATGCATTTACCCGTGATGCCCACTCTTCACACGTTGTCCAATAACAGGAGTGACTTGCAACAGGGCCACACAGATGAGGAGGTTGCATCTGGAGGAGATCACATCCTTGCGCATCTTTCATTTCATCTCCTCGGGGTCCAGCTTGGGTGAAAGGCCCTCTGTCCGGAACATCCCAGCTCTGCCGCACGGCTTCCAGCAGACCCCCTCTGTTCTTCTCAGCGGCCTCCTCAGCATGTGAATTTTGGGACATAATTCAGTCCATAACAGTGATTAGAAAGGAAGAAACACAACTCCTGTTATCCATGGGTGATGTGATTGTTTACACAGCAGATAAAGGCTCTATGGTTAAACTATTAGAATTAATGCATGAATTCATTTAAGCTGCTGGATATAAAGTCAATGTATAAAAATCATTGTATTTCTATAAAATAGCAAAAAAGAGTATAGAAACTAAAAATATGATTTATTAACATCAAGACCACCAAATTCATAATAACAAATCTGATAAATGATGCACAAAACCTTTTTACCTAAAAAAAAAAATGTAAATACAAAATACTGTTTAGAAAATTGGAGGAAATGAAAGAAGATGTAACTGTATCACATAAATGACTCAATATGGCAGAAATATCAATTCTCCCTGGTAGATTTGTAGGTCAAATAAAATCCCGATAAAAAAATCACTACACATTTAATTTTGTGGACTTTGAGTTGATCTTTAAAGTTATATAAAAATTCAAAGGGTGAAAAATAGCCAAGAGCATAGGGAAGAACAAATTTGACAAACTTATGTTACTAGATATCATGACTAAAGCTGTGTAGTTAGCAGTGCATCAAGGGTCCCCAAGACCATCCTGAGGTTTGAAGATTTATAGGGGACGTACACACGACTCAGCATAGAGTCGGACCCATGGGTATGGTTTATTACAGTGAAAGGATTATAAACAAAATCAGATGTGGGAAAAGGCACATGAGATGCAGTCTAGAGGAAGTCGGGGCAAGCTTCCAGAAGTCCCCTCCCAGTGGAGTCACATTTAAGTTCCCCAGCAAAGGATGACAACATGTGTGAGATGTCGTCTTGCAAAGTAGCCTCCAAAGATCCACTGCCCAGGGTTTTGCTGGGGGGCTTGTCATGTATGCATATTCTGCCAAGTATACACCCAAGTTCCAAACACCTAGAAGGGTTCAGCATAAGCCATATTGTTTGAAGACTTCCCTGGGGGTCCAGTGGCTTACAATCTACCTTCCAATGCAGGACATAGGGGTTCGATTCCTGATCGGGGAACTAAGATCCCACATACAGTGGGGGCAACTAAGCCTGTGTGGGGCAACTAAGCCTGTGCGCCGCAGCTACTGAGCCCGTGCACCACAGCTAGAGAGAGGCCCGTGAACCACAGCAAGAAGATCCTGTGAGCCACATGCAGGATCAGATGCAGCCAAACAAACAAAGATAACAAAAAACCATATTGTTCAAACAAACATTTTTGACACAGGGAGGCACTCCTTAGTTCTCGGAGTGATAGGAACTCTCCCCAAATCTAAGTTCCCACACTCCAGCCAACGACCAGCCTTATATGCTGGCCTCTCAGAGAATAGCATCTTCAGGCCTGCTTTGTTAATCTTTTCTGAACAGGTGCAAAGATGAGTAAATAGAACAATAGAATGGGAAAAGAAGTTCAGAAATAGACCTACACACACACCTGACATATAACAAAGGTGTCGCTGTGATATAGTGAGGAAAAGAAGGAATTTTTAGTAAATGATGCTGGGTCATTTGGTTATCTAAATGGAAAAAAGTAGATTTGGACCCCTTCTTTATGTGATATCCAAATATCAATTCCAGACAGGTAAAATGATAACGCTTATAGAAGACAACTTGAAAAATGTCATCAGGAGCTTATAGGCAAAGTGTTCTTGAAAATTCCCCCAAAGCAGTAACCAAAAAGAAAAGGATAGATACGTTGGACATGATTAAAATTGGAAACTTTGTTTCACCTAAATCTAGCAACAAATATAAGACATAAGCCATGAAGTAAGAGAAAGCATGATAAATATTGTAATTTACAAAGGTCTTGAATGCAGAATATATAAGGAATTCCCACAAATCAAAACAAAAAATTTTTTTAAATGGACAAAGGACTTACTCAGATAGCCATTTCATAAAAAAGCATATCCACACGGCCAAAAAAGGTATACATATGGGGCTTCCCTAGTGGCACAAAAGAATCTGCCTGCAATACAGGAGACCCAGTTTCGATCCCTGGTTTGGGAAGAGCCCCAGGAGAAGGAAATGACTACCCACTCCAGTATTCTTGCCTGGAGAATTCCAAGGACAGAGGAGCCTGGTGGCCTACAGTCCATGGGATTGCAAAGAGTTGGACACGACTGTGAGACTTTCACTTACACAGTAAATACATGAAAAGGTTATTACATGAGCTTCCAATTGTTGCTGTAACAAGCTGCCACAAGCTTAGTGAGCATTCATTCTAAAACACGCAACAAACTCTCAAGGCTTGTGAACTTTCCTATGTGTATGCTATACTTCAGCAAAATAAAGTTAACTTATTAAATAAGTACAGAAACAGGTATGGAGTCTTCCTGAGAAATCTATGCCTGACTCCTTGGAATAAATCCAACAGAAATGTGTACCAATACTCATCAAGAGACATATGCTAGAATCCACAGAGTAGCACTATTCAGAATAGCTCCAAACTGGCTCCAAAATCATTGCAGATGGTGACTGCAGCCATGAAATTAAAAGACCCTTACTCCTTGGAAGAAAAGTTATGACCAACCTAGATAGCATATTCAAAAGCAGAGACATTACTTTGCCGACTAAGGTCCGTCTAGTCAAGGCTATGGTTTTTCCTGTGGTCATGTATGGATTTGAGAGTTGGACTGTGAAGAAGGCTGAGTGCCGAAGAATTGATGCTTTTGAACTGTGGTGTTGGAGAAGACTCTTGAGAGTCCCTTGGACTGCAAGCAGATCCAACCAGTCCATTCTGAAGGAGATCAGCCCTGGGATTTCTTTGGAAGGACTGATGGTAAAGCTGAAGCTCCAGTACTTTGGCCACCTCATGCGAAGAGTTGACTCATTGGAAAAGACTCTGATGCTGGGAGGGATTGAGGGCAGGAGGAGAAGGGGACAACAGGGGATGAGATGGCTGGATGGCATCACTGACTCGATGGATGTGAGTCTGAGTGAACTCTGGGAGTTGGTGATGGACAGGGGAGGCCTGGCGTGCTGCGATTCATGGGGTCACAGAGTCGGACACAACTGAGTGACTGAACTGAACTGAACTGGAGCCATCCAAATGTCCAGCAGCAGTAGAATAAATAAATAAGCTGTAATAATAAAGTAAATATTATTTATTTATAACTACAGCAATGAGAATGAAGGAACTACTATTATTACTCCATGTAACTGCATGACTGAATCTCTCAAATGTAACACAGAGCAATGTGGAGTACACACTGTCTGATTCCACTACACAAAGCTCAAAATTAGGCAAAATTACTGTATGGCGTTAGAAGCCAGAGTAGTGGTCCTTTTGGGGATGGTAATGGACAGGAGAGGGCATGGGAAGTTTTGGCAGTGTTGATGATGCTCTAGATCTTGATCTGGGGCTGGTTACACACAGGTATTCATTCTAAAACATGCAAAAAGCTCTCATGGCTTATGAACTTTCTTACAGGCAAGCTATACTTCAGTGAAATGAAGTGAACTTACAAAATAAGTAAATGCATGGAGTGTTTTGGGGGAGGCTTCCCTGGTGGCTCAGGTGGTAAAGAATCAGTCTGCAATGCAAGAGACCTGGGTTCGATCCCTGGGTGGGGAAGATTTCGTGGAAAAGGAAATGGCAACCCACTCCAGTATTCTTGCCTGGGAAACCTCATGGACAGAGGAGCCTGGTGGTCTACTGTTCTTGGGGTCGAAAAGAGTCAGACACAACTGAGCAACTGACACTTTGACTTTGGAGTCTTTTCAAGAAATCTTTGAAGGGGAAGCAAGTCATTATCTTGTGACCTTTTCCCTTTCCCACCCTACCCTGTAGTTTTTTACTTGAAGAAAAGAATTGTTTCCTTTTCAGGGTCCTCACACTCTCCAGCTGAAGGCTGGTTCCAATTTTAAGTTAGCAGAGTAGATGGAAAGTTGAGAAAATCCTTTCCGGAAATGGGTCCGGAATTGTTTGAATGTGTTTCCTGGGTTACAAAAACAGGCTTGGTGGGATTTTCAGCCTCAGCATTTAATCTACTGCCAACTACACTTGACACAGACACTCCAGGGACTCGTCATTTCAGGCTGTGACGATGAGATTAAGGTGAGTTTGGAAGTTCAGACACAGAGGGGATCAGTCAATGGTAAACCAGTTGCTCTCTGTTTTGTCTTTTCAACAATGCAGGGATTCTCAGATGCAGATGGCTTTTAGCCGTCTGCATGACTGAAGATGTGCTCGGAATACAAGACTCCACAAGTTCTTGAATGTTTCTTTTTAACTCCCTGAAATTGCTTGTTTACTTGTTTATACACTTGCTTAAGGAACTTCCCTGTGGTCCAGTAGTTAAGAATCTACCCTGCAATGCAGCGGATGTGGGTTCGATCCCTGGTCAGGAAATGAAAATGCCATGAACCATGGAACAAATAAGCCCACACCCGCCAGCTACTGAAGCCATGTGCTCTGGAGCCCCCATGTCACAACTAGAGTCTGTGCACTGCAGGAAAAGACACTGCATGACACAATGGAAATCCCACAGGCTGCAACTAAGACCCAACACAGCCAAGTAAATAGAGAAAAACTTGTTCTAAAAAGCCTATAGTGAAAGATGGCTTCCTCAGTGGCTTGCCGGTAAAGAATCTGCCTGCCAATGCAGGAGACGCTGGTTAGATCCCTGGATTGGGAAGTTCCCCTGAATGAGGAAATGGCAACCCACTCCAGCATTCTTGTCTGGAGAATCCCATGGACATAGGAGACTGGGGGGTTCCAGTCCACAGAGTTGCAAAGAGTCAGGCACAACTGAGTGGCTGAGCATGCATGTGGTGAAAGACCGAAAAGGAAGACCACGTTTCTTTCCTCGGGGATCACAGGATCTCGACTGATGGCGTCCTTAAGGAGCATTCAGTCAATCATGTATTCAGAGAGTTGAGGGGACCATATGGCCAAATCTTTGTTTCCATAAAGGAGAATTTTCCCTCTAGTTTCTTAGAAGGAACCTGCTCTTCTGTCATCCACCTGCACTTGATGACTTATCTGCTTGATGAGACTGGAAGAGAACTCTGAGTCCTCAGTGCCTTGGTTCCCTGTCTCTCTCAGAGCCATGGGTCCTGAAGCTGTTGGCATTATCTCTCATCTGATGGAGCCCTTCCTTAAGATGGTACTGGCTCTGCAGAGGGTGGGCTTGTGAGAGTATAAGCTGAACTCATGGCCATAGGCACCAGGAAGTTGATTGTGGTTATGGGTCCAGGCTGTCTCCTTCAATATGCTTTCGTCAGTAATAAATCTGGCTTCCCTGGTGGCTCAGATGGTAAAGAATCCACAGAGTTTGATCCCTGGGTTGGGAAGATCCCCTGGAAGGGCATGGCTACACACTTCAGTATTCTTGCCTGGAGAATCCCATGGACCCTGGAACCTGGCGGGCAACAGTCCATGGGCATGGGGTCACAAAGAGTCGGACATGACTGAGCTATTAACACACACACAGTAATTAATCTTATAATTTGATTGTTTTTCTCTCTGACTCTCTTTCTTGATTGGGCTCATTCTACCTTGATTTCAAATGGTCACATTTCTTGGTGTGTTCAGGCTGCTATAATGAAATAGCCAACTGGGTAGCTTATAAAGAACAGGAATTTATTTCTTACAGTTTTGGAGGCTGGGAAATCCAAGGTCAAGTGTCCAGTAGATTTAATGTCTGGTAAGGGCTACCCTGTCACATGGTGCAAAGGCAAGGCAATTTTCAGGGTTCTCTGTAAAAGGGCACTAATCCCCCTAATGAGGGCTCTGCCCACAGGACCTAATCAACCTCCCAAAGCTCCCCCTTCCAAATACCTAACCCTAACTATCCCATTGGGAGCTAGAATTTAACACATGAAGTTTGTAAAACACAAACATTCAGTCTGTAGCATCACACAGCGTCCAGGAGTGTGCTGTTCTTCCTGTGAGGCTCAGAAACCAGGGCACTAGGGCCCTGAACAGTTGAACAGATTAGACTGTTAGAATAAAAAGAAAGCTTTGCTAAGTTTTAAGGAGAGATCAGAAAAGGAATGCAAGTAATATGCAAAGAAATACTGTATGATATCACTTATTTTTGTGATCTTGTTCTCTGTTGCTTGGTCATATCTGATTCTTTATGACCCCGTGGACTGTAGCCCACCAGGCTTCTCTGTCCATGGGATTTTCCAAGCAGGAATTCTGGAGTGGGGTGCCATTTCCTACTCCAGGGAGTCTTCCTGACCCAGGGATTGAACCCGCAAATCTTGTGTCTCCTGCATCGACAAGTGGACTCTTTACCATTAGTGCCACCTGGGAAGCTGATGTCACTTATACGTGTAATCTAAAAATAAAACAAATTAGTGAATACTAAAAGAAGAAGCAGACTCACAGATATAGAAAACAGACTATGGTTATCAGTGGGGACGGGCAGTAAAGGAGTTGAGGGGTGGAAGGTACAAACTACTGAGTATAAGGTTATAAGGATGTATCATACAACACAGGGACTAAAGCCAATGATTTGTAATAACTGTTTAGTTCAGTTCAATTCAGTCGCTCAGTCGTGTCCGACTCTGCGACCCCATGAATCACAGCATGCCAGACCTCCCTGTCCATCACCAAAATAACTGTAAATGAAGTGTAACCTTTCAGATTGCAAAAAAATAAAAAAAGAAACATATAAAAAAGCCCAAAAATAATAGTTAAATAATGAAAACTAGGTAAATACTGGTATCAGGAACTGGGCTGCCTCAAGTCTCTTTCCTGGAGATTGGTTTCTTAGTAGTTCTATGGCTCCAAAGTCAACAAGGAAAATGATGTTATTTTTCTGATTATATAGGTAATACAAATACAGAAAACACTAGCAACAGAACAGTGTAGTTGAAAATCGCCTAAAATTCCTTCAGTAGAATGCCCACTCAGTGTCTTGGGAAACATTCCTGAGAGAATGAGGCTTCCCAGGAGGCACCAGTGGTAAAGAATCTGCCTGCAATGCAAGAGACAAGGGTTCGATCCCTGGGTCAGGAAGATCCCTTGGAGAAGGAAATAGCCACCCTCTCCAGTATTCTTGCCTGGAGAATTCCATGGACAGAGGAACCTGGTGGCTATAGTACATGGGGTTGCTAAGAGCCAGACACAACTAAGCACACGAACACTTCAGAGAAAGGGCCCGAGGGAGTCTTTTGCAGTCCCAGGAATGCCCTAGAATTTTCTGTGGTTGGTGTCATCACATGGGTGTATACAAATTAAAAATTCATCAACCTGTATGAGATATGTGCACTTAATGTATATATATTTTACATATCAATTTTAAACTTCTCTACATATTTTCTCTGTAAATTTTTATAGAAGCAGAAAGTCAAGAAACACCTGGAGTAACAGGCAAATTTGGCCTTGAGTATGGAATGAAGCAGGGCAAAGGCTAATAGAGTTTTGCCAAGAGAATGCACTGGTCATAGCAAACATCCTCTTCCAACAACACAAGAGAAGACTCTACACATGGACATCGCCAGATGGTCAACACTGAAATCAGATTGATTGCATTCTTTGCACTCAAAGATGGAGAAGCTCTATACAGTCAGCAAAAACAAGACCGGGAGCTGACTGTGGCTCAGATCATGAACTCCTTATTGCCAAATTCAGACTTAAATTGAAGAAAGTAGGGAAAACCACTAGACCATTCAGGTATGACCTCAATCAAATCCCTTATGATTATACAGTGGAAGTGAGAAATAATTTTAAGGCACTAGATCTGATAGACAGAGTGCCTGATGAACTATGGATGGAGGTTCTTCATGACATTGTACAGGAGACAGGGATCAAGACTATCTCCAAGAAAAAGAAATACAAAACAGCAAAATGGCTGTCTGAGGAGGCCTTACAAATAGCTGTGAAAAGAAGAGAAGTGAAAAGCAAAGGAGAAAAGGAAAGATATAAGCATCTGAATGCAGAGTTCCAAAGAATAGCAAGGAGAGATAAGAAAGCCTTCCTCAGCGATCAATGCAAAGAAATAGAGGAAAACAACAGAATAGGAAAGACTAGAGATCTCTTTAAGAAAATTAGAGATACCAAGGGAACATTTGCAAAGATGGGCTCGATAAAGGACAGAAATGGTATGGACCTAACAGAAGCAGAAGATATTAAGAAGAGGTGGCAAGAATACACAGAAGAACTGTACAAAAAAGATCTTCACAACCAAGATAATCATGATGGTGATCACTCACTTAGAGCCATACATCCTGGAATGTGAAGTCAAGTGGGCCTTAGAAAGCATCACTACGAGCAAAGCTAGTGGAGGTGATGGAATTCCAGTTGAGATATTTCAAATCCTGAAAGATGATGCTGTGAAAGTGGTGCACTTAATATGCCAACAAATTTGGAAAACTCATAAGTGGCCACAGGACTGGAAAAGGTCAGTTTTCATTCCAATCCCAAAGAAAGGAAATGCCAAAGAATGCTCAAACTACCGCACAATTGCACTCATCTCACACGCTAGTAAAGTAACGCTCAAAACTCTCTAAGCCAGACTTCAGCAATACGTGAACCGTGAACTTCCAGATGTTCAAGCTGGTTTTAGAAAAGACAGAGGAACCAGAGATGAAATTGCCAGCATCCAATGGATCATCAAAAAAGCAAGAGAGTTTGAGAAAAACATCTACTTCTGTTTTATTGACTATGCCAAAGCCTTTGACTGTGTGGATCACAATAAACTGTGGGAAATTCTGAAGGAGATGGGAATACCAGACCACCTGACCAGCCTCTTGAGAAACCTATATGCAGGTCAGAAAGCAACAGTTAGAACTGGACATGGAACAACAGACTGGTTCCAAATAGGAAAAGGAGTACATCAAGGCTGTATATTGTCACCCTGCTTATTTAACTTCTATGCAGAGTACATCATGAGAAACGCTGGGCTGGATGAAGAACAAGCTGGAATTAAGACTGCCGGGAGAAATATCCATCACCTCAGATATGCAGATGACACCACCCTTATGGCAGAAAGTGAAGAGAAACTAAAGAGCCTCTTGATGAAAGTGAAAGAGGAGAGTGAAAAAGTTGGCTTAAAGCTCAACATTCAGAAAACGAAGATCATGGCATCCGGTCCCATCTATGAGAAATAGATGGGGAAACAGTGTCAGACTTTATTTTTTGGGGCTCCAAAATCACTGCAGATGGTGACTGCAGCCATGAAATTAAAAGACGCTTACTCCTTGGAAGGAAAATTATGACCAACCTAGATAGCATATTCAAGAGCAGAGACATTACTTTGCCAACAAA
>SJYQ01000342.1:48913-118532 GCA_006410935.1 Redunca redunca | reverse complement strand
GGACTCTCAAGAGTCTTCTCCAACACCACAGTTCAAAAGCATCAATTCTTTGGCGCTCAGCCTTCTTCACAGTCCAACTCTCACATCCATACATGACCACAGGAAAAACCATAGCCTTGACTAGATGGACCTTAGTCGGCAGAGTAATGTCTCTACTTTTGAATATGCTATCTAGGTTGGCCATAACTTTTCTTCCAAGGAGTAAGTGTCTTTTAATTTCATGGTTGCAATCACCATCTGCAGTGATTTTGGAGCCCCCAAAAATAAAGTCTGACACTGTTTCCACTGTTTCTCCATCTATTTCCCATGAAGTGATAGGACCGGATGCCATGATCTTTGTTTTCTGAATGTTGAGCTTTAAGCCAACTTTTTCACTCTCCTCTTTTACTTTCATCAAGAGGCTTTTTAGTCCCTCTTCACTTTCTGCCATAAGGGTGGTGTCATCTGCATATCTGAGGTGATTGATATTTCTCCTGGCAATCTTGATTCCAGCTTGTGTTTCTTCCATCCCAGCGTTTCTCATGATGTCCTCTGCATAGAAGTTAAATAAGCAGGGTGACAATATACAGCCTTGATGTACTCCTTTTCCTATTTGGAACCAGTCTGTTGTTCCATGTCCAGTTCTAACTATTGCTTCCTGGCCTGCATACAGGTTTCTCAAGAGGAAGGTTAGGTGGTCTGGTATTCCCATTTCTTTCAGAATTTTCCACAGTTTATTGTGATCCACGCAGTCAAAGGCTTTGGCATAGTCAATAAGATAATACTGATCATTAAGAATGAGAAAGAGCATTTGAAGAAATAAAACACAAGTTAACTGAATGTGAATTGTGTGTGTTCTTAGTCGCTCAGTCATTCCTGAGTCTTTGTTGCCCTGTGGACTGCATGTAGCCTGTGAGGCTCCTCTGTCCATGGAGATTCTCCAGGCAAGAATACTGGAGTGGGTTGCCATGCCCTCCTACAGGGGATCTTCCTAACCCAGGGATCGAACCTGAGTCTCCTGCATTGCAGGTGGATTCTTTACCATCTGAGCCACCAGGGAAGCTGAATGTGAATGTTCTTATTTGATATAATGGCTAATGGACTCACCTCTACTAACCCCTGACCTGACATCTAAGCCAAATACTTAGCATGAAAGAAATGCTAATCAGCTCTGTGGAGTTTGATCCCAGTGGAAATTCTATTGTTTCTCAGAATAAGTAGGTTTATCTTGGCTTCCACTATTCAAGGAAATGCTTTGATTGCTGCCTTCTTTCCAGCCAAGGGCACAGAAAGACTTCCAGAGTAGGAAGCAAGCTATGTATGTGTGTGTGTGTGTCTGTTGGAGACTTGGACAGTTATTAGGAATTTTCAATTCAGAATTGATGTGGGAAGATGGAAGAAATATTATGATGAGAAAAGTGACTGCAGCCCAGAAGTTTGGTTCCTCTAACCTGCTGAATCAGAGCCAGTGGTGAAGTTTTAACTGTGTTGCTTTCTCTTCCATATTCAAAATACACGTATTTTAATTAAATTTCTCATTCACAATAGCTTATCAGACGGAGAGAGAGATAGAACAAGAGTTGGAGAGACAGAAGCTTCTCTTGTACTTTTGTTTGCTGTGAATATAATTTTGGTGTTATTAAATATAGACATTTCCTAATACTTGCTTTTTAATTAATTTGTTTCCACTGTGTATTTGTATGTGTGTGTGCGTGCTCAGTCACTCACTTGTGTGATTCCAGAGACTGTAGCCTGCCAAGCTCCTCTGTCCATGGGATTTTCCAGGCAAGGACACTGGAGTGGATTGACATTTCCTCCTCCAGGGGACCTTCCCAGCTCAGGGATCAAACTGATATCTCTTGCATTGGCAGTTGGATTCTTTACCCCTGAGTCACCTGGGAAGCCCACATATACATGTGTGTGTGTGTGTGTGTGTGTGTGTGTGTATAGCAGTTGGCCATATCTAATGTTTTAGGTACATAAGAATGATCTCATGACCATTGGCTAAGTATGTACTCAAAACATAGGAAAAATAAAGACCTCATTCTATTCCCTGGAAAGTGCTGGCAAGATCACTGGAGGCTGGCATGTACTTGCTTCTCATAAAGTGCTTGAAAAACCCATGGTCATGAAATATGAATGGGAAAAGCCCCATTTGGGGGAAGGAAAAAGAAAAAGGAGATGGAGGATGAGAAGGGAGAATAAGAGCAGGAGGAGAAAGCAGCAGAAGTAGGCCAGGAAAAGAAGGTAAGAAGGAAGAAAAGGAAAGAAAGAAGAAAAGAAATAAATCACCAATTCCCACTATTTTAAGTATTTGTAGTTGTTGCCAAATTCCTGGCATAGGCAGGCTGGCTCCACATTTTTCAGCTAGTACCTTGGCTTGAAATATTGACTCTTTTATGACAGCAGAGATGTTTTCCTTGAGTGTTTCTGTCTCTAGCTTCTCTGCATATCAGTTGCATTTGCAAGTAGTTTAATACATGAGAAACGTTGGGCTGGATGAAGCACAAGCTGGAATCAAGATTGCCGGGAGAAATATCAATAACCTCAGTTATGCAGATGACACCACCATTATGGCAGAAAGTGAAGAAGAACTAAAGAGCCTCTTGATGAAAGTGAAAGGGGAGAGTGAAAAAGCTGGTTTAAAACTCAACATTCAGAAAACTAAGATCATGACATCCAATCCCATCATTTCATGGCAAATATATGGGGAAATGGTGGAAACAGTGGCTGACTTTACTTTTCTGGGCTCCAAAATCACTGCAGATGGTGATTGCAGCCATGAAATTAAAAGATGCTTATTCCTTGGAAGGAAAGCTATGACCAACCTAGCCACCATATTAAGAAGCAGAGACATTACTGCAAGGAGATCCAACTAGTCCATCCTAAAGGAGATTAGTCCTGGGTGTTCATTGGTAGGACTGATTTTGAAGCTGAAACTCCAATACTTTGGCTACCTGATGCAAAGAGCTGACTCATTTGAAAAGAACCTGATGCTGGGAAAGATTGGGGGCAGGAGGAGAAGGGGATGATGGAGGATGAGATGGTTGGATGGCATCACCAAGTCAATGGACATGGGTTTGGGTGGACTCCGGGAGTTGGTGATGGACAGGGAGGCCTGGCATGCTGCGGTTCGTGGGGTCGCAAAGTGTCTGACACGACTGAGAGACTGTACTGAACTGAATACATAATATTTTTCTAATATATTTGCTAGCTTTCTCTTTTTAATACGAAGATACAGTGTAAAAAGCAGAGACATTACTTTGTTGGCAAAGGTCCACATAGTCAAAGCTATGGTTTTTCCAGCAGTCATGTATGGATGTGAACGTTGGACCATAAAGAAAGGTTGAGTGCCAAAGAATTGATGCTTTTGAACTGCAGTGTTGGAGAAGACTCTTGAGAGTCCCTTGAACACTTAGGAGATCGAACCAATCAATCCTAAAGGAAATCAGTCCTGAATATTCACTGGAGGAACTGCTTCTGAAGCTCAAACTCCAGTACTTTGGCCACCTAATGTGAAGAGCTGACTCATGGGAAAAGATCCTGATGCTCGGAAAGACTGAAGGCAGGAGGAGAAGGGGATGACAGAGGATGAGATGGTTAGATGGCATTACCGACTCAATGGATGTGAATTTGAGCAAGCTCCGAGAGATGGTGAAGGACAAGGAAGCCTGGTGTGCTGGAGTTCATGGGGTTGCAAAGAGCTGGACACGACTGAGCAAGTAAACAACAATAACCACGATCTTCATAAGGGCAGAAATTCTCCCTGTGTGTCACAGTGCCTGGTGATTCCGAAACAGAAGGGAAGCAGAGAGGGCATAACCTTTAAAAGAATGACATGACCATTGAGGGTATGACATAAACTGGTTAGAACAAACCTAGGTCCAAGGTGGTGAATGATTCAACTTCCAGGGGACCTTGAGCCTCATTACACGATCATTGAAATACACTAGCATGAGCTAACTGACACACCCACCAGTGCCATGACGATCCTGAGACACGACATAGCATAACATGGCATGCCATGACAAAAGGCCAAAGTGTTGGCAGTGGCCCAATTCATGGAAATCTTCACCCCTTCCCACAAACTAGTTGGAATAACCCACATAGATACATACATGGCTTCCCTGATAGCTCAGTTGGTAAAGAATCTGCCTGCAATGTGGGAGACCTGGGTTTGATCCCTGGGTTGGGAAGATCTCCTGGAGAAGGGAAAGGCTATCCATTCCAATATTTTCACCTGGAGAATTCCATGAACTGTATAGTCCATGGGGTCACAAAGATCTGGACATGACTGAGTGACTTTCATTTTCACTTTCATATGTGGAAGGTTAATTTCATTAGCCTCTGAAATTACTCAGCCCATAAAAACTAACCATGCCATATTTTGAGGCCTCTTATCTTCTGAGATGGCACACAGTCAGTCTGTGGAAAGTGTTTCCCTCTAAACAAATCGACTTTTTATCTATCGTTTTTTATCTATCTATTTCAGTCTCTGAGTGAATTCTTTCTATGATAAGACATAAAGAACCCAGGCTTCATTACATCCTGACACCAGGTATGTGATCTCAATTAGAAGACAGTTCAAGTCCCAACCTGGGTTCTGGCAGGGTTGGAGTCCTGGGTCATGGATTCAAGTTCCATCTGAGTTGTGTGGTTTCAGTACTATACAAGCAATAAGTATTCAGCTGGTCTCCAACTTTTGGAAAGTTTCACTTTACATTGTTCCCCATCCACACAGTTCCCCTCTTCAGAGGAGTATATTAGCATTTTCTTGGATGTCCTTCCAATGATAAACTGCATATTCAAATAATTACATGTACGGTTCCCCCACCTTCATTTTCACCCAAAATATATTCTGCACTTTGCTTTTTTTAATCTGAAAATACATCCTGATTTTTTTGCTTCACACCAGAATACAAGGAGCTTCCTTATCCTTTCTCTAAATAACTCTTTAAGCATTCCATTCTAACACAGGGAGTGTCAAACTTTTTAAATCAGCTAACTCTCAGGACTTCCCTGGTGGTCTAGTGGTTAAGACTTGACCATTCCACTGCAGGGGGCATGAGTTCAATCCTTGGTCAGTGAACTAAGATCCCACATGCTTGAGGGAGTTTAGTCCCCTGGGATTGAATAAAGCCCTCAGCAGTGAGAGTGCAGAGTGCTAACCACTGGACAGCCAAGAAATTCCCTAAAATCAACCAACCCTTGATTGACTTTTATGGCATGCCTGCCATTTGTCGCTTAATATCTTTCTGTAATTAATAAATAGCCTAAAATATACCATCTTACAGAGGTGTGAATATATATGCAGAGTGTATGTGTCTAACTGGCTAGGTTAAAGGGTATGCATATTTTAAATATTAGTAGTCACTACTAAATTCCTTCCATGGAAACATCAAGTACAACCAAGTAACTATTGTCCAAGTATGCACTAACACACCGAATCATTACAATTTTCATCTTGACAAATCTGACAAGATTGGAAAAAATATCTCAGTAAAATTAGAATTGCCCTTCATGGATCACAGCCTTGTTGTGATGAAGGAGCTTGCATAACTCATTTTGAGTCATGCAATGAATCTATGAGCCATGGCAGGCAGGGTCACCCAAGATGGATAGGTCATAGTGAAAAGTTCTGACACAACTTGATCCATTGGAGCAGGAATTGGCAACCTGCTCCATTGTTCTTGCCAGGAGAACCCTGTGAAGAATATGAGAAGGCAAAAAGACTTGATACCAGAAGATGAACTCCCCCAGGTCAGAAAGTTTCCAAAGTGGAAGGCAATAACGAATAACTCCAGACAGTAAAGAATCTGCCTGCAATGCAGGAGACATGGGTTCGATCCCTGTGTTGGGAAGATCCCCTGGAGAAGGGACTGGCACCCCACTCCAGTATTCCTGTCTGGAGAATTACATGGCAGAGGAGCCTGGTGGGCTATAGTCCATAGGGTTACAAAGAGTCAGACTCAACTGAGCGATTAACACTTTCACTTTCCAGAAAGAAAGAAGCAGCTGGGCCAAAACAGACATGACGCTCAGTTATGAATGTGTCTGGTGTGAAAATAAAGTCCAATTCTGTAACGGACAATGTTTCAAGGGAACCTGGAATGTTAGGTTCATGAATCAAGGTAAACTGGACATGGTCAAAGAGAAGACAGCAAGAATGAACATCCATATCTTAGGAATCACTGAACTAAAAATGGGTGGGAATGGGAGATTTTAATTCAGATGACCATTTTATTTACTACTGTGGGCAAAAACCCCTTCCAAGAAATGGAATAGCAAGAAGGAAAAGTGGTTGTCTGAGGAGGCTTTACAAATCACTAGTGAAGAAGAGAAGTGAAAGACAAAAGAGAAAGGGAACAATATACCCAACTGAATGCAGAGTTCCAGAGAATAGCAAGGAGAGATTAGAAAGCTTTCTCAAATGAACAATGCAAAGAAATAGAGGAAAACAATAGAATGGGAAAACCTAGAGATCTTTCCAGAAAAACTGAGATATCAAGGGAACATTTTAAGCAGGCATGGGCACAATAAAGGACAGAAAGGGAAAGACCTAATAGAAGCTGAAGATATTAAGAAGAGGTCACAAGAATATACAGAGCTGTGTAGGAAAGGTTTTAATGACTGAGATTACCATAATGGTATAATTGCTCACTTAGAGCCAGACATCCTGGGATGTGAAGTCAAGTGGGCCTTAGGAAGCATTACTATAAACAAAACTAGTAGAGGTGATGGAATTCCAGCTGAGCTACTTAAAACCCTAAGAATGATGCTTAAATAGCTACACTCAATATTTCAGCAAATTTGGAAAACAGCAGTGACTGCAGGACTGAAAAAAAAGTCAGTTTTTTTCAAAATCAATCCCAAAGAAGGGCAGTGCTAAACAATGTTCAAACTACTGTACAATTGCTCTCATTTCACATGCTAGCAAGATAATGCTCAAAATCCTTCAAGCTAGACTTCAGCAGTACATGAACTGAGAACTTTCAGATGTACAAACTGAGTTTTGAAGAGACAAAGGAACCAGAGATCAAGCTGCCAACATTCACTGGCTCATGGAGAGAGCAAGGGAATTCCAGAAAAACATCTACTGCTGCTTCACTGACTACACTAAAGCCTTTGACTGTGTGGATCACAACAAACTGTGGAAAATTCTTAAAGATATGGGAGTACAAGATCATCTTACATGCCTCCTGAGAAACCTGTATTTGGGTCAAGAGGCAATAGGTCAAATAGGACATGGAACAATGGACAGGTAAAAATTAGGAAAGGAGTACAACAGGATTGTATATTGTCACTCTGCTTATTTAACTTATATGCAGAGTACATCATGAGAAATGCTGTGCTAAATGAATCACAGGCTGGGGTCAGGTTGGCTGGGAGAAATATTGACACCCTTATTTATGCAGATGACATCACTCTTTTTAAAAAATTAATTAATTTATTTTAATTGGAGGCTAATTTCTTTACAACATTGTAGTGATTTTTGCCAACACTGACATGAATCAGCCATGGGTGTACATGTGTCCCCCATCCTGAACCCCCTCCCACATGCCTCCCCATCCCATCCCTCAGGTTGTCCCAGTACACCGGCTTTGAGTGCCCTGTTTCATGCATCGAACTTGGACTGGTGATCTATTTCACATATGGTAATATACATGTTTCAAGGCTATTCTCTCAAATCATCCCACAGAGTCTGAAAGTCTATTCTTTTTATTTGTGTCTCTTTTGCTATCTCACATATAAGGTCATCATTACCATCTTTCTAAATTCCATATATATGCATTAATATACTGTATTGGTATTTTTCTTTCTAACTTATTTCACTCTGTATAATAGGCTCCAGTTTCATCCACCTCGTTAGAACTGATTCCTTTTAATAGCTGAGTAATATTCCATTGTGTATATGTACCACAACTTTCTTATCCATTCGTCTGCTGATGGACATCTAGATTGCTTCCATGTCCTGGCTATTGTAAACAGTGCTACAATGAACACTGGGGTACATGTGTCTCTTTCAATACTGGTTTCCTTGGTGTATGCCCAGCAGTGGTATTGCTGGGTCTTATGGCAGTTCTATTTCCAGTTTTTTAAGGAATCTTCACACTGTTCTCCATAGTGGCTGTACTAGTTTGCACTCCCACCAACAGTGTAAGAGGGTTCCCTTTTCTCTACACCCTCTCCAGAATTTATTGTTTGTAGAATTTTTGATAGCAGTCTTTCTGACCAGCATGAGATGGTACCTCATTGTTGTTTTGATTTGCATTGCTCTGATAATATTGAGCATCTTTTCTCCTGTTTGTTAGCTATCTGTATGTCTTCTTTGGAGAAATGTCTGTTTAGTTCTTTGGCCCATTTTTTGATTGGGTCTTCTATGTTTCTGGTATTGAGCTGCATGAGCTGCTTATATATTTTTGAGATTAATTCTTTGTCAGTTGCTTCATTTGCTATTATTTCCTCCCATTCTGAAGCCTGTCTTTTCACCTTGCTTTTAATTTCCCATGTTGTGCAAAAACTTTTAAGTTTAATTAGGTCATATTTAATTATTTTTGCTTTTATTTCCATTACTCTGGAAGGTGGGTCATAGAGGATCCTGCTGTGATTTATGTCAGAGAGTGTTTTGCCTATGTTTTCCTCCAGGAGTTTTATAGTTTCTGGTCTTACATTTAGATCTTTAATCCATTTAGAGTTTATTTTTGTGTATGGTGTTAGAAAGCATTCTAGTTTCATTCTTTTACAGGTGCTTGACCAGTTTCCCCAGCACCACTTGTTAAAGAGATTGTCTTTTCTCCATTGTATATTTTTGCCTCCTTTGTCAAAGATAAGGTCTCCATAGGTGCGTGGATTTATCTCTGGGCTTTCTATTTTGTTCCATTGATCTATATTTCTGTCTTTGAGTCAGTACCATACTCTCTTGATGACTGTAGCTTTGTAGTATAGTCTGAAGTCAGGCAGGTTGATTCCTCCAGTTCCATCCTTCTTTCTCAAGATTGCTTTGGCTATTCAAGGTTTTTTGTATTTCCATACATATTGTGAATTTATTTGTTCTGGTTCTGTGAAAAATACCTTTGGTAGCTTGATAGGGATTGTATTGAATCTCTAGATTGCTTTGCATAGTATACTCACTTTCACTATATTGATTCTTCTGATCCATGAACATGGTAAATTTCTCCATCTATTTGTGTCATCTTTGATTTCTTTCACCAGTGTTTTATAGTTTTTTATATATGGGTGTTTTGTTTCTTTGAGTGAGTGAGTGAGTGAGTGAATTCGCTCAGTAGTGTCTGACTGTGTTTCATTAGGTAGATTTATTCCTAAGTATTTTATTCTTTTCATTGTAATGGTGAATGGAATTGTTTCCTTAATTTCTCTGTTTTCTCATTGTTAGTGTATAGGAATGCAAGAGATTTCTGTGTATTAATTTTATATCTTGCAACTATCCTGTATTCATTGATTAGCTCTAGTAATTTTCTGGTGGTCTCTTTAGGGTTTTCTATGTAGAAGATCATGAGATGACACCACTTTAATGGCAGAAAGTGAAGAGGAACTAAAGAGCCTCTTGATGAAGGTGAAAGACGAAAGTGAAAAAGCTGGCTTGAAACTCAACATGGAGGGGGATTCAGGATGGGGAACACATGTGCACCCGTGGCAGATTCATGTCAATGTATGGCAAAACCAATACAATATTGTTGAAGAATCCTTGCATCCCTGGGATAAATCCCTCTTAATCATATGTAGCGTGGCTGAGAGGAGCCACCCCACGTCCGAGATCATGGGCGGCAGCCGGGAGGAGCCACCCCATGTACGAGGTCAGGAGCAACAGTCTGGAGGAGCCACCCTCACGTCCGGGGCCAGGGTCAGGGGCTGGGAGGAGACACCCCGCGTCCAAGGCCAGGGAAGGTGGCCAGGAGGAGCCACCCCGTGCCCAAGGCCAGGGGCGGCAGCCGGGAAGATCAACCCACACCCAAGGAGCGGTGGCTGCGCTGGCGCAGGAGGGCCTAGAGGAGCTATCCCACGTTGAAGGTCAGGAAGGGCGGCAGTGAGGAGATACCTCTCGTCCAAGGTAAGGAACAGCGGCTGTGCTTTGCTGGAGTAGCCATGAAGAGATACCCCACGCCCAAGGTAAGACAAACCCAAGTAAGATGGTAAGTGTTGCAAGAAGGCATCAGAGGGCAGACACACTGAAACCATACTCACAGAAAACTAGTCAATCTAATCACACTAGGACCACAGCCTTGTCTAACACAATGAAACCAAGCCATGCCTGCGGGGCAACCCAACACGGGCAGGTCATTGTGGCAAGGCCTGACAGAATGTGGTCCACTGGAGAAGGGAATGGCAAGCCACTTCAGTATTCTTGCCTTGAGAACCCCATGAACAGTATGAAAAGGCAAAATGATAGGATACCAAAAGAGGAACTCCCCAGGTCATTAGGTGCCCAATATGCTACTGGAGGTCAGTGGAGAAATAACTCAAGAAAGAAATGAAGGGATGGAGTCAAAGCAAAAACAATACCCAGTTGTGGATGTGACTGGTGATAGAAGCAAGATCTGATGCTGTAAAGAGCAATATTGCATAGGAACCTGGAATGTCAGGTCCATGAATCAAGGCAAATTGGAAGTGGTCAAACAAGAGATGGTAAGGGTGAATGTCAACATTCTAGGAATCAGCGAACTAAAATGGACTGGAATGGGTGAATTTAACTCAGATGACCATTATATCTACTACTGCGGGCAGGAATCCCTCAGAAGAAATGGAGCAGCCATCATGGTCAACAGAAGAGTTCGAAATGCAGTACTTGGATGCAATCTCAAAAATGACAGAATGATCCCTGTTCGTCTCCAAGGCAAACCATTCAATATCACAGTTATTCAAGTTTATGCCCCAACCAGTAACACTGAGGAAACTGAAGTTGAATGGTTTTATGAAGGCCTACAAGATCTTTTAGAACTAACACCCAAAAAAGATGTCCTTTTCCTTATAGGGGACTGGAATGCAAAAGTAGGAAGTCAAGAAACACCTGGAGTAACAGGCAAATTTGGCCTTGGAATGCGGAATGAAGCAGGGCANTTAACTTCTATGCAGAGTACATCATGAGAAACACTGGACTGGAAGAAACACAAGCTGGAATCAAGACTGCTGGGAGAAATATCAATCACCTCAGATATGCAGATGACACCACCCTTATGGCAGAAAGTGAAGAGCAGCTACAAAGCCTCTTGATGAAGGTGAAAGAGGAGAGTGAAAAAGTTGGCTTAAAGCTCAACATTCAGAAAACAAAGATCATGGCATCCGGTCCTATCACTTTATGGGAAATAGATGGGGAAACAGTGGAAACAGTGTCAGACTTTATTTTTTTGGGCTCCAAAATCACTGCAGATGGTGACTGCAGCCATGAAATTAAAAGACGCTTACTTCTTGGAAGAAAAGTTATGACCAACCTAGATAGCATATTCAAAAGCAGAGACATTACCTTGCCGACTAAGGTCCACCTAGTCAAGGCTATGGTTTTTCCTGTGGTCATGTATGGATGTGAGAGTTGGACTGTGAAAAAGGCTGAGCGCCGAAGAATTGATGCTTTTGAACTGTGGTGTTGGAGAAGACTCTTGAGAGTTCCTTGGACTGCAAGGAGATCCAATCAGTCCATTCTGAAGGAGATCAATCCTGGGGTTTTTTTTGGAAGGAATGATGCTGAAGCTGAAACTCCAGTACTTTGGCCACCTCATGCGAAGAGTTGACTCATTGGAAAAGACTCTGATGCTGGGAGGGATTAGGGGCAGGAGGAGAAGGGGACCACCCAGGATGAGATGGCTGGATGGCATCACGGACACGATGGATGTGAATCTGAGTGAACTCCGGGAGATGGTGATGGACAGGGAGGCCTGGCGTGCTGTGATTCATGGGGTCGCAAAGAGTCGGACATGACTGAGAAACTGAACTGAACTGAAAGTAATTAGCCTCCAATAAAAAAAAAAAACAATAAAATAAATAAATAAAAGAAATAAAAATCCTTTCTACTACAAAACAAAAACAAAAAACACTAATATCACAGCATCAGGTCCCATCACTTCATGGCCAATAGAAGGGGAGAAAGTGAAGAAATAGTGACAGATTTTGTTTTCTTGGGGTCCAAAATCACTGTGGATGATTTCTGCAGACATGAAATTGGAAGATGTTTGTTCTTTGGAAGGAAAACTATAACAAACCTTGGTAGCATATTAAAAAGCAGACATCACTTTCACAAGAAAGGTCCATATAGTCAAAGCTATGGTTTTTCCAGTAGTCATGTATGGATGTGAGAGTTGGACCATAAAGAAGGCTGACTGCCAGAGAACTGATGTTTTTGAACTGTGGTGCTGGAGAAAACCTTGAGAGTCCCTTGGACAGATAGGAGATCAAAAAAGTCAATCCTAAAGGGAATCAACCCTGAATATTCATTGGAAGGACTGATGCTGAAGCTGAAGCTCCAATACCTTGGCCACCTCATGCAAAGAGCTGACTCCTTGGAAAAGACCCTGATGCTGGGAAAGATTGAGGGCAGTAGGAGAAGGGGGCGACAGAAGATGGGATGGTTGGATAGCATCACCAACTCAATGGACATGAGTTTGAGCAGACTCTGGGAGATAGTGAAGGACAGGGGAGCCTGGCGTGCTGCAGACCTTGGGGTTGAAAGGAGTTGGACATGACTTAGCAACTGAACAACAGCAAAAGCTGAATTAGCATTTCCTTTATTTCAAGTGAGATAGCCTACCTTTCCCTATGCTAAAAAGCTATTTCTATTTCTCTTTCTGTGATCTATGTGGTAACGTTTTTCACCTATTTTTCTATTGTTTTATTTTTTCTTATTGATTCTGGGCTATCTTTATATATTAGGAAAATGAGCTCTTTGTCAGTGGCAAGAATTGCAAGTATTTTCCAGATTAGTATTACTTTCATGTAGCCAAAATTAGCAACTCTTCACTGGTTTCTGTATTTGAGTCATATTTTAAAAGACCTTCACTGTGTTTTAAGACTTTTTCTCTCTTCAGTTACATTTAATTCTTTGATCCATGTGAAATTTATTTTGGTATAATTTGTGAGATCTTTTAACTTAAATTTGCTGCCATATCAGATGATTACTTTGTTGTTGATATGCCCACTGTCATGAAGTTAGTTATCATATAAGTGATGTTTATAGAACCAACAATGTCTTTTAGAAGGAAAAATCTTGAATCTAGTAAGAACTAAATCAGTGTGCCCTTGAAGGTTATGAAATATTGAAAGCACTACCTAGTAGATTGCAAACCATATAAACATTGTTTTCCATTATATCCTTAAAAATATCTTAATATTATGGTGGGAAAAATGTAATTTGCATCATTTGAGGTTGAACTTAACTGTACTTCTCAAAATAAATATTTCTTGCAAAAGACTCAGTGTTTAACATATTGGATAAAGTAATTCTAATTGATGTATTTAGGATGTTTTCCATGTGAAAGAGGTCATTTTGTAAGCCAGATCATCAGAAAGTTTCAGCAACTTTCAACTTTGCCTAAATAAGGGCATTGAAAGGATACCACCACAGAAAGATAGTAAACTTCAATATACAGATTTCAGGGCCAAAGACAGAAGAAAAGTTGTTAATGTTCTCTATCATTTTGCTAAGTTTCACTGAAGAAAATTAAGGAATTTAAGTAAAAATGGATAATTCAATTAAGTAAAACATTTTGGATTTGTGTCTACCCGAGTGACCTTGGTTGGGGTTTGCTGTTTTTGTGCCAGTATGCTAGCTAAAGAAGGTCACTGCTGCCACCTGGTTCTATAAGAATTAAGTCATTAGCCAGAGCAGTCATTGACCTTCAACACACCCTGAAAGGAATTCAGGACAGAGATCAGGAATGAGGCACTCTGTATTCTGGGAAAACTGGCAGAACAGGCCTTCAAAAAGTTACATATTTTCATGAGACATGGTTCATGAACCCAGTTTCTTACATCTTCCCATACTTAGGAAAGATAGGGAGGCCTGGTGTGCTGCAGTCCATGGGGTTGCAAAGAGTTGACACGATTGAGTGAACAGCAAGAACAAAGGTATCTATTACTTGTGACTAGCAGGAACCTGTTAGATGTGTGCTTGGTTGCATGTACCCACTTCTCCAAAATCACACATATGCCGACTCTTACACTTACCTCTTTGGAACAGTTTCTCCAAGCTCTCTGAGAGGCTGTCTCCTAGGCTGTAGTCCTCTGTAAGACACTGAATATTGTGTTTTTTTGTTTGTTTGTTGGTTTGTTTCTCAAGTCAATGTAGGACTGAAGTAGAACTCATATTTTGAATAAATTTAAGCTTTCACTGAAACTTTAATTTAACCATTGTAAGTTACTTTAGAGATCATCTCTAGCCAATCTTTTCATTTTGCTGATTAAAAAATCAAGGATGGGGACTTCCCTGGACTCTGTGTTTCAAATGCAGCAGCCGTGGGTTTGATCCTTGGTCAGGGAAATAAGATTCCAAGTGGCACAGGCAAATTTTAAAACAAAGAAAGCAATCAAGGATCAATAAGATCAGATAACAGGTCTACAGACTTCATATTACTAGCTATTAGGCTTAAAATAAAGTATGTATGGATTTATTTGCTATTGTTTTAGTTACTAAGTCATGTCTGACTCTTTTGCAATCCCATGGACTGTAGCCCACCAGGTTCCTCTGTCCATGGAATTCTCCAGGCAAGAATACTGCAGTAGGTTGCCATTTCCTCCTCCAGGGGATCTTCCCAACCCAGGGATCGAACCCGGGTCACCCTCATTGGCACGTGGATTCTTTACCACTGAGACACCAGGGCAGCCCATTGGTTTATAGGAATGTATAAAAATACAGAAAATAGGGAGAGAAAATAAAAATCATTTAATTCATCAATCTTCCTAAGAGAAGGTAAAATGTATTGCCTTGTGAATAAATTACTTGAAATAAGTTTTCAAATATTAGAAAGATTTAGGGGCTGCTCGAAAAGCTCAACTGTGTCATTTTAGGACAAACAAAAATGATTTTTCTATGTGAAGAATAAGTTCACGGAACGTATTCCTCAGAAAATGCTCCCTGTTAAACTACAAAGAGATTAAGTTTATGAATGATTATAATTATTAAAAAAAAAAAACTAGAGTTTTTCTGAGTACATTTTTGACCTTTTGAGTTTAACTTTGTGGAAGGTAACCATGGCTTTTCAGAATACATCCTTGTCAGGAAAAGGATAATAGGTTGGTTTAACTTGGTAGGAAGTTTCTTAGTGAACGTTAGTTTAAATAGAAATAACATTATGTCTCTCCCAGTCACCAAAAACTTCCTTCCAGAATACCTATCCTTCTAAATGAAAAACAAATATTAGGAACAGTCAGATATGAGTGAAATTCCTTTGTTCTAACCGTCCATGTGATTAGAAAAACAATAAAGTCAATTGCCCATTTTGGCTATTGGAAATCTCTCAAGAAGCAGATTCAGGGAAATTCATATTTGTGGAATTATAAACAGAATTGAAGTTTTGAAGGCCAAGAGTCCTGTGGTGAGAACTAAAATCTGTGGAAATATTTAAATGCAAAAGGCTTTATGTTTAGAATTCGCCACAAAATCTTATCATTCATGCTGGCTGTTTTTCTTCTAAAAAGAAAACAGGAAACTTCTCAAAAAGTCACTGGCTCTAGGCTTAAAATCAAAATGACCTTTAAAGGTAACTATGGGTTTTTTAAAAAATCAAATGAAGACTATTTGTCACTGATTTCAAAACTTGCTGTTTATCTGTTATTAATGAAGTGGAGAGTAATGACATTTCAGGAAACTAAGGATAGATTGTCTGCAAAATGTGGAAAAGGAGAATATGAAGCAGAATTCTTTCTGAATTGTGTTCCTAACTTAGCTAGCCCAGCTCCTGTGGCACATGTCCTTGTAAGTTTACATTTGGGATTTTTGCCAGGCAGACTGTCTTCTGTGAGCAGAATACTGAGTACTTATATACTTAGGATGGGGCTTCCCTTGTGGCTCAGTGGTAAAGAATCCAGCAGCAGTGCAGGAGCCAGAGGAGACTTGGGTTCAATCCCTGGGTTGGGAAGATCCCCTGGAGGAGGACATAACAACCCACTCCAGTATTCTTACCTGGAGAATCCCATGGACAGAGGAGCCTGGCTGGCTACAGTCAATGGAGTCGCAAAGAGCTGAACATGACTGAAGTGATTTAGCACACATATACTTTGGATACCTATGTATATAATTTTGTCAAAGAAGACAACATTTTCTTTGAAATTCTGTCCTTGTGATTTGGAATAGGGCTCTATTTTACTAAGGAGTCTAAAATTTACCTTGATATCTCTTGCACTCCCTATCTCTTCTATCAAAACACATCAATATCCTATATGTTGTATGTTGGTTACAAAAATTCAACCAGTAATTTGGGAATAACACAATTTCTTTTTCTCTATATTTGGGAACAAATAGGGTTGATCTGTGTGAACACTGAAAGTTTGGGTCATTTCTGTGCTAGTATTAGAATATAAACTGAAATAGTCCATAGATTCAGGGCAAAATACTAAGCAGAGAGACAAAATCAAGTTCTGGTCACAGCTGTTTAATTCTGTCTCTTGGAAAGAAAATATGACCTCAACTTGGCTGGTTTAACTTTGCCTCCATAAAATGGTCATTCTTTCCTTCCACTCCAGAGCCAAACATATAGGGGAGAATAAACGTATAAGCTTCTTTGGTTTTGCTCATTGTTCTTTCTTTTGTGTTTAATAAGATCATCTCTGAGCTCATGCTTGCATATATGATTTCTTGAAAATCATTCAGATATTTGAGAAGTAGGATGGAATAAGGACACTTTTATCTCCACTGATTTGAATAGTCAAACTAGATAGCTATTTTTACCAGAATTATCTTGGCATAATTTAAAGTGAGCCAAAAGGAAGAGTGTCATACATGACTTCAATTTGTTTTTCCATAAACATAACAAAATATTGAGGTATTCTTAGGCAGAAAGAAGCATGCAGCATATAGCTGAACATAGAAAATTACAATCTGAGAATAATCAGGACATTTCTTCCCAAGTTTGGATGTTTCACTTATTTTGCTTTTTATGTTTCTCTCTGTAGTCTTTGGAGTGGTGTTTGTAAAACTCTCCCTGTCAGCGTTTGACCTCCCTTCACCTGTTGGAAAATCAGCAATCAGCCATGTGTAAGTTTAGGAGGCCAAAAAGTTCATGTATGTGCTTCTCCTGACTTCTGGCAGTTAGGATAGAGGCCACTGGCTCAGGAATTCGGAGGTTGCTATTTAGACTTTGAGAGACAGATGAGGTGGTGTAGTTGGCCTGCCTGGGTTTGAGGATCTTAGGCAAGGTGCCCAGTCTCTGTGAGTCTCAGTAGCTTCACCTGGCAGTCAGTCAGTTCAGTCACTCAGTTGTGTCAGACTCTTCGTGACCCCGTGGACTGTAGCGGACCAGGTTTCCCAGTATATCACCAACTCCAGAAGCTTGCTCAAACTCATGTCCATTGAGTTGGTGATGCCACCCAACCTTCTCATCCTCTGTCATCCCCTTCTCCTCCTGCTTTCAATCTTGCCCAGCATCAGGGTCTTTTCCAATGAGTCAGCTCTTGGCATCAGGTGGCCAAAGGATTGGAGTTTCAACTTCATCATCAGTCCTTCCAATGAATATTCAGGACTCATTTCCTTGGATTGACTGGTTTGATCTCCTTGCAGTCCAAGAGACTCTCAGGAGTCTTCTCCAACACCACAGGTCAAAAGCATCAATTCTTCGGGACTCAGCTTTCTTTATGGTCTAACTCTCACATCCATACGTGACTACTGGAAAAACCATAGCTTTGACTAGACAGACGTTTGTTGGTAAAGTAATGTCTCTGCTTTTTAGTATGCTGTCTAGGTTGGTCACAGCTTTTCTTCCAAGGAGCAAGCATCTTTAAATTTCATGGCTACAGTCACCATCTGCTGTAATTTTGGAGCCCAAGAAAATAAAGTTCCTCACTGTTTCCATTGTCATGATGTGATGGGACTGGATGCCATGACCTTAGTTTTCACCTATAAAATTGGACAATTATTTTCTTCCAGGTGTTATCAGGACAATTAAATGAGATAGTGTTAACTTGCTTAGAACAGACTTCACAGAATGTAAACTCACAATAGATGTGAACTCTTACTGTGAAGGGGCCAACAAGGCAACCAAACAGACAACTTAGAATTCATCTGACAGTGTTGTGTCTTGTACCTGGAGTCCTGTGGTGGCTTGGCAACCAAGCAGTTCTTTTCACTTGACCCCAGCTGTGGATTCTTTTGGTTTTGTCCTGTTTTCCAAATGTAGTCCTCCAAACCTCCAGGCAGTTTTGTGAGCCACTCAATAACCTTCTGGAAAATCCTTCTACCTTAAGTTTGTTAGAACCCATTCCTAGATGGATATTGTCTGTGACAATCAGATGAATGTCTGAGTACTATGTCAAACTGTTTTACTTTGGTTTCATTTATATGAGCCTTTTCCAGATGAAGAGGGAGTTAACTTTGAAACTGTGAAGAACCTACCTTGCTTTTTGTTTGTATCAGCCCCAGAGTCCTGCAAGGTACTGGTCCAGGGCACCAGGTGTCACCTTCTCCTGGCCCATGATCTGGTGCCTAAGAGGCCAAGAGAATATTGAAAGGCATGTTGGATGAAAGAATGAATGAACTCAACAAATGTTGTCGACTCAGGGCTCTGATGTGGTTAAGCAGTGCTAGGAATCCTTTAACAGACTCTGGTTAAATGAAACAGAAATTCTTATATTGTTTGTCATTTTTGATTGAGTGTTCTGTGATTATAGCCAAATAGATCCTGACATTAAGATTATATGTGCTTTTTATCCCCCAAGACTCTTTTTTCCTTGCTGTCTACCTACTGCCAAAGAAGCACTTCTTGCCATTTTTTTGAGAAGTGATTTTCAAGTGTGCTCCACAAAGTTCTGTTGGAAATAAATACTGCTTTGGACAGATTTTGTACGGTTCATCCAAACCGGCTCTGTTTCACTCTTTCATTCAGGAGGCTCTTCAAACATAAGATTGAGGCAAATGCTTTTATTTCAGAATGGAGATTTTTGGAAAGTTTTTGCATGAAGTTTGGCATATTTTGCTTTAATTTGTCATTAAGGGATAATGAACTTATTTGGATTATGCATGTTCCAAAAATTTTTAAAAGAATGAAAAAATTCTGTTTAATTCTGAACTGCTTCTGTGACCTGTTTTTACAGAGGTATTTTGTAAAAAAGGTTATGTCAACATAGAACAAGAAATCTGAGTGTGCACGACAAATCCTTGGAAAGAACTCTAACAGAGCTTTCATCTGACCACCAACCTGAAACGCTGATCGCAAGCCAGAAAAATCTCTCCACGTTGTCTCTCTTCAAAGGGTGTTAAAGTGCAGTCAGGATGAAAAAACAAAGCAGATTTTAATAATATCCAGTCTTAGATGCCATCAGCAAGATGATATTTCCTGGAAAGAACTATGTGATTACAGTATTGTTATTTGTAATGATGCTTGATATGATCAACAAAGGAAAAGTAAATGATCCAAATGGGACTTCTGGCAGAGAACTGCATTCTCATTAAAAGAGGTATTAGTGGGCCAAACACATTTGAGTAAACATGGACTATGAACTTGATGTTAGAAAAGAGGAGATGTTTGTGGAGACCAAAGGAATTTATAAGGCCAAGGAATTCCGGTTTCACCCACTTAGAGTAAAACCAGGCTGACCTTTGTCAGACCTCTTGGCCGCCTGGGCCAGGATTTATATCGAAGGAAAACTTAAAAGTCAAAATTACATAGTTTACATGATGTCATGCGCTTTATTGTTTCCATCTTTTAGATACACAGACACAATGGCATAAACCCCAGCACTCAGGCATGTCAGAAAAATACCAGAAAAACACCCCCAGGAAGCGTGGGGCTGGTAGAGAAGACTTCAAATTCTTTGCCATGAGGTCAGTAAACTTGAGAGATAATAAAAAAAATTAGAGCTGGCAGGCTCTGAATATGTTACTACTCAGTTTGCCAGTGAGGAAAACGTGAAACAAAAACTTTTAACAATGACAATTTTTATAACGGGTTAGTTATAAAAAAAGACTAGAGATAATTTAACCAAGCATATTCATTTCTATTTTTGTACAGTTGTCTTTTAAAAATACATAGGATGGCGAAAAAAGTCAAGAAAAATTTGAGTTAGGTAATGATTATCTGAGACAGTCTCCTGATAGACGCCTGCCAATTCCTGATGCAATAAATACCAATCTTACTTTCTAAAAATTTCTGTATAAATATCAGATCTCCAAGTCCCAGATGTTCAGTCATCTAATTGAAGTAACATTAGATCCAGTTCATAAATGGAAGACATTAAACAATTTAAAATTATTTGTAATAGGGTAAGAGCAAGACTGTATGTTGTCACCCTGCTTATTTAACTTTTATACAGAGTACCTCATGTGAAATGCCGGGGTGGATAAAGCACAAGCTGGAATTAAGATTTCTGGGAGAAATATCAATAACCTCAGGTATTCAGATGACACCACCCTTATGACAGAAAGTGAAGAAGAACTAAAGAGCCTCTTGATGAAAGTGAAAGAGGAGAGTGAAAAAGCTGGTTTAAAACTCAACATTCATAAAATGAAGATCATGGCATCCATTCCCATCACTTCATGGCAAATAGATGGGGAAGCAATGGAAACAGTGAGAGAGTTTATTTTCTTGGGCTCCAAAATCACTGCAGATGGTGACAGCAGCCATGAAATTAAAAGACACTTACTCCTTGGAAGAAAAGCTATGACCAACCTAGACAGTATATTAAAAATTAGAGACATTACTTTGTCAACAAAGGTCCGTCTAGTCAAGGCTACTGGAGAAGGAAATGGCAACCCACTCCAGTAATCTTGCCTAGAGAATCCTGTGGACAGAGGAGCCTTGTGGGCTGCTGTTCCTAGGGACATGCAGAGTTGGACACAACTGAAGTGACTTAGCATGCATGTATGCACTAGAGAAGGAAATGGCAATTCACTCCAGTATTCTTGCCTGGAGAATCCCGGGGACAGGGGAGCCTGGTGGGCTGCCATCTATGGGGTCGCACAGAGTCGGACACAACTGAAGTGACTAAGTAGCAGCAGCAGTCCAGGCTATGGTTTTTCCAGTGGTCATGTATGGATGTGAGAGCTGGACTGTGAAGAAGGCTGAGCGCCAAAGAACTGATGCTTTTGAACTGTGGTGTTGGAGAAGACTCTTGAGAGTCCCTTGGACTGTGAGGAGATCCAACCAGTCCATCCTAAAGGAAATCAGTCCTGAATATTCATTGGAAGGACTGATGCTGAAGGTGAAACTCCAATACTTTGGTCACCTGATGTGAAGAATTGACTCCCTGGAAAAGACCCTGATGCTGGAAAAGATTGAAGGCAGGAGGAGAAGGGGTTGACAGACAATGAGATAGTTGGGTGGCATCACTGACTCAATGGACATGAGTCTGAGTAAGCTTTGGGAGTTGGTGATGGACAGGAAAGCCTGGTGTGCTGCAGTCCATGGGGTCAAAAAGAGTCTGACACAACTGAGCAACTGAACTGAATTGAACTGAATGAGAAATACTATTATTTAATAACTATGAAAGTACAGAAACATAACTGTTAATTGTTCTACAAAGAAGCTATTTTTCTGTTTTTAAATTTATTTATTTTTAATTGAAGGATAACTGCTTTACGGTATTGTGTTGGTCTCTGCCAAACATCAACATGAATCAGCCATAGGTAGATCTATGTCTCCTTCCTCTTGAACCTCCCTCCCCACCTCCTTCCCTACTTCCCCCCCAGGTTGTTCCTGAGCCCTGGTTTGAGTCCTACAGCAAATTCCCATTGGCTATCTAATTACATATGGTGATATATGTTTCCTTACTTTCTCCATACATCCCGCCTTCTCCTTCTTCTCCAAACCCCCATGTCCATAAGTCTGTTCTCTATGTCTATGTCTCCATCGCTGCCCTGAAAATAATTTTGTCAGTACCATCTTTCTAGATTCCATATATATGTGCTAATATATGATATTTTGTTTTTCTCTTTCTGACTTACTTCACTCTGTATAGTAGGCTCTAGGTTCATCCACTTCATTAGAACTGATTCAAAAGTGTTCTTTTTCATGGCTGAGTAATATTCCATTGTATGTATGTATGCAGTTTATAAAGAATCTATTTTTCAATGGATAAAATAGGTTATCTTTTTTCTACCCTAATTTTATAATGATGATAAATTATCATTCTACCATAATGATGATAAATTATGCTGCTGATCGTCTTATAGTTGTCATACTAAGAAATGAATCAACCTTGAATGATACTCCATTGTCTGCAAAACAGCAGTAGGTTCACTCAGAGACTTGCTCAGAAGATTAAACTTTATGCCCAAAATGCCTCCAAACCAGCTGGGGAAATGGATCCAAAAGCCACATTCTTATATAGGGAATGTGGTATGTATTTTAAAATGAGACAGTCATAGGTTTGTGAGGGTAGTGGAATATGAGATGCAAAGAAACTTGGAACCACTTTTTTAGTTTCTTACAAATTTGTGATGGATTACAAGGAAGGAAATGGCTACCCACTCCACTATTCTTGCATGGAGAATTTCATGGACAAAGGAGCCTGGAGGGCTACAGTTCGTGGGGTCAAAAAGTGTAGAACACGACTGAGTGACCAACACTTTCACAAAAGATTACCAGAAGGCAGGCTTCCTTACACTTCTGTGTTCTTTTTAGGGGTAAGACACTAGCAAAATTGGACCGTTTACAGATGTCAACCTCTCCCTCCCCGCCCAATACCTCCCCTCCCTGTTCACATCCCCTTCATTCCGTGCACAGAATGAAGTTCCAGGTGGATGCCACATTTGAATCACTTTCTTGTCCCTTAGGATCAAATACTGTGCACCTGGCTCCATCTTTAAAACAATACCCTGCATGTGGTCCAGACGCTTCAATTAATATTTGTTGAATCAGAATATAAAGAGTTGGTTACAAAGGGGATCTGAGCCTTTGGGGCTCCTGACACATTTGCATTCATTTAATGCTACTTACCGGGTCCCTGGTTGCCGTGCAAACCTGGAGCTACCAGAAACCTGAAGGGCAACATGGAAGAGAAGCTTGAGAAGTTTGAAACAGTTTCCCTCTCAGGTGGCTGTGTCACATCTGACTTTAGATCTGAATTTCAGAATCTACTTGCGTAGATTTTAACACCGGAAGTAGGAACCATTTATGCTCATTCAAAATGTCCACTTTCTTCTGCAATTTTTTTCACCTCGTGTAAAACATAGCCTTCCCTTGAGGGCCTCCCCCTTCCCACTGCTGAAGTCAGAGCTCAGTCCTGACTTTTGCAACTGTACCCATGGAAAGTTTTCCTTTGCGGGGCTGGGGTTCCACCTAGAATGGGGAAGAATCTGCTGAAGCTGGCAGGCAGAATATCCTCTTCCGAACCTCTGTTATTTCTTCACTGATTATGAGGCACACAGTTTTTCATATTAGTATTTCTGACACAGAGATGCTTATTTCCATCTGTGGCATCTTATATTCAGTAAAATACAGTGTAATGACCAATACTTCCTTTTTTAAAAAATGAAAATCTTTACCAATTTATTTTTATTTATTTATTTGGCTGCTTCCGGTCTTAGTTGCAGCACATGGGATCTTCATTGCAACTTGGGGGATCTTTCTGTTGTGAACATGGACTCTCGAGTTGCAGTGATCGAGCTTAGTTGCTTGGAAGCATGTGGGATCTTAGTTCCCTGACTAGGGATCAAACCCAAGTTCCCTGCATTGCCAGGCATATTCTTAGCCACAGGACCACCAGGGAAGTCCCATGACCCACACTTTCTGGTAACGGCGGTAATGACATATCTTTAGAGGTTCCTAAAATTACACTTGTGTGGTAGTTTGGCATTTCCTTTCTTTGGGATTGGAATGAAAACTGACCTTTTCCAGTCCTTTGGCCACTGCTGAGTTTTCCAAATTTGCTGGCATATTGAGTGCAGCACTTTCACAGCATCATCTTTTAGGATTTGAAGTAGCTCAACTGGAATTCCATCACCTCCACTAGCTTTGTTTGTAGTGATGCTTCCTAAGGCCCTCTTGACTTCACATTCCAGGATATCTGGCTCTAGGTGAGTGATCACACTATTGTGATTATCTGGGTCATGAAGATCTTTTTTGTACACTTCTGTGTATTCTTGCAACCTCTTCTTAATATCTTCTGCTTCTGTTAGGTCCATACCATTTCTGTCCTTTATCGAGCCCATCTTTGCATGAAATGTTCCCTTGGTATCTCTAATTCTCTTAAAGACATCTCTAGTCTTTCCCATTCTATTGTTTTCCTCTATTTCTTTGCACTGATCACTGAGGAAGGCTTTATTATCTCTCCTTGCTATTATTTGGAACTCTGCATTCAAATGGGTATATCTTTCCTTTTCTCCTTTGCTTTTGGCTTCTCTTCTTTTCACAGCTATTTGTAAGGCCTCCTCAGACAGCTACTTTGCCTTTTTGCATTTCTTTTTTCTTGGGGATGGTCTTGATTCCTGTCTCCTGTACAATGTCATGAACCTCCAGCCATAGTTCATCAGGCACTCTGTCTATCAGATCTAGTTCCTTAACTCTATTTCTCACTTCCACTGTATAATCGTTAGGGATTTGATTTAGGTCATACCTGAATGGTCTAGTGGTTTTCCCCCCTTTCTTCAATTTAAGTCTGAATTTGGCAATAAGGAGTTCATGATCTGAGCCACAGTCAGCTCCTGGTCTTGTTTTTGCTGACTGTATAGAGCTTCTCCATCTTTGGGTGCAAATATAATTAATCTGATTTCTGTGTTGACGATCTGGTGACGTCCATGTGTAGAGTTTTCTCTTGTCTAGTCAAGGCTATGATTTTTCCAGTGGTCATGTATGGATGTGAGAGTTGGACTATAAAGAAAGCTTGAGCTCCAAAGAATTGATGCTTTTGAACTGTGGTGTTGGAGAAGACTCTTGAGAGTCCCTTGGACTGCAAGGAGATCCAACCAGTCCATCCTAAAGGAAATCAGTCCTGAATATTGATTGGAAGGACTGATGTCGAACCGAAACTCCAATACTTTGGCCACCTGAGCAAAGAGCTGACTCATTTGAAAAGACCCTGATGCTGGGAAAGATTGAAAGCAGGAGGAGAAATGGATGGCAGAGGATGAGATGGTTGGATGGCATCACCAACTCAATGGACATGAGGTTGAGTAAACTCTGGGAGTTGATGATGGACAGTGAGGCCTGGTGTGCTGCAGTCCATGGGGTCACAAAGAGTCAGTCACGACTGAGCAACTGAACTGAAGTGAAAATTACACTGCAAGCTATAGTTTCATGGCATCTAATGTTCCTCCCTCTCAACAGCTGTCTGTGTCCTGTATATTCAGAGGCCTGTCATTCCCTATATACTTGTGATCCTCTTAAGGTCCTCTGACTTGGATTAAGAGTATATAGTGTTTGAGTCAAAAAGGGTTGGTTTTTCTGTTTTGTTTTTGAAGGCTAGCTTCTCATTATTTGCCTATTATAGCCATCACATAAATAATGATAACTAATATTTAAATGGCACCCCACTTTGGTATTCTTGCTTGGGAAATCTCATGGACAGAGGAGCCTGGCAGGCTACAATCCATGGGGTCGCAAAAGAGTCCGACACAACAACTAAATAACAACAAATATTTAGTGTTGACTTTGCAGCAGACGCTGTTGTATGCATTTGAGTGATATTAAGTCACTTAATCTTCACAAGTAAAGCTATGGCTTTCACAGTAGAAGAACGACATAAGGGAAGTACAATTATTAACTCCATTTAACAGAGGATTAAGTGGACCGCAAGGAGGTCAAACCAGTCAATCTTAAAGGAAATCAGTCCTGAATATTCGTTGGAAGGACTGATGCTGAAGCTGAAGCTCCAATACTTTGGCCACCAGATGCCAAGAACTGACTCATTTGAAAAGACCCTGATGCTGGGAAAGATTGAAGGCAGGAGGAGAAGGGGACAACAGAGGATAAGATGGTTGGATGGCATCACTGATTCGATGGACATGAGTTTGAGCAAGTTCCAGGAGCTGGTGATGGACAGGGAAGCCTGTCCAAGTGCTGTAGTCCTTGGGGTTGCAAAGAGTTGGACACGACTGAGCACCTGGACTGACTGAAGTGGAAGCCCAGAGAGGTTAAGCAATTGGCCTTTATATCAAGTATTGGAACAGGGATTTCAACCCTGGGTCCATAGTTTTAGCACACATCCTGGTCCCATAAAGATTTACGGTGATAGAATTGACTAGCACATCGGCTTCAAGGAGTCAAACTCGAAGCTAGTATCATGGAAAGATTTCTGCTGAGCATGGTATTAGCATATTCTATGATTTGATTTATGTCCTGAGATGTGAATTTTAGGGCTATACAGAAAACTCAACAGATTTTAACATCCAGCTGGGAAAAAAATATCATGGAGACATGCAGAGATAGACAGCAGGGCCAGGATTAGAAGGTAAGAGTATAGTGACCACCTTTCTTTTAACTTCTCCTCTGCATTGAATGTTCTTGTAAATTACGACACATCTGTGATTGCCTGTTATTCAGTTTTCCTCAGGGTTGTCTGAAAATAGGTGTTGCTTGTTTTTGAAGGTCAAATCCAACCTCCGAAGGCAAAGATTTATCATCACTGAAAACTTTTAGGAGAATATGCTGTACTCTGCAGAGGTAATTCTAAAAGAAGCTGTCTAAATTGCTTAAATAATGGCAGCCTCACTGGGAGAAAGGATATATTTTCCTGGATTGACTCCTGCAAGCATACACAGTCTCTTCAGATGTTTAAGTTATAACTACATATTTTAAAATATGGCTTGTTTTATCTTTAGAACTCGCGGTGGTGGTGGTGGTTTAGTCACTAAGTCATGTCTGCCTCTTGTGACTCCATGGACTGTAGTCTGCCAGACCCCTCTGTTCATGGGATTTCCTAGGCAAGAATACTGGAGTGGGTTGGCATTTCCTTGGAATAAATGAAATTTCTGTCATTTGCTTGCATTCTTCATGGAAAATTACATAATAGACTTTCCTTTGGTTTTTAGCATTATTACTCTAAATCTACAGTGGGTAAGGATATAATTTGTTTTTCTATCCTAAAGTCCTATTTATATGCAATTATTTTGGATCAAGATCATGCTATAAAATAATTCTCCTGAAAAAAGGGAAAATTCCAACTTACCCTATGAATAAAAAATAGTTTCTATTTGAATAATTGACCAGCATGTCAGCATTTTCTTTCTCTTTCTTGTTTCACTTTATTAATCTATCAACTAAGATTTCAAAGAGTTCAGTTATAAAATGTTGATACACTTTTGAGACTTCCCTGGTGGTCCAGTGGCTAAGACTCCAAGCTCCCAATGCAAGGGGCCAGAGTTCACTCCCTGGTCAGGTAACTAGACCCACATGCCACAATGAAGAGTTTGCATGCCACAACTAAGGATCCCCCATGCTGCAATAAGACCTAGCGCAACCAAATAAATAAATAAATGAAAACAAAAACAAAATTTTCTCTTAAAAAAAGTTGAAACATTTTTGTGGATTTCAAAAATGATTTTGTATAGTGGTTAGCCCTGTTCTCAAGGTGCTCTTAGAGATAAAAAGGATTCTCTTGGGACCAGACAGGGTCCATTCCTTCCTCTGGGCAGGAAACGGAGTTGGGATCACATTGGAATCTGCAATTGCTAGCTGAACATCAGTGTATGGCCCAAACTCCCTTTCTTCTATTGCCTGAGGGATACAGTTACCCTTACATGTTAAGTGTGTGTCCTGGGATGCAAAAAATTTCATAAGTCTCAAAAATATTTTTAAAAAACATTCAGTTTTCAGTCACTTTCATTCTTGAATTGGGCATAACTTTCAATCAAGTAAATTTAGGCAAAAAAAATTCTTCAATTGTTAAGTGTATATGAAACACCCACCGTGTGAGCCAGGTATCAGAGTTGCATTTGGTCCTCAATTCTTTGCTTTGGAGCACTGGTTCTTGCTGTGAATCTAAATAGCATTTTGGATTTTGTCATACCTGCCTAAGTGGGTTAGTAAGTTAACTGCTTTTTATAATCATTGTAAATTTTTTAAAAATTTAGGATTCAGTCAACTATCAGTTTTATAAAATTTTTATGAAATCCTTTAACTGTATGAATTACGTAAATTTACATGTGAACTATAAGTGCATGTATACGCATGCTCAGTCTTTGTGACCCCATGGACTCTAACCGGCCAGGCTCCTCTGTCCATACAGTTTCTTTAGGCAAGAATACTGGACTAGGTTGCCATTTCCTCCTCTAGGATAAAGGCATATATAATTATATCAATGTCCCTCATTGTGTTAGTCGCTCAGTCATGTCTGATTCTTTGTGACCCCATGGACTGTAGTCTACCAGGCTCTTCTATCCATGAGATTTCCTCAGGCAAACATACTGGAGTGGGTTGCCATTTCCTTCTCCAGGGGATCTTCCCCATCCAGGGATTGAACCCATGTCTCCTGTGTCTCCTTCACAAGCAGGCAGATTCTTTACCACTGAACCACCTGGTAAGCCCTGATCAAACTGTCCACCATCTCCTAAACTGCTTTTGTAACTCTTTAGGGAAGTGACCAATAGCTGGAATTAAAAACAACATTTGACACCATTTTATTAAAAACTAAAAGGAATGTCTTAAAAAATAATTTATTTTATTAAATGCCAAAATAAAATACACACTTAATGGTACAATTTGGAGTATGCAAGGTATTAAAACAAAGAGACAGTCATTTCATCTCTTCTGTCTCTGAACCAGCCTGAACACATAAAACATGAAGCACTTAAAGTTTCTTTTTCTACTTTTTTAATAAAAAGGATTAACTTCTTTTAAAAAAAGTAGACATATGACATACTGCAGCACAGGGTTCAGTAAGCACCATTTGTGCTTAGCTCTGCTTAAAAATCATAAAAAGTTGAATTCCACACACGGGGACTCAGAGGCGAGGGTTACAGGATGTCATATCCGGTCAAGAAGGAAGCGTGGCCCTTGGTCAGGGTAAGAGAACCAAAAGAGCTGCTTTGGGAGGTTGATACCCTTGACCATGAGGGCAGGCTTTAGCGTTTTGGACTCTTCAAGAATATTTCAAAGTCACTTTGGCAGAGAGCTAAAGTTTTTTATTTTTATGTTCTGGACGACATCCTTGGAAGGTTATCTGTTGTTTTTCCTGATGACTTATGCAGAGGCAGCATAAACACTTCCCTTCTTGAAAACAAGCTGGGGTTTTGCATTAGTAGACATTACCCTAGGTCTCAGAGTTAAGGAACTGTTTAGAACCAAAAGGGGACCACAGGGTTACGGTCTGCACCTCCAGGACCTCCATCACGAGGGACTGGCCCTCATTTCCACTGCAGGTTCTGGTAGGTGTTGATCTTTGGATGGCTGCTCCAATGTCCTGACACCATACTGGGCCCCACTCGCGTTTAGTTCTACTTTACTGATGAGGAAATTGAGGCTCAGAGTTACATCACTTGCCCAAGGTCTGATACTTGGAGTCTGATAGAGCCTGCTTTGAGTCTGGGTTTAACTCCAAATGTCATGTGTTCTCCACTGCATCACACTGACCCCCACAATCCGGTGCCAGAATTGTACCAGCTTGTGGGAAATGCAAGTATTTATCCCACATAAAAAGAAACTCTACCAGATATAGCTGCTGAGAAAAGAACAAGGTGAGAAATGATTGAATGGTGGGAATGGTGAAGAGGATTATAAATCCAGAGACTTCGATTCCAAGGCAGTTGTGTACTATTAGGTGAGTCATGTCACCTAACTGGACTCAGTCTCCCATTCATCAGTCAAGAGTGTGAGCACAGAGAGAGTAACATGGAAACATACATTACCACATGTAAAATAGCCAATGGGAATTCGCTGTCAGAATTATATAATTCTGTATTTATAGGGGCTCTATAACAACCTAGAGGAGTGGGATAGGGAGGGAGGTTCATGAAGGAGGGGACATATGTATACCTATGGCTGATTCATGTTAATGTTTGGCAGAAACCAACACAATTCTGTAAAGCAGTTATCCTTCAATTTAAAAATAAATAATAATAAAGATTGTGAGTAATTTGGACTTCAGTCCAGTGGTTAAGACTCCCAGCTCCCACTGCAAAGGGCTCAGATTTCATCCCTGCTGGGGAACTAAGATCCCACTTGCTGTGCTGAGTGGCCAAAAAAAAAGAGTGTGAGCAATAGAAGTAGAATTGTTAAAATTTTCTGATTCTAATCAAGGAAGTTTGGAGGGAAAATCATACGAACTTGATCTTGAAGGGAGAAGTGAAGGAATGATGAAACGGCAGTTCAGATTAGGGGAGTAAATTAAGCTCCATAATGAGTTCAGACGAGCTGTGTTCTTGGGGGTCAGTAATAGACCTCCTAAGTTCATTCACAGAGCAAAGTACAGGACAGTTTAGACAGAAGGTGAGAGCAATGCCAAAACAGGATTTGGAGGGCAATGTTAGCCCACTCATTCTGGATCTCATCTAATCTGTTTTCCCTCCAGTTAAAAGTATCTTATCTTCTCTCTGAGAAGGCGAATTGGAAATTTAATCATTTAATGACAAGAATTCTTACAATATAATGACATGAGAATTCCCTGGCTGTCCAGAAGTTAGGACTGTGTGCTTCCACTGCGGGGGACATGGGTTGGATCCCGGGGAAGGGAGCTAAAATCCTGCATGCCTTGTAGTCAAAGATACATGTATATGTCTCTAATAACATACAGGGGACTCCCAGTGAATGCTTTTTCTTATAGACAAGGAAAGAGATCAAATACAGACTAGGGGCTTGGGGAAACTCCCACGCATGTGCTGAACCACAAGGTTTGCGTTTATTTCCTCTTATCCTTGCTGGGTGTCCAATGCCATCCAAACAACAGTTTGGAAAAGCTGATTATACAGAGGATGTTATGGATAAAGCAGCCCACAGCCAAATGAGTCATGTGGTAAAGGACAGTGAAACTGCCAAGAAGAACTGTGGGGAAGTGAGTGCTTAGACCAGGCCAGCAGGACTGGAAAAGGCTTTCCAGAGGAAGGAGCTATTGAACCGTGCCTTGAAGGAAAGGAATAAGGGGGAGGGAAAAGCCAATGAGAGGAAGGAAGCAGCACGAGGAAAGGCACGGAAGTGTGCTTCGAACAAGCTGGTCACAGAGTGACGAGACCCCCAGGACACGCAGGTCCGTGTCCACGGCAGGGTCCATGGACAGCTGGAGGAGGACTCAGATGTACGTGACCTAAGGTCTCATAATGGCTCTACACGTTCTGAGCAAAAAATTTTCTAAATTTTAAAAACATGTTAACTACTATACCACATCACAAGACATAGCACGGGATTCTGGGAGTGTATCTGGTTTGTTGGAACACTACAGTTGGAGGACAGAAAGAAATGGATTAAAGTGGCTGATTGAGTCAAATACCAAACCAAATACACTTACCGAGGCTAATAGGCTAAAAGAGAGGTGGGGAACTGAATATGGGGAGGATTAACTGAAAATGGACTTCATAAAAATTCTGGTATAAAATTTTATTTTAATATTATTGTAATAGCACAGGCAACTGTGTTCAACATTTGTGATAAACTGTAATGGAAAAAGAATAGACAAAAGAATATAGATATATACATGCATATGCTGTGCTGTGGTTAGTCAGTCGTGCCTGACTCGTTTCAGCCCCATGGACTGTAGTCTGCCAGGTTCCTCTGTCCATGGGGTTCTCCAGGCAAGAATACTGGAGTGGGTTGCCATGCCTCTTCCTGGGGATCTTCGCAACCCAGGGATCGAACCTGCATTGCAGGTGGATTCTTCACCGTCCGAGCCACCAGGGAAGCCCATATATGTATATATGTGCAACCAAATCATTTTGCTGTATACTTGAAACTAATGCCACACTGTAAATCAACTGTACTTCAATTTAAAAAATTATATTTTAAAAAATGAGTTCAGGTTCAGTCAGAATCATCAGCGACTGACTCAGTAATTTGGGAAATAAAGTTGACTTTTATCCTGTTGTTCTATGTTGAAACTTCATTAATTGGGCTTTAAATTAAAGCTAATTAAATGAACATGCCCTACTTAAAGAAAAGCACAGTTAAGTGATGGATGTTTCTTAAAGTTGGTTTATTACTATTGTTCTCGGACTGGCAGTTTTGAAGGCTGTCCCCTTATGAAAATAACTTCAATAAATATTTAAAAGGTGAGTCATTGTTTAAGATCGAACATTTGCATTTTTATGTTTTTCATCTGAGGGCTAAGAAAATTATTTAATAGACTCAATTAGTTTAGTCAACACCCATTCATTCATCTTACTTGTTAGTCTTTACTGTACTTGATACTATGTCAGTAGGAGGAAGAGATTCATAGACTCTCATGGGTCTATGTCACAAGCTTGCTTAAGAATCTCAAGAGAAAGATTTTAAAAAAGTATTATGTAAGCATGTATGCGGAGAAGGCAATGGCACCCCACTCCAGTACTCTTGCCTGGAAAATCCTGTGGATGAAGGAGCCTGGAAGGCTGTAGTCCATTGGGTCGCTGAGGGTCGGACATGACTAAGCGACTTCATTTTCACTTTTCACTTTCATGCATTGGAGAAGGAAATGGCAACCCACTCCAGTGTTCTTGCCTGGAGAATCCCAGGGACGGGGGAGCCTTTGGGGCTGCCGTCTATGGGGTCGCACAGAGTCGGACACGACTGCAGTGACTTAGCAGCAGCAGCAAGCATGTATGCATTAAAAAATGTTTATTTATTGTAGTTTATCTATTAATTGTTAAATGTGAAGGGGATGGGGAGACTCAACTTCGATGCAGTATTCCAAGTAAAAGTCCTAGGATTTTTTCTCTCCTTCGTTTGCTCCCAAACCTACCCTCCTCAACCCCACCACAAATTCAACCTGTCCCCAAGTCCCACTGAGTCCACCTCTGAAGTGTTATCTGTCTGTGCTCTATTCATCCATGCTTTCTGTGCCTTGGGTTCTCAAAGTAGGTTCTCAAGATCCCTGGGGTCCCCAAAACCCCTGCATAAGAGCTGTGAGATCAAAATACTTTCATTGCAATTATGAAATATTAATATCTTCTTTCACTCTCATTTTTTGAGGAGTAGAAAGTGGAGCTTTTCAGGAGTTACAGGAACTCTGATGATACCATGTTTATGATGGCCAACAGAATGCGTGCTTGTATTCTTGCATTTAATTATTCTCTTAAATTTATAACACAATAGTATTTAGATACATATAACTCTCATAAAGGAAAGCTCTTTGGGGTCTCCAATAATTTTTAAGACAGTAAAGGGTCATTAGTGTGAGAATTACTGGCCTCAAAGAATGTCTTTACTTCTCATGCTTCTCTACCCTGATCATCCTCCATACAAACAACAGTCTTCTTTCTGAGACACAGCCTTGCTAGTTGACTTGAACTTAGAAAGTTACAATGGCTTTGATTATTTATTTATTAACAGAGTGACACTTATGCTAGCATTGGAATGTTGCCACCATCTGGACTAAACCTTCCTTTCTAGTCCCATCCCCTACGGTATACCACACCACCTACAGCTGAAGCATCCAGAGCCAAAGATGGCGGATGATGACAATTCACCGGGTGTGTTTTCTTAACATCTTCGTAGTCAATGAACTACTCTCATAAAAATGAACGCCCTCCTAGTCCTCCTACAAATGAGCAGCTCTCAAGTTCATTGCAGGACTATTCACAATAGCCAAGATGTGGATACAACCTAAACGTCCATTGACAGATGAATGGATAAAGAAAATGTGTTATACGTGTACCCCAATGTTCATCACAGCACTGTTTATAATAGCCAGGACATGGAAGCATCCTAGATGTCCATCAGCAGACGAATGGATAAGAAAGCTGTGGTACATATACACAGTGGAATATTACCCAGCCATTAAAAAGAATACATTTGGATCAGATCTAATGAGGTGGATGAAACTGGAGCCTATTATACAGAGTGAAGCAAGCCAGAACGAAAAACACCAATACAGTATACTAACACATATATATGGAATTTAAAAAGATGGTAATGATAACCCTATATGCGAGACAGCAAAAGAGACACAGATGTATAGAACAGTCCTTTGGACTCTGTGGAAGAGGGCGAGGGTGGGATGATTTGGGAGAATGGCACTGAAACATGTATATTATCATATGTGAAACGGATCGCCAGGCCAGGTTCAATGCATGAGACAGGGTGCTCGGGGCTGGTGCACTGGGATGACCCTGAGGGATGGGATGAGGAAGGAGGTGGGAGGGGGGTTCTGGATGGGGAACACATGTATACCCGTGGCAGATTCATATCAATGTATGGCAAAACCACTACAATATTGTAAAGTAATTAGCCTCCAATCAAAATAAGTAAAGTTATATTAAAAAAAGAAAATGTGTTATAACTACAATGGAATCTTATTCAGCCTTAAAAAAGAAAATTTTTTAATATGTGATGATATGACTAAATCTTGAGAACATTTGCTAAATGAAATAGGCCAATCACAGAAAGATAAACACAGTATGATTTCACTTATATGAGTTAACTAAAAGAGTCATATTTATAGAATCAAACAACGGAATGGTGCTTACCAGGGGCTGATGAGAGAGGGGGCAATGGGGAGTTACTCATCAATAGGCAGAACTTTTCAGTTAAGCAAGATGAACAACTTCTAAAGAACATAGTACCTCTGGTCAACAAGATTGTATTGTACACATAAAACTTGGTTAAGAGGGTAGATTGTGTGTTAAGTGTTCTTTACCAAAATTTTAAAAAGGACCTACTCCAGAATCTGAGTTTCCAAAGTATATTTTGATCACATCTTTATTTGTTACTGATCACAATCTGACTTGAGTGATAACCAGGTAGATGTTTGGATTCATCTACCCTTGAATGTGAGTTCCTTAGACGAGAGACCAGGTCTTAATGCATTCTTGCAGTATCTCAGACCTAGACAATGTTTTCTTATTACATTTTAAAAAAGTACTCGAATGAATGAATGAATTCTTGCAATAACTAGACTCTATTATATACATACATAAGCATCTTTGTAGTAGGTACAGATTTAGTCATTTATAAAATATTAAGACTGACTTTTGCATCTATTTACCTTATGAAATATATAAAGGCATTAATCTCATTATTTGTAGATATTTTAGGGTTTGTATTAAATAGCATTGTTCAGCCCAGTTACCCACTTTGTTCATCAAGCTAGGAGCTACATGGCTTTAGTCTTTTTCTCATCATGTCCATACTCAGAACATTAAAATTTGCCAACACTGGGGCTATTAGAAAAACATGTCATCTGACCTGGGATTAATTATAGTTTGCTTCCATTCCATTCAACAGGCACTCACTGAGCCTTAGCAGCTCTGCAGGAGGTAGCAGAGATGAAGATGGAGCTAGAGATGACAGTGGGGGGGAGATGGAGATGGGTGATACCAAGCTCCCGCCTTCAAGAGCAGCTCCCAGGCTAATACAGAAAACAAAGATAAACACATAAAACGCACAACTCCTTGTGATCAGGGAGGTAATAGGGGGCAGAGGCAGGACCAAACAATGCTAATTCTGTTGAGGTGGTGGTGATGTGATGCTAGAGGATGGAACCCAGACCCTGGAAGTAAAGGCACCAAATCCAAACCACTAGACCACCAGGGAGCTCCCTACCTAATGCCTTTGTTCTGTCCCAGGACTCCATCTGAAGGCCACATGGCAATGATTTGTCATGCCTCTTAGACTCTTCTTGGCTGTGACAGTTTCTCAGATTTTCCTAGTTTGAAGGAGTTTGGAGAAGTATTAGTGTGGTGCTTTGTAGAAGGTCCTTCAATTGGGATTTATCTAATGTTTTTCTCATGGGAAGGAAGTGCACAGACAGGAAGTATCCTTCTCATGACATCAAATCCAAGGTACCTGCTACCAACTTGACTTATCACTGTGGTCAATGTTGACCTTGATATCCTGGCTGAGGTCATATTTGTTAGTTTCCCCTCCGCCTTTCCCCGTAGTCCTCTTTGCAGGGAAGTCACTCTTGAGCAGCCCATACTCAAGCAAAAGGAAGTTATGCTCCACCCCTTTGGGGACAGAATTTCTGTATAAATTACTCGGAATTTTTCTGCAAAAGGTTTTTCTCTTCTCCATTTATCGATTTATCACCAGTGGATTTTTTTTTTAACATTTACCATGAAACATGTACTCAGTAAAATGATATTTATTGAAGTTCTGTTAAATGCAAATCATTCATATTTTTGCTGAACAACATTTTGGTTTTCTCAGAAACAACTTGTTTATAAATGGAGAGAGGACTTCCCTGGTGGTCCAGTGGTCAAGAATCTGCCTTCCAATGCAGGGGATGCAATTTCCATCCCTGGTCTGGGAACTAAGATCCCACTTGCTGTGGGGCAATTAAGCCCATGTGCCACAACTACTGAGCCCACACACTTCAGACAGANTCTGACATTTCCTTGCTGCGAGCATCAGGCAGGAAATTTTACATTCAGGTCCCAGTGTCCTCTTTTGGAAAATTCAATGGTAGAAAATGATTAACTCTGCCATTTTTTTCCCCAGGTTCAAAATCATAGAAATAGGCTTCAAATAGTCTACCAAAGGGGATTATTAGTATCTGCAGTGGGCTGGCTCAACCCAATGAAATCTGCATTGAAAATCTTCTTTTTCATCTGCCATAGGGAATGTGTCTTTTGCTGGCTATATTATGACTCAGAGCTAAAATATATACACCCAGTGAAAATAGCAAGTGGATGATGTTAACCTTGTTAGTGTAAGGTATTTTATGATGAAGAAAAAGGTGCCAGACCATCTGCAAATGACTGATTTATGGCTGTAATAGAAACCGCTACCTATGGAAGAAGTAGCACGGAATAAAAATGAAGCAAAGGAATTTGGAAGCTATTGCAATACCAGATTGAGGTGGTATTGGGAAGTCAAGGCAAGATTCATGTGGGCTTTTCCTCACCATTACCTCTGTTGGGAAAAAGAAACACAAGACAAAAGTGAGAAAAGCTGATAAAACTAGAGGACAAAAAGCAGAATTTAGATGTGCGAGAAAAATAAGCACAAACATTTAAGACTGGCTTCTTAGACGGCTCCTCTTCAGCCAAGAGGAAGGAGGCGTCTGGGAGGTCTCACTGTCAAGTGCCAGTTGGCTCTCGGCTGCATTTTAGGGAAAAGGCAAAGTAACTTTCTCCTACTCTGGCCCTTCACAGACTTCTTCAGGCTTTTCCGGGCAGCTGTAGCCCCTCTTTTCTCTGATGAATGTCTGCTAATGCATTTCTTGCAAATGCTATTATGGGTGTTCTTTCCAGTGTTTTCTCGGAAGGTTTATTCCTGTAAACTCAGTAGTTGTCATGGTAAACTAGCTTGGGAATTCCCTGGTGGTCCAGTGGTTAGGGCTCCTGTGTTTTCGCTGCTCTGGGTGTATGTGTGTGTTGTAGGGGCGGGGCGGTGGGGAGGGAGCACGGTTCTATCCCCAGTCGGGGAACTAAAATCCACAAGCTGTGCAGCATGGCCACAGATCCAAAGTAGTAAAGACCAGGCCTGAGGGGACGCGATCCCTGTCACAGAGTGCCCTGCCCAAGCAAAATGCTGTACTAAGCGTTACTGAGAAGAAGCAAGTAAAACGGAGTCCTGAAGAGCTAACAACTTGGGGGAAACAGAGATGGGAAGACAACCGCAATTCAAAGTGGCCCAGATGAGGGCTTTAAAGAGGACAGGAGCTGGGGGAGGGAGTACCACGCTGCAGCCCCACCTGCCCGGCTCTGGCTGAAGCGGGGACGGACACGTGTGGGGAAGGGAGAGAGGCTGCAAGGAGCACTATTTTGCCATTTAGCAGTGGCTGTGGGACCCAGAAAGGCGACGCAGAAAGCACAGGACTTCCTCGGCTTTGGTTTTCTGTCCTGCAGCCTCTAGGCTCTGAGCCAGGCCGCTGCAGGAGGAAGACTGAAGCTAAGGGCCTCACCTTCGAGGCAGGGCGTGGATTCTCTCCAGATCGAGTAGGTGAGCAGGGGGGAGACATCCAGCTCAGGGTTAGGTCACTTATACGACAGCTAGTCTATTCAGTCTGCATGAGGTTATGCCTACACCCGAGGGATGCTCAAACAACCCTCTTCCTCCAGAAAGGAGGAGGCCACTGGAGAGTTTCTTCCATCTACCTACCTAATGTGCAGTTGTTCTTTAGTCGCTCAGTTGTGCCAACACTTTTGCAATTCCATGGTCTGTACCCCACCATACTCCTCTGTCCATAGGATTTCCCAGGCAAGAATACTGGAGTGGGTTGCCATTTCCTTTTCCAGGGGATCTTTTGGACCCAGGGCTTGAACCCACATTCTCCTGCACCGGCAGGTAGGTTCTTTACCGCTGAGCCACCAGGGAAGCCCGATAGCAATTTCATTACTTGACTTTTTTTTTTAAGGTTAATAAGTATGATCTCTCTTCAGCTAGCCCCTGTTTAAAATGCAAAGGCCATATTATACAGAGTGAAGTAAGTCAGAAAGAAAAACACCAATATAGTATATTAATGCATACATATGGAATTTAGAAAGATGGTAATGATGACCCTATATGTGAGACACAGATGTAAAGAACAGACTTTTGGACTCTGTGGGAGAAGGCGAGAGTAGGATGATTTAAGAGAATACTGTTGGAACATGTATATTACCATATGTGAAATAGATGACCAGTCCAGGTTCGATGCATGAGACAGGGTGCTCAGGGCTGGTGCACTGGGATGACCCTGAAGGATGGGATGGGGAGGGAGGTGGGAGGGGCTTCAGTATGTGGGACACATGTATGCCCATGGCTGATTCATGTCAATGTATGGCAAAAACCACCACAATATTGTAAAGTAATTAACCTCCAATTGAGTGAAGTCGCTCAGTTGTGTCCGACTCTTTGCGACCCCATGGACTGCAGCCTACCAGGCTCCTCTGTCCATGGGATTTTCCAGGCAGTAGTATTGGAGTGGATTGCCATTTCCTTCTCCAGAGGATCTTCCTGACCGAGGGATCGAACCCGGGTCTCCTGCATTTTAGACAGACGCTTTACCATCTGAGCCACCAGGGAAGTCCAACCTTCAATTAAAATCAATAAATTAATTTACAAAAAAAAAATAAAATGCAAAGGCCACTAAGGAAATCAGTACTATCATTCACTTCACTGAGTATCGGCCGTCTCCTTCTGCCTCTGCTCCCAACTAGTGTCAAGAACTATGATGGGTCTGAGGTGTTATTCCTCCTACAAGTTAGTAAGTTAGCCTGTCACAGTTTTGTAGACAAACGGCAGAAGACATAAACTCCAGGGTCAGAGACAAAGGACTGTGTTATTCATGATGCAGTAAAAAGCAGAGGGAGGTGGAAATCAGGCAGAGGCATGTCTTACAGTTTGTTCAAGAATGTTTCTCTTTCATTCTCCCTTGATCAAAACTGACTTTTTCCTCTTGGAAGCTGACCTAAATTAATTACTATATAGGATTCTTCTGATGTGTTACTAACATAACTTTTTGTCAAACACCAGCAAATGGTAGAAGAGACACTTGGGGATAATTTACTGAATCATTTAACAAAAAAAAATATAGGATCTGGGACTTACTTCCCTGGTGGTCCAGTGGCTGACTCAGTACTATCAGTACAGGGGACCCAGGTTCGATGCTTGGTCAGGGAATGAGAGCCCACATGGCACAACTCGAGTTTGCAAGCTATAACTCAAGATTCTGTATGCAGCAATCGAAAGATCCTGCATGCCACAACAAAGATGGATGATGCCACAACAAAGATGGATGATGCCTCAACCAAGAGTTGGTCCTGCCAAATAAATAAATATTTAAAAATTCCAGGATCCTACTGTGTATCAGGCATTATGACAGATGCTGGCAGTAACAAGGGGGCAGACCCTGCCCTCAGGGGGCTTACAGTCTGTGAAGAGAGATAGCTGAATAAAGGTGCAGGAATGATGCAGGCCATTGCAGGCTCCATCCACACCCAAACTGTAAGTGGAAAGCAGCTGGAGATGGACCAGCCTCTGCGATGGGGATAGGGTGGAACTGGGCTGTCAGGTGGATCATCGTTTTCTTCATCGTTCTTATTTCACCTAGGATGTATTACATAGTGTCTACAATGAGTTTTAAAATATGGATCATTATAATGAAATTTGTTAGACTCATCATTATTTATCTTCTTATTCAGGAAGTCCGAGGAAGTGTTTACTGTTTGGAAAAACAGGGCGATCTCTATAACCACAGCCCAAATGAGAAGCAATTTTAGAAATTCTGTGCTCATGAAATGAAAACATTCCACAGCAGTATTGTTTCCTCCTTCACGCTGAGAAATTAAGTTTCAAAACTGACATAAATATTGGTAATGCTCCTTTGATGAGCTTGAATTCCTCCCAGTGAGGTTAATGAGTTAGAGGTAGTGATGAAAAATAAACATATCTAAGCTGACAGTGAAGGGGGGGTAACAGAATTCCCTTGGCTAGCCATGCTCATGAGTTTGCAAACTCAGATTCGTTATGCAGGATGAGATGGTATATTTGGTCCAGAATAATAACTTCCATAAGGAACCAGGATGGTTCCTTCCTCCTGTAGGGAGGTGATCCAGATGAAGTGCAGTCTTTTACCTGAGCCTTTGTTCAGCTACACTGGGTCTGTTTGCTGGACCGTAACTAGTCTTCCTCCTTGGAGGCCCCAGCCACGCAGTTCCTACATTGGACTGTCCCCTCGCCAAAGCACAAGTCCTTCCCGGTGAATGAATTTTCATCTTTTAATATTTGATTAAAGCTTCATCTGCTCAGTGAGGCCATGCCCCAGTACTCCAGGTATCAGATTTTGAGTCAAATACAACTAGATTAGAATCCTGGTTCTATCATCCTGGTTCTGAATCCTGGTGTTTATATGACTATGAACAAATAGTCTTCAAAGTTTCCTTTTTGAAACTTGGAAAATGAATGTAATAATACCTACTTCATTAGATTGTTGTAAGAATGAATGATATACCCTCAGAAAAGCACCTCCCACAGGGCACGCCCGCAGGAAAAGTGGGCTCCTGTCTTCTGTGTGATCACAGGTCCCATTCCACAGTGAGTTTTTGATTGTCTCCTTCTCCCAATGGATTGCAGTCTCCTTGAAGAGAAGGAATGTATCTTAATTTTATCTTAGAATCTTCTCCACAGTCTAGAAATATACTTGACAAGAGAAGGGACTCAATAATGGTTTAATGAATGAAAAAAGAACAAGGGAATGAGTTAATAAGTGAGTAATTAACTGATATATCTTAATTCAGTAGCCCTTAAGCTGCTGTTTTTTCAGAGAAGCACTACTTGACTGCCTTCAGGGGATACACTGGTGTGTGTGTGCACACATGTGTGAATGTGTGCATGAGCGTATGTGCACACACATGTGTGCTGAAGGTGAGGTTAACGGCTGTTGTCTATGTCAAGTTAGAAACTGGATTGGAAGTTAATTTTCACCAGTGATACAGATGTGAAGAGAAGTACAAGTGTTTTTAGAGTTGTTCTGGAGGTCCTTGGGGGTGGTGGTTATCAACCTGACTCAAGGCATCTGTTTGCTACTGAGAAGTGTTTGGTTCTCATTAATATTGTGAGAGTGAGCTATGATGCCCAGCCCCGCCTTTCTGTGACTAAAATTTGATTGGCTGGTATATTAAATAGTATTGTTGACTGTGAATGTCTGCTATGAGCTGATGACTGCATAGTCTTTTCTTTAATTGTTTATAACACTAGACCTAGATCATCTGGGGGCATTTGGTCTTAGATGACTCAGTGGTTATTTCACATTCACCTCTATTTAATGATATATCCATCTCATCCATAAGATATATGACAGTTATTGAATTCCTTTAACCTACTAGAGAAAAATCATGTGTTCCCCATCCTAGAGAAGGTCTGGCACACAGGCAAGCATTCATTCACCAATTCATTTATTCTTATTCATTCAAGGAGTATTTATCAAGTCTACTTAGAGTCAGGCACTGTTTCAGGTGCTGAACATACAACTGTGAACAAGGCAGCTAAGTTTAGGGCTGGAGCTAAATATATTATTACTGAGGGCCTCCTGCGTTCCAGGCACTAAACTGTACTCTGGAGACACACCAAGGAAAAAGAGAGTTCTGGCTGCATAGGAAATACATGAAGGATGGAGTATACTCGCAGATGGGGAGAATGCAAGTACCAGTAAAGACAGTTTTCTGCTTCTTTGAGTGTTAACACTTAAGAATCATTGCCCAGTCTTGTATGGTTACATCAATTCTCCACTTCTATTGCCAAGTCATGGCGCCAGGCATCATAATAGAGAGGGTTGGCAGAATTTTACAGCTGGTTAGCAGCTATAATTTTGAAACAGTTGCTTTAAACTATTCAATACATGACATTCTTTCCTCCTCCTGCTTTTCCATTCTTTGGATTAATCTTGAAACTTGAACTTGATGTTCAGACTCTGGGTTCTTGTGGACCACAGTTAGGGCTTTCGTCCGTCTACACCTGCTCAGACTGCTTTGGCTTAACTCCTGTCCCAGTCCAGCCAGACCCAGGATTGAGAATGTTCCAACTGACCAACATATTATGAGGCCCTTCCAAATCCAAGAGTAAGATTTGAACAAACCAATTTATTTCAAATCTTATTTCTCAAAATCTTTCTCAAATGCCTGTATCCATTTCTGCTTTATGTCTATACGATCTATTGATGGTACAGAATTGAATCTTCCTTTGATATTTGAGGCTCTTGTATGGCTTTGAAGCTCATCAGCTTAAATCCTTATCCTTAAACATTATAATAATCCTGATAAAAATTTGATATATTTAGAAATCAGCCTGTATGTCGTTAATACTCTATTCCAATAACTCAAAATGAATTTTTAAAAACTGAAATAGAGCTGATTTACAATGTACTGTCAGTTTCTGGTGTACAGCAAAGTGATGCAGTTGTACATATACGTATTCCTTTTCATATTCTTTTCTATCGGGATATATAACAAGATATTGAATATAGTCCCCTGTGCTATATAATAGGACCTTGTAGTTTATCTATCCTACATATAATGGTTTGCACCTCCTAATCTCAAACTCCCCATCCACCCCTCTCCTGCAACCCCTTCCCCCTGGCAACCACAAGTCAATTCTCCATGGCTGTGAGTCTGTTTCTGTTTCACAGATAAGTTCATTGGTATCATGTTTTAAATTCCACATATACACGATATATACCGCAAAATTAGTTTATGAAGCACTAATTATCTTGATATCACTGAACAAAGAGGGCTGACTGCCAAGAGATACCAGAGTTCGAAAGAAATGAAATGGAAGGAGAAGGTTGACTTCATTGAAAGTCAGCAACATAACACGATCCAGGACAGATACCAAATTAGCGGCAGGGGCAGTGAGCCCTATCAGAACCCACAGCTGTGAGAAAATCACTGCCGAATAGTGTGGAATCTGAGCTGGGCCTTGAAGAAGAGCTGGGATTTCAATAGGAGGAGAGGAGGGGCGAAACCGCAAGCAGGGTTGGTGGCCAGAACAAAGCCGGAAGGGCGAGGAGGTGCCCGCCTCTGGATAACATCAAAGAGCTTCAGTTTTATTGATCTAGCCAAAGCCTCCATGGCTTTCAGGTGGCCTTTATGTTACAGGAGAATTTGAGTTCCTAGATAAGAATGACTGGCAGCTTTCAGAAGACTTCAGTTGAAAAGCAGAGAAATGATGATCCTGGGGGGCAGGTGTTTAACTCTATAAACCTTGAATCCCTTTGGGTATTGCTCAGAGGAGCCATGCCCTTCATCATCAATGATTGGACTTTTCAGGTTTAGCTTCTCTACCAGGGGAAAAAAAATGACTCTTTGGCTGCTTAACTCAGGTCACCAGAGGCCTTCTCTGGAGAATTACTCTTTGTGGATAATTTCACTCATCGCCAGTCAGATTAAGACCTTCAACTGCAGATAATGACATTTTCCCTGGACTGTTGTTTCTGTGAACTTCATTGTGACAGCTTATATTTGAAAGGTGAATTTGTGTAAAGCTATGTGTCTAATGGGATTTTTTAAAGTTTGGTATGAAAAGTGTTCAGCACAGCTGTGACTCAGAGGGTTTTGGTTCTCTACAATTTTGCAGGAATGATTTTCCTGTTTTAGACAAATGATCAGTTTTGTGCCTAGGGAAGCGTGAAGGCTGGTGGTTGGTACCTGCCTCCTGGTCTGGCTTACACTGGAGAAATACACTTCCACCGGGGAGGGATGGGAGAGGGTTGCTATTGATCAGGGGGTCTGTAGAGGGTGGTCAGAGAAGAGTAGCTGGTGTCAACTCTGATTTTAAATATTGAGATGCCAAGGATGTATCCAGAAGGATAGTGTGTGTGTGTGGTCACTGTGACCCTGAGGACTGAAGCCCGCCAGGCTACTCTCTCCATGGAATTTTCCAGGCAAGAATACTGGAGCAGGTTGCCATTTCCTACTCCAAGGATCTTCCTGATCCAGGGATCAGACCTGTGTCTCTTGCGTCTCCTGCACCAGCAAGGGGATTCTTTACCAACTGTGCCTCCCGGGAAGCCCAGAAGGGCAGCACTCGGTGTCAAATCAAAGGGTGGAAATAGGATACATTTGAAAAGTTGGAAGTTTGAGGACTGTGGGAATTCCCTGGTGGTCCAGTAGTTAGGACTGTACGCTCTCACTGCTGAGGGTCCGGGTTCAATCTCTGGTCAGGTAAGTAAGATTCCACAAGTTGCGCAGTGTGACCAAAAGAAAAATATTTAGAGTACTTCAAGCAGGACAGAGTGCACAGTGTGAGGAATGGGTGTAACAGGCAGTTCTTAGAGAAGGAGCTGATGGCACGATGCCTGGTGTGTGATGCAGCCATTCTCCGAGGAACCATACTAAGAGCGGACACCATTCTTTTCTGTGGCGTGTGTGTGTGTGTGTGTGTGTGTGGGAGGGGGGGGGGATGTTGTCTGGATGATGGGGGGTGTTCTGTGCCAGGATCTCAGTGTAGAGGAAATAGATGGTGTTTCAGGGAAAGTCAGGGTTGGAAGGTGGTGACCCATCATCCTATGAGCAAAGGTCACTGGGCCAAATGTCCTCAGGGTGAAGTGGTTCATGCATTCCATGCGGAATGAGTGTGGAACTTGAATGGCAGACATTGGGAACATTGCTTTGTATGAATGGAATCTTGAAAGGCAACTTTGAACCGCAGAGACTTCCAATTAAGTTTCTTTGGGCTTCGCGTTGGACATATTCAAGGGTGCTCAGGTGAAATCAAGTGTTTTTTTTGTTTTTGGCTTGTGTGTTTGTGTGCACACCCATGTGCGTGTATCTGAACAGACAGGGTGTGGCTAGAGATGGGCCAGAACAGGACTCTCTAAAGCAAGGGCTCCAGAACCTGGGCTCACGGGGGCATTTCCTTTATAGTCTGCAGCTTGGCATTATAACCTTGAAGGAAAGGGCTCACTAAATCCAGGGTTGCTATTTTGAGTAGCTCCAGGGAGGCAGCCAGATCTCATGATCATGAGGTATTAAGCCCTCTTGAAGTCACGTCTCTAAGCCCAAGTAGGGTGCCTCCTGTCATATGGCAGCATTGGTCAAGGCAGGGCCCATTGAAATAGCTATGTGTACACGAATGGGTTTTGAGCAACATGTCCCATCCCTGCCCACCCCTTCACTGCTTGCATCTATTTGAGGAATTCCTCAGTTTGTGAGAACCTGCCCCTTATTATAGAAGTAAAAGATGACAATTGACACTCGCTTTCCCAGACTCCTTTGCACCCAGGGAATATGACCTATGCTCAACCAAGCAGATGCATCTACCTAGAGCAGAGCTTCTCAACCACCATGCTGTGGCAAAGCGGTAGATTGTGAAGAGGTCATAGGAAGCCCGAGCGAGTTCCTCAGTCCTTGGAAGTGTCAAAGCTCCTGGACATGTCACCTCTGGCTACAGCATCCTCGTTGTACCCCAGGCACCATAAAAATACAATTTTCTGTAGGGCCGTGGCATGAAAAAGCTGTGAGACACCGGACTAGGAAGCTGAACTGGGATTCTCTCTGTGACTCAATGGTTGCTGCAAGAGACAGTGTCACGGGTTGCCCTGGGTGGAATGTTTTATCCTGGGATCACTTCTCTAACATGGATCTCCATCCCTTCAGCTAATACTTAAAAAATTTTAATAGATTCATTTTCTGTTTCAATCAGTCAGCATTCTAGAAGAGCCGTACAGTAACAGAAGACAGAAACTCTATGAGGGGAACCAGGTAGGAGAGTACTGAATACTTCTTCCCATTCAGGGTAAATCTGAGCCAACTGAGCCCTTTGTTGGACAAAAATATTCCTGAATAGGTCACACACACTAAAATTTGGAGCTTGAAGAGACTTTGAAGACAGTTGTAGTTCAGTCCTAATAAGCCAAAGTGAAAGGGCTCCCAGGCTCCCATGCTAAGTCACTTCAGTGACTAGTTCCTGGAAAAATGGCGAAGTCTGGCTTATTTCTATTGTCTGAGTGGGTATTTCCTTTAGCAATGCCATCTCTCACTTTTTAACAAAACTTGGACCATTTGAGTGTCTAGCTGTTCCTGGCATTCCCTTTTCCATAGGAAAGAATGCTTTTAATGGCTTTAAGCTAAAGCAAATACTTTTTCCACCCCTGATGCTTGCTAAATGGGCCAAATATGTTTTTCACTTCCTTGGAATTTTCTTGTATTCTATTTGTTTTTGAAGGTGAAGCGGGCCGGACAACTAAGCAGATTGTCGTGTAAATTGCACGTGGATTAACAAAAAGCCTTAGAGCGTCAGAAGGTTTAGATAAAGCAATTAAAAGAGTATTTGCAAAGAATCACTTTTTAAGAATTTTTTGTTTGTTTCTTTTGTTTTGTTTTTAAGCCAAAGTCTCTGAGGAGACTTTGAAGATTCTTGTAGTTCAGTCCTAAGAAGCTAAAGTAAAAGGGCTCACAGACTCCCATAGTTACAGGGAAAATGGTGAAGTCTGGCTTATTTCTATTAGTTTTTAAGCGATGCCTGGAGATGCAAGCTGGGGTGTGCGAGGGTTGGTGGGAGGAATTACCGAGGAGTGGGAGGATACTTTGGGGGGGCGATGAGGATGTTCATCATGCTGATAGGAGCAAACATACTTCAAAACTAATTAAATCATATGATTTAAGCACGTGCAGTCTGTTCTATGACAGTTACAGCTCAACAAAGTTGTTTATAAAAAATGAAGCAAATGAAACACCAGTTCATGAAAAGACTGTGTAAAAAGTTAGGGAGAGGAAGCCAAAGGATCAGAAACTCTGCTGACCAAGCTCTTCCAAATGACCAGAGAGCATATGGAAAACATTATTTTGAAAAAGCTGCCCACTCAGCTCACAGGTGATCACCAGATCTGAAGACCTACACCACGGCCAAATGACATTTCCTTATGAGTGGCACTTCCAAAGGCCTCCTCTTGGGTCTGCTTTCTCTAAACTCTTTGCTTAGGCTTTCTTGATCATCTCTGCCTAACATAGGAGATGGGCCTTCCTTGTGTTTGAAACCCATTTATTTTTCAGAGGACTGCAGCAAGGATTTATGTTTATTAAACATAATTCTATAGTTGATCTGAAGGTTCTTGGAATGTGTGAATTATAGATCAAGCTTTTGACCATAAATCTAAAGTGAAAATGAAGTCGCTTAGTCGTGTCTGACTCTTTGCAACCCCATAGACACCAGGCTTCTCCGACCATGGGATTTTCTAGGCAAGAGTACTGGAGTGGGTTGCCATTTCCTTCTCCAGAAAAGGCACTGCTCAAATTATGTTTCACAAGAATTCATGGAATTTCATCCTATCAGCTGTGGTGTGGAATGAATGAGAGAGAGGCTCAGAAGCAGAGGCTGAGCGCCCACAGAAATTGATTAGAAGCAGGGTGACGATGTAATTTCTTATCCAGAGACAATATTGGGAGTTTAAAAAGCCACTATTGATTGGTATCTGTGTTGACAGAAGAGAAATAAACCAGGACTGTTCCTGGTCACCCTCCTAGAATACTCTTTGACTTTCTAAAAGTAGAAATTGATGAGCCCAGGTCACCCTTTCTGTGTGCTGGGGAGTAAAGCAATGTGCATACAGACCAAGGTGGCTAGATCTCAGTCCATCTCGTGGACTTGCTTTACTTGGAGCTGGAGAGAGAAGTGGGCAGGGGAGATGAAGAAAGGAAGGCAGGGATTACTCAGAGATTTCAAGGGCCAAGTCAGCCACTAGTGACAAGGATTGATTACTTCTTGTAAGAGCTTAGGGTGAATCTTTCCTTATTCCTTTGACCTGAGAAACATCACAGCTATATATAAGCAAATCCTTGCACAATGGCAACATATTCAGCCTCCTATATTGGAAGAAAAAATTGGTTAGGACAAATAGGACCTTTCTTCAATTAAGCTTCCTAAATCTACCATAATCTTTGCAATTCAGAAAGCAAAATTTAAGTGGACTCTTTTGGTTATTTCTTTTATTGATTTTTTAATTACAGGTTTTTTTTATACTTCCTTTTCCTACAGTCTTAAAGTTGCCATTGCCTAATCCCAGCTGCTCTAAGTAGCTAGAATTTGGAAATAAAAGAGTAGATGGCAACATCACAGAGATGAGAGTTACAAAGATTTTTAATATGAAAATATATTTAATATCCTGCCTGGGTATTAAAATGATAGGCTGTGTCTTGGATAAGATTTCATGAGTCCATGATAATTAGTTTTTATTACATTGTATTGAACAGCTTTTCCTAACATGTAGCCTTTTCCAAACAAGGTGTGCAAGGCTGTGTATGATTTTAGTCTTGCTTATCTTGCTAGCTTCATCTCTCAATCCTTGCTTGATTCACACTTTAAATTCTAGCAATATTAAACATCTTGTAGTACCCTGTGTCCCACATAGAAGATTTTAGAGACTTTGAACAGCTCTTTATCTCTCAGTCCTTTTTGTTGCTATGTTCTTTTTTAGAGAATGTCTTTTCTTCTATTTCATTCCTCCTCTTTAAACATTCAGTGGTCACTGTTTCCAGGAAGCCCTTCCTAATTCTTTTCCTTAATTCTCCCTTAGTTACTTTAGGATTCCTTTTCTCTGCTTCCTTAATATGCACACAACTCTCTATTCCTATGTGTTGTCTTATCTTATAGTTATACATAGAGAAAAACAAATCTGACTCCATATTGAATCTGTTTCTTTTTACTCTGACCTTTATATTCTCTTGCTTTTCCTACAGGTTAAGAATGTGGTCTATAGCCTGAAATATCCAGGAAAGCCCATTCTCAAGGTTCTGACTTTTAAAGGTATAACACTTTCCTATTTATACAGAGATTAAGATGCAGAACAGGGAATAACTCCATCTTGCTGGAGGTTTATAGGAACATTGTGACCAGACCAATGTGGACAGCTGCAAGAGCAAAGAATACCAGTACCAAGATGCTTGCAGCAACCATCCACACCTCCTACCCTTTTAGTGAAAAAGAAGCCTAAATTCTAACTCAGGGAATATGGTTCTTTGGGACACTAGTTCATCATCTTCTCTGTCTGCTGTCTTTTAGAATAAAGCTACTATTTCTTGCCCCAACAACTTGTCTCTTGATCTACTAGTGTGTTGATCACATGGGGAGCAGTATGAGCTTGGATTCAGTAACAGTTATAAGGTTTTACATTTGTGTCTGATGTATATTGAACAAGCATCTAGAAAACTGAATCTAGTATAGAATGTTTTCTGTCTGTCTGTCTCTCTAATGGCTGGCACAGTTGACCCAGAGTAGGTGTTTCCAAAACCTAATAAAATTGTACATGAACCTGAGAAAACAACCAGTTGAAACATTTCCAAGAAAGACAGGTGTGCAAACGATTCCAGCTGAGAGTAGGTGCAATGCTGTTTACTTTAACTGCTCTTGAGCCAGCTTTGCTTTCTCATTTCCTCAGAGTAAATATGTGAACATATTTGATAGAAGCAGATGCATAGAATTTAAGTGCAGTGGTGCTATCATCAGATCAAAATAACACAGGCTTTGTTGACCCCACAATACTGGATTCATTTTTTGCTATTAGTTTATTTCATGTCAGTTTCCATTTTTTCTTGGAATTGAGAAATAACACATATTTAACTGCACATTTTAAAGGAAAATGATGGTAATACAATGAATAGGAAGTGTTACTTCCAAGCTGCTATTAATGAGAGTGCAAGGTTTGTTTTGCAGTATGTTTTTTGACTGAGAAAACACTGAACATTGTTGGACTTTTGAAGAAGTACATTACCCCAAGTAGCAGGGGTTTGAAAAGACTGGAGGAGAAATGATTAGAAACTAATCATTAGTTCAAATATATTTAGTTTTTAAACTTTTCAAAATCTTAGCAGTTATTATGTATTCAAATGGTAAGCTTAAAAAAATATTATTCCAAAAAGTGAGAATCAGGACTTGAAGTTTGTATAATATGTTTCCTAAATTAATGATACTAGAAGGTTAGCAGAAAGCAGGCAATGACACACCACTCCAGTACTCTTGCCTGGAAAATCCCACGGATGGGGGAGCCTGGTGGGCTGCCATCTATGGGGTCTCAGAGAGTCGGACATGACTGAAGTGACTTAGCGGCAGCAGCAGCAGCAGGGTAGTCTAACCTGACTTCTGATTGCAGAAGACAAGGTTAAGCAGTCTGATTGTTACCAAACCCAAGTTCATGTGCCTGACATACAGTGAGGACAAACTGAAACATGGGAGTTTGAAGCAGAGAAAGGTTTATTGTAGGGTCATCCTAATGGCAGAGAGCAAGGAGGAACTAAAGAGCCTCTTGATGAAGGTGAAAGACAAGAGTAAAAAAGCTGGCTTAAAGCTCAACATTCAAAAACCTAAGGTCATGGCATCCAGTCCCATCACCTCATGGCAAATAGATGCGGAAAAAATGGAAACAGTGACAGACTATTTTCTTGCACTCTAAAATCACTGTGAACAGTGACTGCAGTCATGAAATTAAAAGACGCTTGTTCCTTGGAAGAAAAGCTATGACAGCATGTTAAAAAGCAGAGACATCACTTTGCCAACAAAGTTCTCTCTAGTTAAATTTATGGTTTTTCCAGTAGTCATATATGGATGTGAGAGTTGGACCATAAAGAAGACTGAGTTTTGAAGAATGGATGCTTTCAAATTGTGGTGCTGGAGAAGACTCTTGAGAGTCCCTTGGACTTCAAGGAGATCAAATCGGTCAATCCTAAAGGAAATTAGTCCTGAATATTCATTGGAAAGACTGATACTTAAACTGAAGTTCCAATACTTTGGCCACCTGATCCAAAGAGCCAACTCATTGGAAAAGCCCCTGATCCTGGGAAAAATTGAGGGTAGGAGGAGAAGGGGGCGACAGAGGATGAGATGGTTGGATGGCATCACTGGCTCAATGGACATGAGTTTGAGTAAACTTCAGGAGATAGTAAAGGACAGGGAAGTCTGGCATGCTGCAGTCCATGGGGTCAAAAAGAGTAGGACGTGATCTAGTGATTGAACAAGAACAACAAACCAGCCAGTCCTAGATGGCTCCATGCAAAAATGGCCACACTAAGAGGAACTGAAACCACTGAACAGGGTATGGCTAAGGTAAAGAGACTGAAGTTCTAATTATTTAATCCTTTTACGTTGTTATAACATCACTTTTACAGGAGAGTTGGAAGTCCCTTCCCTGTGATATACACACATGGCCAAAAAGCTTTTGGTTTTCTGGAACTGTTGTTTAAAATTTCAAGTAGTCTGAGCGCAAATTAGAGGCATTAAAGTTTTGGCTAGTATTGACAAGTTCAGGTAGATTATTAACATATATTCCATTTAAGGTATTACTTTCTGGAAGGCAGTAAATATGCACTTGTAAAGCTTTTCTTTATGAAACACACAGAGAAATATTTAATCAATGCTTTGTGTGACAGTGGTGGTTGTTGAGGATTACAAAAAAGTGCAGATAATTATGATGAACATAATTTCTTCTAAGCAGAGAACCAATTTGGCTCTCTTAACTAGAGCTATTGCATAATCAGTCGAACCAAGAGCCAGAATGGCAAAGGGATGGATTTATTAAGGGTGGCAGAGACATGTACTAAGCTACAAATGACCTTAGTAATAGGCATTTGGATTTCACATAACTTAGAGTAGTATAGCATTGTAAAAAGAGATCAAAAAGATCACACAGAACTAATTGTGTACAGATTTGTAAATTATACAGTAAGGCTACGCATTTCAGTTACATTGGCAAAGTCGATTACATATAATTGCAATTCTAGCTCATGTGCCTGCATAATATAAATTTTACTAAAAGTTTACTATGTAGAGCAAGTTTCAGCACATGGTAATGATTTTAAAGTAAATTTCCAATTATATCATACAAAAAATTTTTTTAATTACTTTCATGTTTTGATAAAACTTTACACACCTCCAAATAGGAAACATGTCCAACTATCCTTATGATCCACAAATCTGGTATATTTTCTCTGAAACCAAACAGAAATGTTATATTTAACTACCAATAAGTCATATATCAAGATGAAATACCAGCTTTGTTTTTTTAAAACTCAGTTCTTACAAATTTCTTTGCTGAACACATTTTTATTAGATGTTCTAATTGATGAATATGAAAAAAATCTGTAAATGAGAGTGAGTAACCAGATATGCCATACAAAATATAAAATAGCTCGCAATGGCACCCCACTCCAGTACTCTTGCCTGGAAAAATCCCATGGACGGAGGAGCCTGGTAGGCTGCAGTCCATGGGGTTGCTAAGAGTCGGACACGACTGAGTGACTTCACTTTGACTTTTCACTTTCATGCATTGGAGAAGGAAATGGCACCCCACTCCAGTGTTCTTGCCTGGAGAATCCCAGGGACGGGGGAGCCTGGTAGGCTGCCGTCTATGGGGTTGCACAGAGTCGGGCACGACTGAAGCGACTTAGCAGCATTTTTTTAATTAAAAAAATTCTTGCTTTCTTATATATAACTTAGATTTCTTTGGGCCAGGTTTGAAGCTGGAAACCCTTTAGACCCGGGATCTGCTACATCTGTGATCCCATGAGTCTCTGTCATCATGTTTTCCAGGTGTGTTCATTACACATCTGCTGTTTGGCCTTGGATAGCTGAATCTATTGGCCTCTGTCCCTTTAGTTCTCAGTTCCTTATCTGTAAACTAGGGGATAAGTAGATCAATGGTTTTCAAATTGTGCACTATAAAGCCTTATGTGACTGTGGGTACTCTTATTACAGACTTCTGCATGGGATGGGGGCAGTGGGCACACGGATCTGGGGTTCTGGGATCCTATAGTACCTGTTCAAATGAAGCAGTTTTACTTATACCTACTGGATTTATTGGAGTACTATGTGAGCTTTCCTTTGAGGAAAGAGGTGTAAGGTCATAAAAAAAAGGCAAACCATTAGACTGGATAAAAATTAAAGTTATGGTTCTAGAATTAAATTATTTTACTCCAAGCAATTAAATGGGTCTGTCATGAAATGGCTCTCAAGAAATCTCTGTTGAATGAATGATGTTCCTGCCTTTAGAGAATTTATAACCTGATGAAATATCTTCCTCATTTTAAAAAGTACTGTAGTTCAAATAATGCTTCCTTTATCCTATTACCATTACACTTTCAATTGTTTCTTAATCTTTGAATTTTGTAAGCAGAAAAAGAAAATGTCTATTCTTCATCTTCAAATGTACCCATACTAAAAGCATCCCATTCAGATAAATATCAGATGAGAAATTGCAGGCTATGATTGTTAAAAGTTTCATCATTAATTTGTCTAGCAAATATAATAGATATAGTCTAGAAACACTGAACTTACTGTACAAATATGGGACATTTTGGTAGGATAAATAGAAATCTTTCTTTATAGAAAGAAATCTCTCCCAATGATGTGTACATAAGTACAAATGAATATATCTTAGTAAGTTTTCTAATGAACTTCAAGAAAACTTTCAATGAGTTCACATTAGAACAAGCGTAGAAAATAAGGGAGTTGAAACAGTGTTGAGTTGGCAACTAAGCAACAATTCCACGGTAGACCAGAACTATGATTTATAAGTCACTGCAAGAAAATCTAAAAGGAAAGAAGGAAGAAATTCTGACATATGAGACAGCAAGGATCAACCTGGAGAACATTATGCTAAGTGAAATAAACCAGTCACAAATACTGTATAATTCCACCGTTATGTTGTTCAGTCACTAAGTCATGTCCAACTCTTTGTCACCCCATGGACTTGTAGCCCACCAAGCTTCTCTGTCCAAGAGATTTCCCAGGCAAGAATACTGGAAAGGGTTGCCATTTTCTTCTCCAGGGGATCCTCCTGACCCAGGGATTGCACCGGTGTCTCTTATGTCTCCTGCATTGGCAGGCAGATTCTTTACCACTGAGGCACCTGTGGCACATGGGTTTAGTTGCTCCTGGGTATGTGGGATCTTACCAGACCAGGACTCAAACCAGTGTCCCCTGCATTGGCAGGTTTTTTTTTTTTAACATTTAAAGTGCTTTTCTCATAGACAGCACTGGAGTTAGGTCTTGCTATTTTTAATCAACACTCTGTGTCTTTTTTTGGTTTTGTTTTTCGCCTGTGCTGGGTCTTCATTGCAGCTCATGAGCTCTTCACTGTGGCACGCTGGTTTCTTCTCTAGTTGCAGTGTGCAGGCTTAGTTGCCCTGTGGCACGTGGGATCTTAGTTCCCCAACCAGGGATCAAACCTGCCTCTCCTGCATCGCAAGGTAAATTCTTAACCACTGGACCCCCAAAGAAGTCCCACATATTCCTCAAATTTAAAGATAGAGTTTCCACATCACATACTTCCCATTCACTAGTAAAACAGGTTAGGAGAATTTTAGAGTTTACAAAATGGAAGTAAAAGCTTCTTTCCAAATCTTTAAAAAAGATTCCATGTTTAAAAAATCACGGCTCCGAAGAAGTGCATAACCAAAGCCGAAGACCAGAGCGTCCAATCCAGTTTCGATGTTTGCTTCAAATATATTAATAGATTCAAAGAGTTTATCAAATAATCTTGCTCAACCCACACGATGCTTTCCTGAAAAAGGAAGAAGCCTCCTCTCTCACAGAACCCAGTTGCCCCAGATCACCTTGGTTTTTGAAGAATTATTGGTTTGGCTGGGATCCCACTGTCAGAACACAATTCCTTAGATCTGGCAAACTTGAATTGTGGATTGATGACTGCTTGGCTTGTTTGAACGGATTCTCTGGTTTACTCTCTAATGTGGCCTCATGTAAAATGCACGTTGTTCCCCTCCCCCACCCCAAGGAAAGCTGGGTACCACATGTACCTACTTCACTGTCTCTTGGGCATCGTACTTAATCACACTTAGGCTAGACCATAAGCAATGACTATAGACCCAATGTTCCAGACAGTGAAGTAGCTGCAATACCACCGTGGGGCTGTGATGGGAAATTTGGGATCTGCAACTCTATGGAATGTATAGCCACAAAAAGAAAACTTGTTGTTAGAAGCCCAAGGTTCAAATGCCTGACCCACTATTTCATATGGGTCCTGAGGGAAAACCAATGAATTGTTTTCTGAGGCGCAATGACTCCAACCCTAAAATGAGGACAATAACAACTTTGCTCATGAGTGGATATAAGGATTATAGTGAAATGTATGTCAGAATGAGTTGTAAGCCACAGAGCATCGTATGCACATGTGCCTACACACACCATACATGTATGCATTGCTGTTGTGGTCAGTGATGATGAGTAGGGTAGGGGGCCTGCTGAAAGACCCCAGGGTCTGAAAGAACCTGTAGCCTGCTGGCCAGCACATCTGAATGTAATGTTCTGCTGCTGTTCCTGATCAAACAACCATAAACTTTTGCTGTCAATGTTTTCAGAGTATCGAAACTAAAAAAACACAGTTTTCATGTCCCTTTTGGATCTATAGTCATCGCTTATGGTCTAATGTAAATGTGATTAAGCAATGCCCAAGGGACGGAGAAGTAGGTACACGTGGTACCCAGCTTCCTTCATTATTGTGGGAGCTTCCGCCCAGGACTGACCTCCATCTCTGGGTTGGAGGCAGTCCCTTGTAGCTACCGCAAACTGGTCAACCTGAAGGAGATCCAGACACCCCTGTGAATTCCTTACCTTGCAGGGTGGTGCCAGTCCTGGGGCTAAGAGGGCATGCTTACTCCTGTGATCTCGGCTGGCCAGTAAAAGATGATTATGGCCCTGCTTGCTGTGTGGGAGGCAGGGACGTGATGACAGCCTCCCTTGACAGATGGCAGGCATGTGTTGCTGTGCTAACAAGAATTTCTTGCTGGATCATCAAAAGGCATTTATTTCCCTTTTGGGGACTGGACCTTGTAGAATCTTACTCCTAGGTCTGGAGCTTCAACATCTGGGTTTCATCGTCAGTCGACCTGTCCCCAAACAAGAGATCTGGAAAGAAACTCTTTTCCAGAAGTCATAAACATGCTATTGACTTTTACTTCCTACTGTTAGCCCTTCCTCACTACCCCCCAGCAGTTTCCCATGAATAGTAAATATGTGTCTTAGGCTAATTGGACTAAACTGGTTTGTCAGATCTACTTACAAGCTCCTTTTAGTTTATTTGTTTGCTAAACTTCAATTCTGTGTGTGCTATGTTAATACTTTTTTTTGGCTTAGATTAAAAAACGTATACAAATCACAATGCTTCCATCAATACAATAATAATATAATAATAATCCACTTCCAGGCTCTATTGTCAATCAGATGTTTTATACACACGACCTGATTTAATGCCTATAATGTTCCAGAGTAGGCATTATTATCTCCCTTTTACCCATGAGGCTTAGAGGATACAACAATTTGTTTAAATCTACATAGTAGATTTGCAATTGAAATCTAGGTAGGTTTAAATCCAAGAATACGTTCTTTTCACTATATCATCCTGGATCTTGAATATTTAGTTACTCTTTGGCATGGCACTGGAAATCACTACTATCTTTGAGTTTAAGCTCAGATTCCTTTTAGTTTCTCTGTGCAGGGCTGGAGGATAGGATACAGGTGGTTTCAAATTTTACAAACCAACCTGTTTCTAGAAAGCATACTATGAAGCAGATTGTCATGAATTTCACTAAACACCCAGAGTTAGTCCAGATAATATTGCCAGTGAGAAGGAAACACAAATACCATGAACAGTATCAAATGGTAGATGGACTCCATGTTCTGACTCCCTTCAGACCTTTCAGTAGCCAGAGTAATCATTCAAAAACACAAGTCTGATTACGCCTTGACTATAATGTATAAATTTGATTTCATCTGTGTCATTGTTCTTGTTAATGGCAGCCTCCCCCAATATGGCTTAGCTGGTAAAAAATTCATCTGCAATGTGAGAGACCTGGGTTCAATCCCTGGGTTGGGAAGATCCCCCAGAGAAGAAACAGCTATCCACTTCAATATTCTGGCCTGGAGAATTCCACGGACTGTATAGTCCGTGGGAGTCACAAAGAGTTGGACAGGACTGAGTGACTTTCATTTTCCCCCAATAGACTTTAGGCTCTATATGAGCAGGGAGCATCTTTCTTTTGTTTGGCCCTGAATCCTGTACTTAATGGTCCCTAGTTCTTTAACACACCAGGCTTGGTCCTGACTCCAGGCATCTGTGCCAACTGTTCCTTCTGCCTGGAAAGCCACTTTCTGCCCCACTGTGCCTGCATGCCCCTCTCTCATCTCATGCAAGATTCGGCTCAAATGTCCCTTATTCAAGAGCCCTCCCTGACCACCCTTTCTAAAATGACACTCCCTGCCCCTACCCCAAGTCCATCACCTCTGAATCCTTTGATTTTTTTAAATTAAAAATTGTTTTTCCTAGCACAAATCACTGACTGATATAATGTGTTATATTATTACTTATAAACAAAGTCTGTCTTCCTTCACTAGATTGCTAAGCTTACCAAGGGAAGGGACTTATTTTATTTCCTGCTGCATCCGTAGTCCTTAAAACTGTGCCTGGAGATAGTAGGTGCTGAGTAAATATTTGATGATCTAATCAGTTAATACAACTGCAATGCAGGAGGCCTGGGTTCGATCCCTGGGTCGGGAAAGAAAGCCCTGGAAAAAGAAATGGCAACCCACTCCAGTATTCTTGCCTAGGAAATCCCATGGACAGAGGAGCCTGTCAGGCTACAGTCTATGGGGTCACAGAGAGTTGGACACGGCTGAGTGACTAAACCATCACCAATCAATGAATAAATAATTTAATTATTTAAATTTATTAAGATTTATTGAATTAATTAATTATTTAATTAATTAAGATTTATTGAATTCACCAACGCCTCCTTCAATCCCATCAGCAGCGGACACTGCTGGTACGCTCCGCCCAGCTCTGCCTATAGCTGTGGTGGGGGTGGGGTGGGGGGAGCCGAATTCCTGTGCACGTGGACTCTGGTTCACTTCACCTGCAGGCTGAGTCCCCTGTTTCTCTGCATCAGGCTTTCTCAGAAACTGTGTGCGGAGTTGCCTCACAGCCTGGAAGTACCGGAGAGTTACGGCCCAGAGGCAACCCTCCAGCCTCTGGAAGGGAGGCAGGGGTAAGTGCCAGGGTGCCCTTCTTCAGAGGGACACCGAGTACCTTCTCCAGAGCTGCTCCGAGTCTCCAGCAGGGCTGCGTCAACAGCGGGGAGGCGCTCAGGGAGCCCTCTTCGCGGTGTTCCCTCTGCCTTCCTTACTCTGGCGTCCTTGTTGCTCAGTCTCTCAGTCAGGTCCGGTGCTTTGTGACCCCATGGGGCATCCTTGGGTCATCTTTTAAACTATTTGCTCTCAAATCTTTGCATCAGGAAAACCCAAACCAAGGCATGGTCCTCTTCAATACTAGTGTCAGTGATTCAGAAGTGACTGTCAAATTTGCATGAACATTAGCAATCTTGTTTGTTTACACTGGGTTTTATAGGTACCAAATGCTTCAACTTAGGCTTATTAACAAGCTGCCTCACAGAATAACAAGCCAAATAAAATACTGAAGTATCCTGAAAAATGAGCTAAATTCAAGATGTGAAATCAAATAAGAAAAACTATAAAAGTACAAGGATTGGGACTTCTCCAGTGGTCCAGTGGTTAAGAATCTGCCCTGCAATGCACGGGAGGTGTGTTTAATCCTTGGTCAGGGAACTAAGATCTGCATGTCATGGAGCAACTAAGCCCACGTGCTACAACTAATTAAGCCTGCATGCTCTGGGCCTGTGGGCTGCAACTAGAGAATATGAGCACAGCAAGGAAAGATCCCAGGTGCCGCAGCTAAGACCTGATACAGCCAAATAAATAAGTAAATAAATAAAAAAATAAAATACTAGCCAGATTCTCTGTATTAAAAAAAAAAATTATACACACATACATAGAACAGGAAGAAATAACCCAACCCTCACTCTGGTGGTTGTTGTTCAGTAGGCAGCTTGGATATTGCAGAGGGTGATTCCCACGTCCTCAGTGATCCTTGACATCTTACACAACTTTGTTTCAGCTGTTTCCACAGCCTCACTGCGGTTGACATGCTTCCCGTGGCATCAGCTTTACAGAGAAGGCCTACAACCAGGGATGTGCCTCTAAATGTTAATAGCCAGCTGTCTGGAGAAACAGGAAGCCTTGATTTGCAGCATAATGCATATTTCCATGGCGGAACTACTTCCGCCAAGGTTGATTTCAAGCTTCTGATGGGATGCATAGAATGTGGAGTGGGGAAGAGACGGTGGTGGGGCCAGCTCCAACAGGCCGCTGCTGGTAACAGCATTTTGGAAGTGAAGAGGCTCGAGGACTTCCCTGGAGGTTCATTGGTTTAGACTCTGTGCTTCCGCTGCAGGCACTGCGAGTTCGAGTCAGGGGACTAAGATACCATGTACCACGTGGTGCGTCTGAAAAAAAAAAAAAAAAAAGAACTGCAGAGGCTCACTTAATTTTTTTGTTTTATCAAATACTGCTCCAGATTATCAGGGATGTAGGGCAATCACAGTGGGAAATTTTAATCAGTCAATTCAATTAAAAACTAACAACATCTATAGACATAAAAAAATATCTGATGAGTATTGGTCTCCATTTGGGAAGGTTTGCCTTCTGTATACAGAGAAGGCAATGGCACCCCACTCCAGTACTCTTGCCTGGAAAGTCCCATGGATGGAGGAGCCTGGTAGGCCTGCAGTCCATGGGGTTGTGAAGAGTTGGACATGACTGAGCGACTTCATTTTCACTTTTCACTTTCATGCACTGGAGAAGGAAATGGCAATGTTCTTGCCTGAAGAATCCCAGGGATGGGGGAGCCTGGTGGGCTGCCGTCTATGGGGTCGCACAGAGTCAGACACGACTGAAACGACTTAGCAGTAGCAGCAGCAGCCTTCTGAATATAGGAAAAGTAGTCTTTGTACTCTTCCTTTTCTCTTAAATCCTTGGCCTCTGTAAGGTACTAAAGGTCTTAAAAATTTGTGGATTTCATTTGTTAGTCCAATATGTGAAGGTCAGGTCTAAGCAAACAAAGCCCAGAACAAGAAAAGATTTTAATCATATTTCTTACACAGGAGTCCCACCAAAATGAGAGATCTCAGTGGAAAGTCAATAGTCTTAGTCAGAATTTTCCAAAGCACACATCCCTCAAAGGACCCAAGCTCATTTTAAGAAGAGTACCCAATGTTACCACATCGTGGAAATACTGAGGACTCCTTCCTAGCAACAGGCTGGTCTCTTATCACTAAGAGACACTTTTTTGGAGTCTCTGGGGTCATTTCCCCTTGGACCACACCCTGGTGTGTTCTCAGCCCATGAGCACCAGTGCTGCCTAGAGGGTATGGCTGTGGATGCCCCTGGACACGTGTGCGAGCTGGTCCCTGCGGGGGAGTTATCTGCCTGCACCCAGGTCCACCATGCCCTGTGCTAAACTGCCTCTCGGTGATAAAAGCCCTGAAGACAGATGTTTCCTACGAAACGCAGCATGCTGCAGAAAGTTCCAGGAAAAATATAAATAAGCAGATTTTGAAACAGTATTCAGTTTCTAGAAGGTTTGTCTAGATTAATAACATCTCACTATTGAAATCAGAATAGGAAAGAAGGACAACTGGTGTAACGAATGTTCTGATTTAGAAATTTCCCCCATTTATTCCAGACTGAGAACTAGAAAAGATTTAAAACAACAAAAGCAGCCAGTTGAAAGACCACCCAAATATTGAGTCAGTCATTAAAAGGAGCTTTAGGAAGAAGCCTGTGAAAATTCTTAATTATTATGGGGTCTCTAAGGACTTTGTGTACTTTTACTGAACTTAACAGTGAACAAGAAGCCGATTGTTTGCAATACAGAGCTCTCTTGACAAAGCTCATGTTGAATTCCTTGCCTTTTTAAATAGGATGAAAGTGAAAGTATTGGTCTCTCTCAGTCATGTCCAACTCTTTTCGACTCTGCGGACTGTAGCCCACCAGACTCCTGTCCATGCAAAAATATTGGAGTGGGTTGCCATGTCTTCCCCCAGGGCATCTTCCTGACTCAGGGATCGAACCTGAGTTTCTAGTATTGCAGGCAGATTCTTTACCATCTGAGCCACTGGGGAAGCTCTAAGTAGGCTAATAAGCCCTCAAATAATATACTTGTCTTTAAATTTGAAAACCATAACTCTCCCTGAACACTCTGATTTTTTTTTCCTGAAAAAAATAATCCCTTAATACAAAGCCCGTTAGTAAAGGCAAGAACAATAACTCAAAAAAAAAAAAAAAGGATAATAATAGCTCTTAACATGTACTGAGTACTTGTCTAATGGGTTATATGTCATTTAATGTACACACACACACCCCTCTAAGATGAGCATTATAATGTGTAGACTCCTGTTTATAGATGAAGAAAATGAAGCTTGAGTGAGTTAAGTGACTTGCTCATGAGTATCTGAATAATAAGTGGAAATGAGGAAGATGGGATGTGAGTCCACATGGTCTTTTTCTAGACAGTCCTATAATATTCCAAAGAGGGTTAAAGGAACCTCCCAAATAACACCGGGTGAGAAATCCCGTGTCCCCGTTTCTGACATTTTTATTTTGTACAAGTCTTGTTCAAGTCAAAGGTAGTAATCGTGGGAAGGTTGCAAAGAAGGCAGTGGGAGACTGAGCTTTAACAGTGAAGGATGAGAGTCAGTATCCAGACAGCTCATTTGTTATCTTTAATTTTTTAAAAATGTAATTCCTTTCTAAACTCTTTGAAGAACACACACATGTTTATTTATTTGGCTGCTCTGGGTCTCAGTTGCAGCCTATGGGATCTTGTTCCCCAACCAGGGATTGAACTCAGGCTCCCTGCACTGGGAGTGTGGAGTCTTAGCCACTAAGTCACCTTCTACTTGTTATTAATAACAAATCAGTATATGTTATTAATATTATTATGACACTATTTATCCATAAACAATTATTAATATCTCCAATATTGTTATTAATATTTTATGATGTGATTTTGTCCCTTCTTCTGATCTCCTTCTCTCCCATCCCCCCTGCACCAACACTGCACTCAGGCTGCCTGATTCTCCCATGAGGGCACCGGTGTTCTAACTCAAGGGGCCTCTGGGGGTCCCCCTGATCACCTGTATTCCATGAACCATCTATAGTTTGACTGACTCATCCATGACTCCTGCACCAAATACAGAATATAATGATGCCATTATTTCTCCTATTTCCTAATGGATATTATCAAGGGGCCAGTTCAATCAATGAACCCTACTGTTGAAGGTATTAGGTTTTAGTTATTAAATACAAATTAAATATAGTTCTTGGTTGACTATGATTATAATCAATAGAGCAAACATTTTCTGTGTTTCTGCAGACTTCAAAATCAGTCACCTTGAGCCTAATCCAAAAGTCAGTAGCCATGAGCCCTAGGCTTGGGAAGCCCCCTCCCTTGATATCCTGCCCACCACACTTGTTGACTCAAGCAGCCCTTTCTCACATGACTGAGATACCTAAACTCTCAGCAAACAAGAATCCCCTTAGTTCCTCAGAGGATATACAGTGTGAGTAGTGTCAGGCTGTTCAGAACTGGGTAAATAAAATTACATCCTACAGCATTTTCTGTAAGTTGACTTGCTTGTTGCAGCCATCATCAAAACATCTGTAAAGATTAGGGTTTTTGTGTGGACTATCTGGCAAACTTCAAACTGTGGTGCTAAAGAAGACTCTTTTTTTAAAAATTTATTTTAACTGGAGGCTAATTACTTTACAATATTGTGGTGGTTTTTGCCATACATTCACATGAATCAGCCATGGGTGTACATATGTTCCCCATCCTGAACCCCCCTCCCACCTCCCTCCCTATCCCATCCTTCAGAGTCATCCCAATGCACCAGCCCTGAGCACCCTGTCTCATGCATTGAACCTGGACTGGTGATCTGTTTCACATATGATAATATACATGTTTCAATGCTATTCTCTCAAATCATCCCACCCTTGCCTTCTCCCATGGAGTCCAAAAGTCTGTTTTTCACCTCTGTGTCTCTTTTGCTGTCTCGCATATAGGGTCATCGTTACCATCTTTTAAAGGAGAATCTTGAGAACCTTCTCTCAGCAAGGAGATCAAACCAGTCAGTCTTAAAGGAGATCAACCATGAACACTCATTGGAAGGACTGATGCTGAAGCTGAAGCTCCAAGACTTTGGCCACCTGATGCGAAGAGCTGACTCATTGAAAAAGACCCTGATGCTGGGAAAGATTGAGGGCAGGAGGAGAAGGGGACAACAGAGGATGAGATGGTTGGATGGCATCACCGATTCAATGGACATGAACTTGAGCAGACTCTGGGAGCTGGTGACGGACAGGGAAGCCTGGTGTGCTGCAGTCCATGGGGTCGCAATGAGTTGGATAAGACTTGGCAGCTGAACAACGACATGAGGCCCCTGCATTTGGGGAACCTCTGTATGTGTGTGTCTGAAGTGGGGTGAGAGAATCGGGGCCAACAGACATTTAAAAGCAATCAGGCATCAAGAATTTTCCCAAGAAATATGTCCAAGTATCCCTTTTACCTTAAAATTGTTTGGATTAGAGGTGAGATTTTTTTTTTATTGGGCAGGTCCCACTGTTTCTCGTCCCTTCTTTTTTTTCTCCTACATACCATATTCCTGTCCACCCAAAATGATAACTCACACTTGTAACACTGTGTTGTTGACAGATCACACGTGCAGACCTTATTCTATGGCTCCTTGACCTTACCCTGGGTTCCACATGTTTAACAAAGGAGGAGACTCAAGGTCAGAGACCTTACGACCACAGTAAGCTCACATCTGCGGTGAATGTGCCACCGGCTGGAAGCCAGGTCTTGTGAGTCTCTCTCAGTTCATTTCCACTAGACTCAGGGCCAGCTGGCCTGTTTAGTGCTGGGTTTGGGGGATCCTGTTTTGTTTCTTGGGAGATGAGGTTTTGGCCCACAAAGAACATAGTATCAGCCAGTCATAAAAACACAAACCAAAAAGTAAATATCACTTTCCAGGATGTTAGGAGAGCAAATGTTCCATGCCACATAGAATAATACTGTGTCCAAGCCCATTTGGCACTTCAATAGAAACGTATTTTAAAATGATACTATCATCCTTCTGGTGACATTTAAACTGACCAGGTCTGGAGTCGTGCATTTGGACCACTCCAGATGTTATTCTTCTACCGGGCCATTTCCCCTCATTGTATCCACAAAATGGTTACTGAAACACAAAGCTATCCCTGTAGGTTTCTGGTACCTGATTGAAATTTTCCTGGACGCTCATCTACTTCCTGGCAACAATTTAACTGATGCAGAAATATGAAATGAACTTGCCTTCTGGTTTTGACATGTCCTCAGATTACAAGATGCTTCCCCCCACAAACCTAACCACTGGCATATACAGAAAGATCTGAAAATATCATTCAATAATGTTTATCAGAAAAAGTACCCACCCCCAGATGCTATTTTGACAGCTGTGTAAGACACAGACCGCTAAAGTGAACCCACTCAAGCACCCTCAGTTTTATATCTTTTAAATCGACGGATTGAATTTATTGTTGAATCACCTGATTTCATTTATTGTTTGAGTTCATATTTTCAAACCCAAGTTTTTGTTTTGTATTACAGTCACAAAATATAGAGATGCCTTATTGTGCCTTTCTTAGGAATTACAATGGATTTTAGAAAAGCTTTTGCCTTATACTTTCTTTTCTTATAGATTCACTAATCTGTTCACTCGTCCATGATCCATGTTTGAATGTGGTGTATGCAGCTTTGCTTCTTGTCATTACTGAGGACTTGAGCTACACAGGAAGTCTTTCCTTGTTTTTTTTTTTTTTACTGTAATGACTTTATAGATATATAATTTAAATACCATACAATTCACTTGTTTGCAGTATAAAATTCAGTGGTTTTTAGTATGTTTACAGAGTTGTGCAACCATAACCACAATCAATCTGAGAATATTTCATCCCCCCCAAAAGAAATCCATACTCATTAGCCGTGCATGGACAATCTTCTGTATGTGATTATGACCCTGTGAATTCTGCTTCAACATAGAAGATTAATACATGTTTTTATCTCTGCTTTTTTTCAAAACCCCACTAAAATAATAGTAAAGAAAAAAATTTAAAACGTAAAACCAAAGAGAAAGAAGAGAGGAGATAACAGTAAATGATTCTAACTGATTTTGGAAACTGAACTGTGAATGGACAAGTTGTAAATGACTCAGACCAGAGAACATTGAACTCTACCTGCTAGGAGTGGTAGGTGGCTGTCAATCAGCAACAAGCCAACTGTCACGGCAGGAGCCCAGAAAGTCTCAGAAATTTGAGGCATCAGCAACCTGAAGGCAGAGGTGCTGCGTGGGGCTGCGGTTAGACTCTGATGGTTGGGAAACTGGTTGAAACACTTTTAAAGGAAGAAGTAATGCTTCAGTTTGAGGCTGAAGACTCCATGAAGTTTGAAGAAAACAATGTACCCCCTTGAAAGTAGTCAGGCAGGAGAAATCTCCTTTTTCTGAGTAAGGTCAGCATTTTGTTCTAAGCAGGCCTTCAGCTGATTCAGTGATGCCCACCCACATGAGGGTGGGCAGTCTGCTTTACTCATTTTACCCATTTGAATGTTAATCACATGCCAAGACACCTTTAAGAAATACACAGAATAATAACTGACCAAATATTGGGGCACCCCATGGCCCAGCCAAGTTGACGTATAAAATTAACGATCACAATTGCCCTATTTGTAAGTCCAGCAACATTTAGAACCTTTAAGAGGCATTTGAGTGTTTTATGTCCAAATATGAACAGACAGCCAGGGATGGCCAGGCATCTGAGGACAGTCTTCAAGATGCAGGAGCGATCTCAAATAAAGGCAACTTGGAAAAAGAGTAGAAGGAAACATGAAAACAAGCAAAGAAATAAACCAATCACTGTCAGTTAATATACTCAGAGAGGATGACAGACAAAGTTCTTATAAAAAAGAGAGAACTTTAAAAAAAAAGTGTCATTCAGAGAATAAGAAAGAGACTCCTGGGTATTAAAACAAAGATGGCATCCCTAAAAAATTAAATAGAAGGTAAGAAAAATGAAGTTGAGAAAACTTCCCCAAAGTAAAAAAGTCTCTGGCATAGAAAACAGAAGGAAAACAAAAAAAAAAGGAAGAACTAAAGAAAGGAAAGAGGAAAGGAAATTAGAGGACCAATCAATAGTTATACTAACTATTGAGAGAACAGAGAACACAAGGGATGAGGCGGGAATGGAAGGAGAGGGGTGAATTATTTAGAAAACTGAGAACTCAGCAGTAGATGCAGGGAAGCACGTGACCCAAGCCACAAGAGGCTCTATGTGGGACACAAACCAGGACCAAGACAAGAAGATGGCTTTCCCTGGGAAGTTGGCAGGATGCAAGTTCATTGTTTCTGGTGGTTGTTCCTGTTTCTCTTAATCTTTGGAGAAAGCTGCCTACTTTATCCAGGGCAGAGATAAGATATGGGAAGAGACAGAGAGAGAGAGAGGTGAGGAGGAGGGGAGAGAATTCTGCGTTGGAAACTCTTGTAGCTGTTTGTAAGACCAGACACACCTTCCAGTCTTCCTCCTCTAGAGCAATGGGGAGTGATACCTTCTTTTCCAGAGAAGATCTTGAGAGTTTTGTTTTCACCACTTTCAGCACAGGGGACATTGGTGGTCTTGACCCGCAGGCCTCCCATGCTCATGTCATCTGCAAACTGCAGATCACAAGGAAGAACTTCATCTGATCACTCACAAAAGCAAATACTCTTTATATATATATATATATATATATATATATGTATGTATGTATCAGTCCAGTTCAGTTCAGTTGCTCAGTCGTGTCTGACTCTTTGTGACCCCATAGACTGCAGCATGCCAGGCTTCCAACTCCTGGAGCCTACCCAAACTCATGTCCATTGAGTCAGTGATGCCATCCAACCATCTCGTTCTCTGTCCTCCCCTTCTCTTCCCACCTTCAACCTTTCCCAGCATCAAGGACTTTTCAAATGAGTCAGTTCTTTGCATCAGATGGCCAAAGAATGGGAGTTTCAGGTTCTCCATCAGTTCTTTCCAGTTCTTTCAATGTTCAGGACTGATTTCTTTTTAGGACTGACTGGTTTGATCTTTCGGTCTACGGGACTCTCAAGAATCTTCTCCAACACCACAGTTAAAAAGCATCAGTTCTTCTGTGCTCAGCACATCCATACATGACTACTGGAAAAACCATAGCTTTGACTAGATGGACCTTTGTTGGCAAAGTAATGTCTCTGCTTTTTAATGTGCTGTCTAGACTGGTGCACTAAGCGTGACTGAGAGGAGCCCCATGTCTGAGGTCAGGGGCAGAAGCCAAGAGTGCCAGGCTGCGATGGCACAGGAACAGCCAAGAGGAGCTACCCCACGCCCGAGGCCAGGGGCGGCCGGGAGGATCAACCCCACATCCAAGGAGCAGTGGCTGCCTGGGTGCAGGAGGGCCTAGAGGAGCCATCCCACATTGAAGGTCAGGAAGGGTGGCGGTACGGAGGTACCTCTTGTCCAAGGTAAGGAGCAGCGGCTGTGCTTTGCTGGAGCAGCCATGAAGAGATACCCCACGCCCAAGGTAAGAGAAACCCAAGTAAGATGGTAGGTGTTGCAAGACAGCATCAGAGGGCAGACACACTGAAACCATACTCACAGAAAACTAGTCAATCTAATCACACTAGGACCACAGCCTTGTCTAACTCAATGAAACTAAACCATGCCCGCGGGGTAACCCAAGACAGGCGGGTCATGGTGGAGAGGTCTGACAGAATGTGGTCCACTGGAGAAAGGAATGGCAAACCACTTCAGTATTCTTGCCTTGAGAACCCCATGAACAGTATGAAAAGGCAAAATGATAGGATACTGAAAGAGGAACTCCCCAGGTCAGTAGGTGCCCAATATGCTACTGGAGATCAGTGGAGAAATAACTCTAGAGAGAATGAAGGGATGAAGCCAAAGAAAAAATAATACCCAGCTGTGGATGTGACTGGTGATAGAAGCAAGGTCCGATGCTGTAAAGAGCAATATTGCATGGGAACCTGGAATGTCAGGTCAATGAATAAAGACAAATTGGAAGTGGTCAAACAAGAGATGGCAAGAGTGAACGTCGACATTCTAGGAATCAGCGAACTAAAATGGACTGAAATGGGTGAATTTAACTCAGATGACCATTATATCTACTACTGTGGGCAGGAATCCCTCAGAAGAAATGGAGTAGCCATCATGGTCAACAGAAGAGTCCAAAATGCAGTACTTGGATGCAGTCTCAAAAACAACAGAATGATCCCTGTTCATCTCCAAGGCAAACCATTTAATATCACAGTTATCCAAGTCTATGCCCCAACCAGTAATTCTGAAGAAGCTGAAGTTGAACGGTTCTATGAAGACCTACAAGACCTTTTAGAACTAACGCCAAAAAAAGATATCCTTTTCATTATAGGGGACTGGAATGCAAAAGTAGGAAGTCAAGAAACACCTGTAGTAACAGGCAAATTTGGCCTTGGAATGCGGAATGAAGCAGGGCAAAGACTAATAGAGTTTTGCCAAGAAAATGCACTGGTCATAGCAAACACCCTCTTCCAACAATACGAGCGAAGACTCTACACATGGACATCACCAGATGGTCAACACCGAAATCAGATTGATTATATTCTTTGCATCCAAAGATGGAGAAGCTCTATACAGTCAACAAAAACAAGACCAGGAGCTGACTATGGCTCAGATCATGAACTCCTTATTACCAAATTCTGACTGAAATTGAAGAAAGTAGGGAAAACCACTAGACCATTCAGGTATGACCTCAATCAAATCCCTTATGATTATACAGTGGAAGTGAGAAATAGATTTAAGGGCCTAGATCTGATAGACAGAATGCCTGATGAACTATGGACTGAGGTTCGTGACATTGTACAGGAGACAGGGATCAAGACCATCCCCATGGAAAAGAAATGCAAAAAAGCAAAATGGTTGTTGGGGAGGCCTTACAAATAGCTGTGAAAAGAAGAGAAGTGAAAAGCAAAGGAGAAAAGGAAAGATATAAGCATCTGAATGCAGAGTTCCAAAGAATAGCAAGAAGAGATAAAAAAGCCTTCTTCAGTGATCAATGCAAA
>SJYQ01000342.1:10817-48337 GCA_006410935.1 Redunca redunca | reverse complement strand
TGTATGGATGTGAGAGTTGGACTGTGAAAAAGGCTGAGCGCTGAAGAATTGATGCTTTTGAACTGTGGTGTTGAAGACTCTTGAGAGTCCCTTGGACTGCAAGGAGATCCAACCAGTCCATTCTGAAGGAGATCAGCCCTGGGATTTCTTTGGAAGGACTGATGCTAAAGCTGAAACTCCAGTACTTTGGCCACCTCATGCGAAGAGTTGACTCATTGGAAAAGACTTTGATGCTGGGAGGGATTGGGGGCAGGAGGAGGAGGGGACGACAGAGGATGAGATGGCTGGATGGCATCACTGACTCGATGGACGTGAGTCTGAGTGAACTCCGGGAGTTGGTGATGGACAGGGAGGCCTGGCGTGCTGCGATTCATGGGGTTGCAAAGAGTCAGACACAACTGAGCAACTGAACTGAACTGAGGTTGGTCATAGCTTTTCTTCCAAGGAATAAGCGTCTTTTAATTTCATGGCTGCAATCACCCTCTGTGGTGATCTTTGAGCTGCCCCCCACCCTGCCCCCAAAATAAAGTCTGTCAGTATTTCTACTGTTTCCCCATCTATTTGCCATGAAGTGATGGGACTGGATGCCATGATCTCGGTTTTCTGAATGTTGAGCTTTAGGCCAACTTTTTCACTCTTGTCTTTCACTTTCATCAGAGACTCTTTAGTTCTTCTTCACCTTCTGCCATAAGGGTGGTGTCATCTGCATATCCGAGGCTATTGATATTTCTCCCAGCAATCCTGATTCCAGCTTGTGCTTCATCCAGCCCAGCATTTCTCATCTGGTACTCTGCATATAAGTTTAATAAGCAGGGTGACAATATTCAGCCCTGACGTTCTCCTTTCACAATTTGGAACTAGTCTGTTGTTCCATGTCCAGTTTTAACTATTGCTTCCTGACCTGGATACAGATTTCTCAAGAGGCAGGTCCGGTGGTCTGGTATTCGCATCTCTTTCAGAATTTTCCATAGTTTGTTGTGATCCACACAGTCAAAAAGGCTTTGGCATAGTCAACAAAGCAGAAATAGATGTTTTTCAGGAACTCCCTTCCTTTTTATATGTTTGAAGGGTTGTTGGCAATTCAATATCTGGTTCTTCTGCCTTTTCTAAATCCAGCTTGAACATCTGGAAGTTCACAGTTCAGGTATTGTTGAAGTCTTACTTGGAGAATTTTGAGCATTACTTTACTAGCATGTGAGATGAGTCCAATTGTGCAGTAGTTTGAGCATTCTTTGGCATTGCCTTTCTTTGGGATTGGAATGAATACTGACCTTTTCTAGTCCTGTGGCCACTGCTGACTTTTCCAAATTTCCTGGCATATTGAGTGCAGCACTTTCACAGCATCATCTTTCAGGATTTGAAATATCTCAACTGAAATTCCATCACCTCCCCTAGCTTTGTTGGTAGTGATGCTTCCTAAGGCCCACTTGACTTCACATTCCAGGATGTCTGGCTCTAAGTGAGTGATCACACCATCGTGATTATCTGGGTTGTGGAGATCTTTTTTGCATAGTTCTTCTGTGTATTCTTGCCACCTCTTCTTAATATCTTCTGCTTCTGTTAGGCCCATACCATTTCTGTCCTTTATGGTGCTCATCTTTTTATGAAATATTTCCTTGGTATCTCTAATTTTCTTGAAGAGATCTCTAGTTTTTCTCATTCTATTGTTTTCCTTTATTTCTTTGCACTGATCTTATCTCTCCTTGCCATTCTTTGGAACTCTGCGTTCAAATGGGTATATCTTTCCTTTTCTCCTTTGCTTTTCATTTCTCTTCTTTTCACAGCTATTTGTAAGGCCTCCTCAGACAGCCATTTTGCTTTTTTGCATTTCTTTTCCATGGGGATGGTCTTGACCCCTGTTTCCTGTACAATGTCACAAACCTCTGTCCATAGTTCTTCAGGTACTCTGTGTATCAGATCTAATCCCTTGAATCTATTTCTCACTTCCACTGTATAATAGTAAGGGATTTGATTTAGGTCATACCTGAATGGTCTAGCGGTTTTCTCTACTTTCTTCAATTTAAGTCTGAATTTGGCCATAAGGAGTTCATGATCTGCGCCACAGTCAGCTCCTGGTCTTGTTTTTGCTGACTGTATAGAGCTTCTCCATCTTTGGCTACAAAGAATATAATCAGTCTGATTTTGGTATTGACCATCTAGTGATATCCATGATTAGAGTTTTCTCTTATGTTGTTGGAAGAGGGTGTTTGCTATCACCACTGTGTTCTCTTGGCAAAACTCTAGTAGCCTTTGCCTTGCTTCATTCTGTACGCTCAGGCCAAATTTGCCTGTTACTCCAGGTGTTTCTTGACTTCCTACTTTTGCATTCCAGTCCCCTATAATGAAAAGGACATCCTTTTTGTCTGTCCCTGTTATTTATGGAGCTGTTTTGTCAAACGACCGAAAGACATGTAATTTAATGTCGCTGATCCATGAAGCACAGAGCAGTGAAGGAAGACATAGGAGTGATGCCCCCATCTTGGTGGCAGAGAGTGAACGCTAATTTCAGAGCTGAACAACTGAGGATGCCCTGGGGACAGGAAGGGGAAGAGGAGAGTGTTTGGGAATTTGCAAGCAGTTCCATATGCCCTTGCGAGGAGTTCGAACTAGTCAGTCCTCGAGGAAATCAACCCTGACTCAAAGGACCGATGCTGAAGCTGAAGCTAAATCTCCAATCCTTTGGCCACCTGACATGAATAGCTGACTCACTGGAAAAGACCTTGATGCTAGGAAAAGCATCATTGACTCAATGGACATGAGTCTGAGCAAACTCTGGGAGCTGGTGATGGACAGGGAAGCCTGGCGTGCTGCAGTCTATGGGGTCACAAAGAGTCGACTTAGTGACTGAACAAGAGCAGTGTGCCCAGAGCAAGGGGTGAACTTGGGGAGATAAGCAGGAGCTACCTGGCGGTCACGAAGGAATAAACTATAAACATCAGTGCAGTGAAGCTGGTAAATAAGGAAATCGGACAAGGACAAAACCAGTCTCCTGACATGTTTCCTTGGTTCTTGCCTGCAGCTTGTTGTGGTGAGTATGTGAACTGGGTCTGACTTTTGACCTTCCCTGGTGGCTCCGTGCTAAAGATTCTGCCTGCAATACAGGAGCCGCAGGGGCTGCAAGTTCAATCCCTGGGTTGGGAAGATACCAGGAGAAGGAAATGGCAACCCTTCAGTGTTCTTGCCTGGAAAATCCCATGGACAGAGGAGCCTGGTGGGCTAAATCCATGGGGTCACAAAGATTCAGACACAACTGAAGTGGCCGAGCACAGCACATGTTTGGCTTTAAACTTGTCCCAGGATTTCAGAATGCCTTTTCTCCAAGTCTGAAAGTCTGAGTTCCTGGATCATTTCCACAGTTGCTCATCCTGGGTTGTAGCTAGACCCTGAGCGCAGGAGAATGCAGAGAGCTTGGGTGAATTGAGGGAGACACCTGCCCCCCAACCCCCAGTCCCCTGAAGCATCCAGAAGGAGGCAGCACTTTCCAAGATTACTCCATTTGGCCATGCCAGGTGTGGTCAGGGTGACCACACAGAGTGCCACACAGGGTGGCCACACAGGGAGGCCACAAATCGGGCAAGCTCATGAAAGCTGGTCAGCCTCTGGAACACACTCACTGTAGGTCACCCATGGGCCTGTCCACTCGTAACCTACCAGTCTGTGGACACTTTCTTCCCCAGGCTCCTAAAAGTTCTAATGGGGCACAAAGATGTAAATTTCCAGACAGTTATTCTGGATAGCTGACAGTCTGCTTTGTATATCGGTAATTGTTTTCTCCCTCACATCAACCCTGCCTTTTTTTAAAAAATTAGTTTATTTGGCTGCACTGGGTCTTAGTTGCGTCATGTAGGATCTTTAGTTGCAGCATATGGGATCTAGTTCCTTGACCAGGGATCGAACCTGGGTCCCCTGCCTTGGGAGCGCAGTCTTAGACACTGGGCCACCAGGGAAGTCCCTCAACCCTGCTTTTAAATGTGGGGAATATGGTTTATTTAACCTGTCCTCTATAGAGTCATTACATGTAGCAAAATGGAAAACACTTCCATCAGAACATTATAACCAAAGTTTTACTCTGATTTGCTATCCCTGTACCTGGTCAGGGATAGCAAATATTTGTAGAGCTTTTTTTTTTTGTCCATATGAAAGAAAGACAAATACAAAAAATCCTTTCTCTTCCCCAGAAAATTAGTGAGAGTTACAGGAACAGTTGCCAGTTTAAACCCTAGAAGTTTTATATTGGATGCTTGTCTCTTCTCTTCTGTTGGAAAAATCCTTTCTGTATTGTGCCAGGCCTTGAATGGAGTGGGTTTCCCAGGGCATTCCAGCTGCAGCTGAAGAATTCAGGAGTGTTAGATGTCCTGTTACCAAAGCACCAGCTCCTCACTGCAGCCTGTTCAGATCAGCGACCTCTGACCCCTCTGACTTCTCACCCCACCACAGTAACAAAACGGAGTTTTCCTGCTTGCCTGCGGTGGGTATTACTGGGCTCCAAGATTACACATTAATCCAGGCTATGTAATTACCTTGCAATTTAGTTCTCTTAATTGTGATGAGGTATCTAAGGAATTCGACAGTGCTGGTGCTAAGCTTGGCATTTGTTTACACCAATAACATATATCATTAAGCCCCTTAAGTTGGCATGAAAGTAGGGCATTAGGAAATGTCATGGTTCAAAAGTGAAATCATATCAGATGAGCATAGCTTAACCCAGGTGCAAAACTATGACTTTATCATGAGTAGAAGGAGTCATTCCCTTGGGCTAGGGCTTGGTTAGGTTGAACAGAGAAGTGACATTATTCTACTTTGGGCATTTGGCCACATGGGTAGTACATCTTGCATCCTTAATAAAGGGGAGCGTTATCTTGTGTCTTTCACCATGAGAGGAAAAGATGTCAGGTTTAAATCAAATTAAATGCAGATAATTTTCAAAGTCTTCAAATTAGGCTTCCTGGATTTCCCAGGCGATCTAGTGGTTAAGACTCTGAGCTTCCGCTGCAGGGGCACAGATTGGTTCCCTGGTCAGGGAACTAGGATCCAGCATGCCTGCCACGTGGTGCAGCCAACCCTCTCCCTCCCCCAAACTGGACTTCCTAGTGTGTGTTAGTTGCTCAGTCGTGCCCGACTCTTTGCGATCCCATGGACTGCAGCCCACCAGGCTCCTGTGTCCATGAGATTTTCCAGGCAAGGATACTGGAGTGGGTTGCCTTTTCCTTCTCCAGGGGATCTTCCCAACCCAGGGATCGAACCCAGGTCTCCTGCACTGCAGGCAGATTCTTTACCTAGTCAGATTCTAGGACTTCCTAGAACTGGACTCAAAGAAGCAGTTGTCTATATGTGAACTGGTTTGGGGGAAAATTTGAAGTGGCCCACCTTTCCCCATTCTTTACCTCTGACCCTCTTGACACCACTAAATAGGATTCTGTGACAAAAGGGGGTGGCTGATGCCTAGAACTCCTAAGTCTCTGCAGAGAGCCTTGGCATGGTAACAGGATGGCCGTGGGGAGGGTCTAGAGATAATTGTGTGGCTGTGGGTTAAATGCTGAGTCTCCATGTGTCACAAACAAAACTGTCTCATTTTTTTCCAATGTTCCTGTTTGCTCAGGAAGGAAAAGGCACAGGGCCGGGACAGAAACTTGAAGGGCAGGCAGAACTCTGGGTCTTATCCTGGCTCACTTTGAACTGTCTCTATGACTTTATGCAGAAAATGGGAGCATTTTAGAAGCGATAAAACATAGGTAGATTTGCAACTTCTAAAAATAAATCATGTAGGATAAGGGGACCAATGAGTGGTTTGGGTGGCAGAGAGGTCAGGTCTTCTGAACCTTGGCTCTGGGAATGAATTTCTGAATCGTCCAGGCAAGTTACCCTTGGAATCTCTCAGGGATTCCACTCCCTCTTAAATAAAAACAACTACCTCATAGAGTTTCCTGTGAATTAATGCCATGATACCTGTTGTGCAACTGAATCATTGCCTAAAGAGTAGGAGGTCCTCAGTAAACAATAAGAAAGCTTATTATTTACAATATGGACAAGTTGGGTAACATGACCTCTACGGTCTTTGTTAACAGCAACTCCTTTGCCCCATCGTAATTAATACCTTCCTTACTTAAGACTTTGCTGGAACAACAACATGCTCCCCATTGCTTTGGAAACTCCTAACCTCCATTAATTGGTGCCATTTTTGTTTAGCTGTTCAATCAGACACAATGTCTTTTTATAATCTAATTGGTGGTGGTGGTTTAGTAGCTAAGTCGTGTCCAACTCTTTCAACCCCCATGGATTATGACCCACCAGGCTTCTCTGTCCATGGGATTTTCCAGGTGAGAATATCGGAGTGGGTTGCCATTTTCTCCTCCAGGGGATCTTCCCTACCCAAGAATTGAACCTGCCTCTCCTGCAATGCAGGCAGACTCTGCCTCTGAGCCACCAGGGAGGCCCTCCATCTAATAATTAATAGTATTAATGGTATTAATAGTACTAATTAGTACCAATAGTATTAATAGTATCCCTCAAATCCATTATTTTATCCCATTTCATCACTGCCATAAATAACTACTGTTTATATCATTATTTCTCTCTCTTTTTCCCCCCTTTCCTCATCATCTCCACTAATCCTGTCAGTTTCTGTCTAATAGCCTAGGATTATATGCTGTTAGAAGCCATTTTGGTGTATGAACTGTTACATTTCATTTAGAAATCTGTTTCTCTTCCAACTCTTGCATCCACTTATGAAAATACTGAATTTCTTGTTTGTTTTACTTTGAGAACTGTCTGAAACTTAAATGATTATCTCTCACATGAATTGTTCCAATTGCCTTTTTTTAAAAAAAAATTGAAATGTAGTTGATTTATAATGTGTTAGTTTCAGGTGTGCAACATAGTGATTCAGCATATATACATATGTATATGTATAAGCACAGCACGTATACATATGCCGAGTATTTATATATTCAGCACATTCATATGTGCTGTGCTTCGTGGCTCAGTCCTGTCTGACTCTTTGTGACCCATGGACTGCAGCCTGCCAGACTCCTCTGTCCATGAGATTCTCCAGGCAGGAATACTGGGGTCGGTTGCTATGCCTTCCTCCAGGGGATCTTTCCAACCCAGAATCAAACTCAGGTCTCCCACATTGCTGGCAGATTCTTTACCATCTGAGCCTCCAGGGAAGCCCATATATGTGTATAATTCTTTACCACTGAGGGAAGCCATATGGTTGACACCTGACAATGCAGGAGACACAGTTTTGACCCTTGATCCAGGAAGATCCTCTGGAGAAGGAAATGGCAACCCACTCTCGTATTTTCACCTGGGAAATCCCCATGGACAGAGGAGCCTGGCAGGCTACAGTTCATGGGGTTGCAAAAAATTAGACACGACTTAACTATTGAATAACAATAATATACACACATATATATATTATATTTATTCATACATATATGATATATATATTTTTCAGATTCTTTTTCATCATATTTTATTACAAGATATTGAATGTAACTCTTTATGCCATACAGTGGGACCTTGTTGTTTATTTAGTTTATATATAGTTATTTGCTTCTGCTAATCCTGAACTCCTAATTTATCCCTCCTGTCCTTTCCCCTTTGGTAACCATAAGTTTGTTTTCTATGGCTGTGAGTCTGTTTTAATTTTATAAAGACGTTCAATTGCATCACTTTTTTAGATTCCCACGTATTTGGTATTATATGGTATTTGTCTTTCTCTGTTTGACTTACTTCACTTCGTATGATCATGTCTAGCTCTATCCATGTTGCTGCAAATGGCATTATTTCATTCTTTTTTATGGCTGTGTAATATTCCATTGTATATATGTACCATATCTTCTTTATCCATTCATCTGTCAATGGATATTTAGTTTGTTTCCATGTCTTGGCTATTGCAAATCGTGCTGCTATGAACATAGGGGTACCTGTATCTTTGCAAATTTGAGTTTTCTCAGAATATATGCCCAGGAATGAGACTGCTGGATCATATGGTAATTGTCTTTTAACTGGCTTTCAACCTTCCAAACTTGTACTTCCTGCTTTATCAATGTGTAGCCATGAATGGACTCCAGGTGTGTTCATCCCTTCAGCTCTCATGGCAGGGCCCAGAGCGACCTCTTTCTGTTCCCTCATTGTGCCTTATAGTATTACTATTCTCCATGAGTGTCATGGGTACAAAATCTGGAAAGCACCAACATCTAATCCGCTTTCTACATTGCAGCCAAAGTGACCTTTGAAAGAAAATATAATCATGTTTATAACAGTCAGTGGCTCTTTGTATTGCCTTTAGGATCAATCAAAATTCCTTTAGCTGGCCAGATTAAGTTTGCTTCATCAGCTTTAATTTATATCAGACTTGCCAGGCTATCTTGAGAAAATATTTTCCAAATTCTTTTAATGCCTTTTTTTTTTTTTTAAGCATACCAACAACTAACTAAGCTTGGAGAAATGAGCTTACAGGATTCTCCCGCAGTGTAGAGGAGAGATTCCTTCTTCAACTGCAGATGGATTCAGAAAGAGGACAGGATGAGGGCAAAGTACGAGGAAAGTCCACCTGTTTGCTGGCCCTGGGGAGCATGGAGAGGAGAAGGGAGCCTGAGAGTGTTTGTGTGAAGGGTAAGGAGAGGGAGGAGAGACAGATGTCAGTCCCAAGCCTCTGAGAGGGTGAAACCGGAAATGTTAGTCGCTTAGTCATGTCCAGCTCTTTGCGACCCCATGGACTGTAGCCCGCCAGGCTCCTCTGTCCATGGAAATCTCCAGTCAAGAATACTGGAGTGGGTAGCCGTTCCCTTCTGCAGGTGATCTTCCCAACCCAGGGATCAAACCCAGGTCTCCTGCATTGCAGGAGGATTCTTTACCATCTAATCCACCAGGGAAGCCCCTCTGAGAGGGTGGGGACCCATAAAATTAGTGGGTTACATTGAGGGCAAGTTGGGGAGCTATTGCCACGCCACCGTGGTGTATGGCCTCGAAAAAATACAGCAGCGTGGGTACTTTTTGAGGTTCAGCCTCCTTTTTGTGTGAGGATGAAGCCAAGTCAGCCTGGGGTGCTGAGGAGCAACAGGGCAACCTGCTGTGGGGCTGGGAGCCCAGGGCACTCGGGTCAGAGCAGGCAGCCGGCAGGAGCCCAGGACGAGGTGGGGGTAGCCATGTCTGGTCTTGGCCAGGCTCAGAGGACCCAACCACGGGTCCCACCAACATCTGGGATGCAGAGGAACTCTGGATGATGCTGTATGGATCGGGGAATCCCAGCATCTCTCCCAAATCTCAGAGACACCTCCATCACATACCTCTGCTTCTGTTCACCCAGAAACACTTCAAGAAAGAAACAGGAGATGGGCAGACATCTTAAGTATCTTTTCCAAAGAGAGACTTGGCATTCCCTACACGTGCTATTTCAATTACTGCACTGAGCTATGCTTTTAACAGATGTGAACATTAACTGAATTTATTTTTTTATTAACCAGACTTATGAAAAAGACCGATGTAAAGAAATTACATTTCTTTCTGCACATCCCCATTGGAATGTGTGAAATAGTCCACTCACTGCTGGTATTTGTAAAGCAGAAAGAAGAGTACAGTATAAAGTAGGACGTACAATTCTCAGTTCCCCTTTCTCATTCCCCCCCCCCTTTCTTCTGCTTTGAATGTTTTACAAAGTCTGGAGAGAACCGAGGGCAATGTTCTGAGGCTCCAAATTTGTGCGATTGACTGGGTGAGGCTGCTGCTAACACACTCGAGATTAGAATGGATTTGAAATGGGAACCGTGATTAAAACTCCATTTCGGACAAGTAAGAAGAATATATATTGATGGTGCAGGAGACAACCAGTAAAAAAGACTGAGAAAGAAGAATGTTGCTCATAAAGTGTTCAGTTGGGAGAAAGCAAGACAAAGTCGTGGAAGGCGAGGAAGAGACAGCTTCAGGAATTGGTCTGTGACAACCTGGGTCAAGTTAGCTAATTAATTATTAATTCATTCAACAACAATTAAGCTCTCTTCCTGTGCCTGGCGGGGAGTTAGGCTCCGGGGATACAAAGATGAAAAGACAAAAGCTACAAAGTCGTTGGCAGCTTGCCAATTTGGGAGAGGTCGCTGGATTTTGCCCCCAGGAAGTTTTGTTGTTGTTCAGTTGCCCAATCGTGTCTGACCCTTTGCAATCCTGCAGCATACCAGGTCTCCCCCGTCCCTCACCATCTCCCAGAATTTGCCCAACTTCATGTGCATTGCATTGGTGATGCCACCCAGCCATCTCATCCTCTGACACCCTCTTCTCCTTCATGCAATTTTAACAGAGTGATGGGATCGAGATAAAGCCATAGCACCTGAAGCCTGGCTGGAAGGGAAGAGCTTCCTTCAAGACAGTTTGGGGTGAAATGCAGGAAAGCATTGGGCTTCTTAGGTGGTGCTAGTGGCAAAGACCCCGCTTGCCAGTGCAGCAGACATAAAGAGACGCGTGACTGATCCCGGGGTTGGGAAGATCCCCTGGAGAAGGGCGTGGCAACCCACTCCAGTATTCTTGCCTGGAGAATCCCATGGACAGAGGAGCCTGGCAGGCTACAGTTCATGGGGTCACAGAGTTGGACACGACTGAAGTGACTTAGCATGCAGGCAGGAAAGCAGTGGGGACCTGTGGAATGCATATTGGGAGGCAGAATGTCTTCGGAAAAGAAACAAGAGCATGTGTGTAAACTGAGAGGATAAGGCAATGGATCGAATATGATTTTTCCAGTAAATATTTATGGACTAGCTTTTCTGTGTCAGATACTGTTACCGGGTGAGGGGGCATGGAGCAGAACAGCAAAACCCTGTCCTTAGGGGCCCCATTCTAGTGGGGGAGACAGACACATGCTCTGAACATGTGAAAACATTTTCAGATTTGGGGAAGGTTATAAACAGCCTACAAGGCTGGTGATGTGGGAGAGGAGCCCTTTGTCCAGAGGCCAGGACCTCTGTGAATGCTGAGGCCGGGATGAGGGGGAGGAGCAGCACCCAGGCACCCAGGTGAGCAGCCGGGGAGTTGGGGGAGGGGGTTGGGGGTGACAGGAAGGTGGGTGGAAGAGAAGGAAGCACAGCAGGAGCAGGGCTGCAGGAGGGGAGGTGAAAACCCAGGCAGGGTCAGCTCACCCTTGGCTAGTCAAAACAAAGTGTTTGGCTTTTGTTTTAATTTCAGTGGGAAATGACTGGAGGTTTGAAATACAGGATGGATTGTTTTTCCTTGTTGGCTGTTAATGGAAAGAGTCTGTTGGTATTGCAGGTAGCAGGATCCCTTCCAGGGCCCAAGAGGGGGCTATTGTCTAACTCAGAAATGAATTATCCGAGGAGACACAGGTGCTGCCAAAGCAATGGACTTCACTGGGAAGGAAGACCTGGGCAGAGAGTAATACAGTAAGGGAACCCAGGGGGACTGCTCAGCCACGTGGCTTGCATTCTCGGGTTTCCCAAGTGGTGCCAGTGGTAAAGAACCTGCCTACCAATGCAGGAGATGTCAGAGACCTGGGTTCAACCTTTAGGTCTGGAAGATCTCCTGGAGGAGGGCATGGCAACCCACTCCAGCATTCTTGCCTGAAGAATCCCACTGACAGAGGAGCCTGCCAGGCTTCGGTCCATAGGGTCACACAGAGTCAGAACGGTGATGCGATTTAGCATGCACACATGGGATTAGTTTCCGGGTTGCTGTTTCTGACCGATTGCTCTGACTCAGGGTCCTTCCTGGTGGCGCACGCCTTGCTCAGACAAGATAGATTCCAGCCAGAGGATTCTGGGAGGTGGTAGGACACGTGGTGTCTCCTTTTTTCCTTTCCTGAACTCTTTGGGGGTGGGGCTGGCTTTTTAGTTCCATGCTCCTTACTAAGGTCCTCCTGTCGTAAAATAACTCACATGAACGGTTACTATGGTGCCCGGCCAGGGTGGGTGGTTTCAGTCAGCGTGTTTCCCCCAATACCGGGACAGGAGATGCGGCAGTGAGAACCCTCAGGAGGCAGGCATGGTGGGGGAGCCCTGAGTGCCCTGCCTGGACCAGGCCCAGGTTTCGGGCACCAGGATGTTGCCAAGTGGTGGCATTTAGGACATTTTGGGATGGAAGGCCATCAGGAGACCGGGGGAAGTCATAGGTGGGGTTCTGTCCCAGCCCACGGGCTGGTTTAAGGCCCCGAGCCCGAAGGCTGGAGAACCAGCAGCGCTGATGTGCTGAGGGTAGCAGTGAGCGGAGATTCACCCTTCCTTCCGCTTCTGCTCTCTAGGGGACCCTGGGAGGCTGGGGGTGCCGACCTCACACGGATGTGCGTGTCTTTCCTCTTTACACAGATTCAAGTACAGTTCGGAGAAGGCAATGGCACCCCACTCCAGTGCTCTTGCCTGGAAAATCCCATGGGCTGAGGAGCCTGGTAGGCTGCAGTCCATGCATCCCGAAGAGTCAGATATGACTGAGCAACTTCACTTTCACTTTTCACTTGCACGCATTGGAGAAGGAAATGGCAACCCACTCCATTGTTCTTGCTTGGAGAATCCCAGGGATGGGGGAGCCTGGGTGGGCTGCCATCTATGGGGTCGCACAGGGTTGCACAGAGTCGGACATGACTGAAGTGACTTAGCAGCAGCAAGTACTGTTGAAGAATCAGCCTCTCTCACACACACACCCAGAAACAACGTTTTCCCAGCTATGTGGGCATCCCTCAGCATAATCAAGTTGACACATTAAAATTTATCCTCACAGGAGGATGGAATAATTGATAAAGCCCCCAGAGGAGGTGGGAGGCATGAGTGTGCATTCACAGGTGTGTGTGTGTGTGTGTGTGTGTGTGTGTGTGTGTAATAGAGATGCTTTGGTTTATTTATTTTTTTCCTGTAATTTTATTTACTGATTTTTGGCCGTCTGGGTCTTCGATGCTGAGCACAGGTTTTCTCTAGTTGCAGTGAGCGGGGGCTACTCTCTGGCTTTGGCGTCTGGGCTTCTTGCCGTGGCTTCTTTGTTGGGGAGCACAGGCTCCAGGCAGGCAGGCTGCAGCAGCGGCAGCATGTGGACCCTTGCAGCATGCAGGAGTTGTGGCACCTGGGCTTAGCTGCTCCTCGGCATGTGGACTCTCCCCGGAGCAGGGATTGAATCTGTGTCCCCTGAGTTGGAAGGCAGAGTCTTAATCAGGGAAGTCCTGTTTTATTTAAAAAACTTTCCCCTCCACTAGCTTTGTTGAGGTATATAATGAACAAATATAAGTAAGGTTCTTCAAGTGCACAATGTGATGATTCGATAGGTGAATATACGGTGAAAGATATCCCCCCCATGGAGTTAACACAGCCATCACCTCACTTATTTACTTCTTGCGGGGGTGCGGGTTCTGATGGGAACATTTCTAATCTACTCTCTTGAAGAAGTGAAGTGAAGGGAAGTCGCCCAGTCGTGTCCGACTCTTTGCGACCCCATGGACTGTAGCCCACCAGGCTCCTCCGTCCCTGGGATTCTCCAGGCAGGAATACTGGAGTGGGCTGCCATTTCTCCAGGGGATCTTCCCAACCCAGGGATCGAACCCAGGTCTCCTGCATTGTAGGCAGACGCTTTACCATCTGAGCCACCAGGGAAGCTCTAGCAAATTGCAATTACGCAACACAGGGCTATCAACAATGGGATGCTTCTTTTTAAACTTAGAGGAGGGATACATAAATGAAGAAACTCTGGTGAATTCCTGAACTTCTCTGAGTCTTTTTTTGTAGATCAGAAAATTACCCTTGGGATTAAATCGCTTTCAAGTGCTAAGGGCTTGGCACAATGCCTGGCACCAGAGCAGACAGGTAGCCAGTAGATTGTACACATGGGGGGAAAGATGCTGAAACAGCGCAGAGGAAGCTGAAGGGCTTCTTCCCCTGTGAACAGTATTGTCCTAGAGAACCACTCGAGGGACTTCTCTGAGAGTGAGGGCCTGGAGGGAGGAGCAGGACGGGGCCAGGAGGAGAACAATAACATTTAGAAAGCTGCTGGGGAGGAGGCAAAGAGGGGGTCAGGAACTGCTAAGGTTGCTAAGGTGCTTGTTGCTCTGTGGTTCAGTGATATTTTTTCCCTGGAAGTATTTTTTTAAGCCAACAGTTGTATCCAAAAGTGAAGTCTCTCTGTACTGATTCCAAGAACAACAGAAGTCGTATTACAATCATAAGACTTGACAGGAAAGCAGTACCCAAGAGAGCCGGCCGGGGATGTGTTTGGGAGGGGCTCCCTGCTCATCCCCCAAGCCGACCCGAGTCTGGTCCAACCTGAAGACTCTTACCTGGAAACAGGACGTTACTTTGGAAAGGATGGCCTTGGTGATGCTGATGGTGGCTATGCCAGTTTACTTCTATCCCATCCATATGTGTGCCATGCCTGATCAGTCGCTCAGTCGTGTCTGACTCTTTTCGACCCTTTGAACTGTAGCCTGCCAGGCTCCTGTGTTCATGGAATTTCCCAAGCAAGAATACTGGAGTGGGTTGCCATTTCCTCTTCCAGGGCATATTCCCCACCCAGGGGTCGAACCCAAGTCTCCTGCATTGGAGGCAGATTCTTTTCTGCTGAGCTTACCTGGGAAGAGCTATGGGATTTGGTTACATCCAGTAAGAACCTGAGGAATAGCCATTGATAAGTAATGTTTTGCTATACAGTTTACATGGTGCAAGATCCAATTAGGATATATTTTGATGGATTTAAATACCCAGTTCATTCTTTTTTTTTCCATTTGAAAATATAATTTGAAAGCATAGAATATGTCTATAATACTCCTATCCTAAAAAATTACTTAAACTTTGTGCTATTTTTCTTTGTAACTAGTTTTCCTTGCTCAACAAAAATAGGTAATTTCACCATTAAAATACTCTGCTTTTATTTTCCTAATGTCCACTGTCTCTGAAGTCATTAGGTGAATTAAACTTCTTTTGCATGTCTTGTTTTCTTTATGTAAAAAATAAAATATACAAGTATTTTCATGTAGCTGTTAATAAAAGAAGTTAATTTAATCCTTTGCGGTACTGATTTCACAATGTTTCTTTTCTATAAACTGCTGTTGCTTGTTTTAATGAAATAACCTGTGAAATTTCCTGAAGTACTGTTATTTTTCTTTCTCTTCCTTTTTCTCACGTACTTTTAAATTTAGTTTGGAAGTTAGCAGCATCTTTATTTTGGTAGCTAACTGTTAAGGTTCTTATCCTTAAAAAAGTTTTCTTACACAGAAATTAAAAATCCAGACTATATTTATGGCTTTAGACTTGCATTTAAGTTAGGAAGCAGTATCTATTGCTGGGACTTACCTGGTGGCTCAGACAGTAAAGAATCTGCCCGTAATGCAGGTGACCTGGATTCAATCCCTGGGTTGGGAAGATCCCTTAGTGAAGGAAATGGCAACACACTCCAGTATACTTGTCTGGAGAATTCCGTGGACAGAGGGGCCTGGAGGGCTATGGTTTATGGGGTCTCAAAGAGTTTGACCTGACTGAGCAGCTAACACACACACACACATATCTATTGCTGATAGTAGAAGGAAGATCTTCACACAAGTAGCTGTCTTTGACTTTTCTTAGAAAGTGACCTTCTCCTGTTAAATGGCTATTATTTGGAGAGTCATGAGAAGAGATGGAAAGACACTGCATGGGGTTTATTAAAGAGGCTTCCTGATATTAAGTCTAAGAAATTTATATCAATATTTCAGATGTTGGTTTGAAAATCTGATCAGAGATCAATGTAATTGCAATCCTTGCACCATCTAGACCCCTCCACTGGTTCTGTGACTCCTTCTGGCAGGCCAGGTGGCTCCACTTTCTGGACCATTCCTCTTCAGTTTTAACTGAAGCTGTATGCTGTCTTATGTAGCTACAGAATAGCATCTGGCTTCCTCAGTGGCTCAGTGGATAGAGAATCCTCCTGCAGCGCAAGAGACACAGGAAGCACACGTTCGATCCGCGGGATGGGAAGATGCCCTGGAGAAGAGAACAGCAAGCCACTCCAGTATTCTTGCCTGGAAAATTGCTTGGATAAAGGAGCCTGGTAGGCTATAGTCCAAAGGGTCACAAAGAGTCAAACATGACTGAGCGACTAAACACATATAATAAACAGCATCTATGCACTGAATATCATGTGTGTAAACATATGCCACCACATGAGCAAACTGAAAAGCAGTTGACTTTGCCAATTGCCAATGCTTTAATTTATATTATAACACTGTTTGCTTTAAGCATTTTTAAAATTTTCTTGCAGTCTTTGGACTGTAGTCAAATTCTCAGTGGAAACGATGCAAATATATTCAACTGAATTTCTATGCAAGTTAAATTTCCACTCTTGGAAAAGTTAAAATAGCCATTGCTTTTGGGCAGTCGTTTTCTCTTGATGGTTTTATAATTTAGGCTTTAAATTCTGCTTTAGTGATCACAACAAAATGTAGTTTGACATTTGAACAATGACAGCATATTAGTTTTTTTTTTTTTATTTTTTGGCTGCACCACACAGCTTGTGGGAATTCCCCGAGCAGAGATCAAACCTATGTCCCGGCCATCAGAGTATGGAGTTCTAACCACTGGACCACCAGGGAATTCCCCAGCATATTTGTTATTTTAAAGAACATAGGCTTAGGATGAAGGGTAAGTATGAAACAAGAGCATTGGAGATTTAGATTTTCTGGTCACCAGGAAATAGATATTTTTTTCCCCCATCAAGCATGATGATGGGGAGAAATTTTGGAAGCCCAGATCAGAGAATCATGAAATTTCTGAGGTATAGAGAATCTTTAATTCTAATATGATCTAATACAACTTTCCTATTTTTATAAAGATGAAAACAGAAGAAGGAGGTGATTTGTCTGAAGGTGTTTAGCTTTTAGTGGTAGAGATAGAGCCAGGGTTGAACTCAGGCCTCCAGATTCAATGTTCTGCTTATTAGCCAACAAATCATATAAGTGGCTGCTGCTGCTAAATCACTTCAGTCGTGTCCGATTCTGTGTGACCCCATAGACAGCAGCCCACCAGGCTCCCCCATCTCTGGGATTCTCCAGGCAAGAACACTGGAGTGGGTTGCCATTTCCTTCTCCAATGCATGAAAGTGAAAAGTGAAAGTGAAGTCACTCAGTCGTGTCCGACTCTTAGCAACCCCATGGACTGCAGCCTACCAGGCTCCTCCGTCCATGGGATTTTCCAGGCAAGAGTACTGGAGTGGGGTGCCATTGCCTTCTCCCATGTAAGTGGAGGTAGGGGGAATAAGGAGGGCTGGGCAGGATTTTGAAAGCAATTACCATTGAGTTTTCTTTGCTGAGTCCAGCCTTTTTGGAACTCACAACTCTGAACCAAAGGGAGCTAACTAAGCAGTTATCAGGGGGAAATGCAGAAGAGATTTGCCTTGCTATGTTTCACACCCTGAAGCCTGCCTGCATGAGATTTGGAATTGAATCCCAAAATAATCCCAGTTTTGACTTAGATGCCTCAATCGTTAGGCTTAGATGCCTCAATTGTTTAAAAAAAAAGGGCTAGCCTAAATCAGTGATTTGAAGCTTCACCATGCATCAGCTGGAGGATATGTTCAAAAGTAGTTGTGTAGGCTCAGTTCCCAAGCTTCTGATTCTATAGGTCCAGGTGAGGCACAAGGATTTGCCTTTCTGATAGGTTTGCAGGTTGTCTGAGAACCACATTTTGAAAACTAGTGGCTTAGAGATAATTTTAAAGGTCCTTTCCTGCACAAAAGCATTCTTTTTTTTTAAAAAAAATCAACTTTATTGAGGTATAATTTATATGCGGTAGAATGCATGAATCTAAGGAAATAGTGAGCTGTGACAAATGTATTCATGCATGTAATCACCACCAAAGGCAAGGTGTTAAGATTTTTCCATCAAGGCAAAAAGCCCCCCAATGCCCTGCTGAAGTCAGTGTCATTTTCTTTTTTCTTCTTTTTAACCAGTTTTTACATTGAAGAGTAGTTAGTTTATAATGTTGTATTGCTTTCAAGTGTACAGCAAAGTGATTCAGTTTTATATATACATATATATATATTTTTGGGATCTTTTCCATTATGGATCCTGCATGAAAAATTCTTAACCTTCTTACCTTAACTTTCTCAACAAACAAAAGTTTATACATTCATGGCACTTGGAAAGCAAGGGCAGGGAGAGATTTTATTCATATGAGAAGTTAAGTTTTGTGAGGTCTTCAAATGAAAGATTCAAGTTATATTCAGTATGATTTGAATATGGTATTATTTTGAAAGTCACAAATGTTGCAGGAAAAGGAGTGTGAGATGTTTAATGTAACTAGCAAAAGAAAATTGTGGAAGGACTGACTGTATTATAGGTACTGGGCACGCGCTTCTCAGTGGTGCCTGCCCAAGGAAGCCGAGCGCATAACCAAGCTTATTTATTTAAATTGGAGTCAGTGGGAGTTCCCGACAAGGAAAAACAGTTATAAGATCAAAGCATGAAATGAAAAACCAGGAAATAAGAATTTTATGTAACTTCTACTAAAGAATTCTGAGGGTAAGAATTTTCAGTTACATTTTATTGATTTTTTTTCAGAGTTAAAAGAGCATGAAGTCATGGTTTTAATCCCACTTCACTTATTTCTCAACTTTTAGTACAAATACAGTTGGTTGTTCTACTGAGTTTGGCAGTTCTTTAATCATAACAAAGAGAAATGGGGAAGTCCAAATGTGTACTAAGTTTTTGTGCCTATTACAAATTGCAGCATCTTCTTGCAGGAATATATGTTGGCTGAGGTTGCTTTGCTGAGGTTTTAGATCTTACGTTTCGTACCATATGTAATGTAATTGCTAAACGGACACACTGTTTAAACACTGTCTTAGGCTAGCTTTTAAAATATTCCCAAGAGTTGGAACATGTCTTTTAAAAGGTAAAAGTTGCACTTGTAGGTGTAAAAATACACCCCCAGTATAAAATAATTTATTATGTCTTTAAAAACAACCTCAAGTCTGATGTAAGCCACTTAAAAAGAGGTGACTTGGTTTTTCTGGTAAAGGTCGAATACACTGTTGATCTGCTTTTGTCCTAATGAGATATGACCCTTATAAAATACAAATGCAAAGGAAAGAAAGAAAACGAACCCATACTTCTCAGTTGGCTTTCTGTTGGCTGTATAACAGGCAGCGTTTTACTTGGTTTTCACAGACTCGGCAGGGAGGAAGTTGTGTGAGAAAGGGTGTTGTGTTGAAAAGCAGCCTGATTGATCCTTTAAGAGACCATCTGGGAAACCTGCAGAAGCTGGTGGGCCTCCCGAACACCAAGTGCGGGGCAGCACAGCCCCACATAGCACAGAGAACTCTGCGATGGTGACCGGCTCAACCAGGGCTCCGGAATTCAAGAATTTCTTCCTTCCTTCCTTCCTTCCTTTTCTCTATTTTTTGGCTGCACTGCGAAGCATGTGGGATCTTCGTTTCCTGACTAGGAATTGAACCTGTGCCCCTTAGAGTGGAAGCGTGGAGTCTCAACCACTGGACCACCAGGGAAGTTCCCTTCCCACCCCCACCCCCAATCTGGGTGATTTGTGACACTATCTGTGATTTTGTTTCAGAAGTAAATATATCAGTTTAAAAATGAGGTTCACTATGGTTATTTTTTGGAAGTCAGATAATAACAAATGCTGGCTAGGATGTAGAGAAATTGGAACCCACATAGTTTGTTGAAGGGATGCAAAGTGATGCAGGCACTTTGGAAAACAGTCTGGCACTTCCGGAAGTGCTTAAACACGGAATTCCTGTGTGACGGGGGAGCTCCACTCCTCTCTCTCTCTCCCTCCCCCTTCTTCCCGTATTCTTTCGAACTCTCCACCCTGGAGTGTAAGCTCCATAACAGTCCAAGCCTGCTCTGTCTCTAACATCTGGGACAGAGTTTGGCACATGGCAGGAACTCAATGTTATTTTTAATAGAGCAAACCAGTAGGAAATAGGCATACAGTAAAGTTATTAAGAGCACAGCCTCTGGAGTTACCCTTCATCACTGTGAATTCAGGCCCAACTCTTCCCGTGGGACCTTGAGTTTATTACTCAGCCTCTTGGAGCCTCAGTTTCCTCAGCTGTGAAATGGGATAATAACAGCACATAAGATTTTTGACTGACAAGCCCTCAAGAAAATGTATTAAGAATAAATAAGATTAATTTTAAAACTGACTAAAGAAATTCATTTAATAAAAAGTTATTAAGAACTGATTGCATAACACTTTGTGCCATATAAAATGAGCATCATCTCCATAGATGAATAAGATGTGGTCTCTGGCTTCAAGATCATGAGGAAGTGTCACCCTAGTTAAAAAGAGATCCCTAAAAACCAAGAAAGAGACATAGGCTTGAGGAGAATATGTAAAGAGAATGTATAACCTTAGCCAAACACTTTAGCCTAACTTTCTTCCCAGTCTTTGGCATTAAGGAGAGTCGTTTTGAATTGAATTTGTTTCTCCAAAATATTGTATATGGAGACATTAATTCCTATTTGGCCATCATGAGAAATTTAATTTTATGCCTGACCTATTTGCTTCAGTTAAAAACAATGAAGGGAATTCCCTGGTGGTCCAGTGGTTAGGACTCAGTACTTTGATTGCCAAGGGCTGAGGTTCATTCCCTGGTCAGGGAATTAAGATCCCACAAGCCTCATAGTAAGGCCAAGGAAAAAAAAAAAAAAATGAAAATAAGTACACTGAGCGCAGCATAAATTCCAAAATAGAGCTTTGTTTTCCTCTTCTTTAAAGTGTGTTCAGAGGGAGTGTTTTCCCCTGCCCCTGATGATAGCTTGGGCAGGTGCTTTGGCTCTGGGGCTCACTTATAGACCCTTTTAGTTCTGTTAGCTGTGATCATAGTAGCAGGTTGTGCCTTTCTTGATCTAAAGTTCCCCTTATTCCAGAGTTCCAGAAGATATGAAAGAATTCACATTTCAGAAATGCGATACTTTATGGGAAAACAAAATAGAGATAGGAGACTGGGCCATAAGCCAATCGATTCTTTCCTCAGATTTACCGACTCTAGCTAATAACAATCAAACTTGGAACATTAACCAGCACAAAGCACCCAAAACTTCTGCAGCTGTTGTAAGATCACTTATAGTTGGGGACTTCGCTGGTGGTCCAGGGGCTAAGACTCCACATTCCCAATGCAGGAGGCCCAGCTTTGATCCCTGGTCAGGGAACTAGATCCTACAAGACGAAACAAAGAAAAAGGAAATTCCACGTGCTGCGATGAAGACTGAAGATCCTGTGTGCCGCAACCAGGACCTGGCGCAGCCAAGTAAATAAATATATGCACATTTTAAAACAGATCCCCTGTAGTTGGAGAGCTATAGTTGGGACAGTTTGCAAAGTTTCTCAGAAGATTAAGATGCTCTACAGACACTTCCAAAACATGGAGGCAAATGGAATTATTGCCAGGTCTGTTAGTTTGGGTGCTTTCAACCTGGCTGTTTAAATACCAGGAGATGTCTCGATGACATCCTTAAAAGAGAAGAGAATCCTGGGGAGAAGAGAGTGGCAGCTGCAAGGTGGCACATTCTTATTCTTAGCAGACTGACATTAGGAACTTTTTGTAAAAGAATCATGGGTGGGTTTTTAACCAACACAGTTTTTCAAGAGTGCATTGTTGGAAATAGCTAAAGTAAAAGTCGTTATTGTTAAGAACATTACTACAAGCATACGATGTCTACCTAATGGTTTACGGTTGTCACTATCATACCTAAAAAATATTATATGTATATATGGGATGTGAGTCTCTTTTTCTAGTCCTAATTCTTGGTGAAGGCGCCAAGTATCAACAATCTGCTTTCTGTTTAAATAGTGGAGGCATTTTCACCACTGTTCAGTTAATACTGGAATGCCAGTGTTTGCTGTCTCTATAGCAGAGGCTCAGCATGGCTTCTCTGTATAAAGCAAAACTAATTCTTTACAGAGCAGACAAAGATCTGATTAGTAACAATCTTTGTGTGATGAAAATTCATGTAGTCTGTACAGTCCCTTGTGCCTATTTTTACATTTAATTAAAGAATACACTAAATTAAAATGTTTTTGGTGGCATCTTATACATGTTAAATTAATAATAATGAGTACAGGGACTTCCCTGATAGCTCAGTTGGTAAAGAATCTGCCTGCAATGCAGGGGACCTCAGTTCAGTTCCTGGGTTGGGAAGATCCCCTGGAGAAGGGATAGGCTACCCACTCCAGTATTCTTGGGCTTCCCTTGTGGCTCAGCTGGTAAAGAATCAGCTTGCAATATAGGAGACCTGGGTTCCATCCCTGGGTTGGGAAGATCCCCTGGAGAAGGGAAAGGCTACCCACTCCAGTATTCTGGCCTGGAGAATTCCATGGACTGTGTAGTCCATGGGGTCACAAAGAGTCAGACACGACTGAGTCACTTTCAAGGGACCATTTCTTGTCATATACTGTAGCTAGGAGCTTTCTTTCTCTCCTTTTCTAAGATTTTAAATAAATTCAATTTACTCTATAACAAAATAGATCCTAGTAGTTTCCCCCCTTTCTGGTTCTCCAGTCACACGTTCAGAGCCTCTTCTGGCTTCACACTCCAGAGCTATGAATGCCGGTCTCTGGGGTCCTCGTATGATCCCAGGAGGTACAGACCTGAATAGCTGCAATGGGAAAAAACTGGAGAAACTTTTACTAAAGCTGTTTGGTATAGTTAGTCATTTCTCAGTTTCCCAAACCCCTATCCTCCCTGCTACCAGGATACAGGTTGTACAGGCCTAGCTCTGCTCATGATCACTTCTTGCCAATGTGCCTGAATCTCTCTGGCCCCTGTAAGCATTCTGAGTCTCAGGTTTGCTTTCCCATAAACTCTCACATTATGTTCAAGGTTTGTACCTGACTCGATCACAAAAATCTCAGCTTCTGCTTTGCTTGTATGTGTCTCAGGTGTGTCCTACTCTTTGCGACCGCATGGACTGAAGCCCACCAGGCTCCTCGGTCCATGGGGTTCTCTAGGCAAGAGTACTGGAGCAGGTTGCCATTTCCTACTCCAGGGGACATTCCAGACCCAGGGATCAAACCTGTGTCTGTTACAATCTTTGCTGTGATCTAAATGCCGTAGTTAGTAAAGTGAGTCCACCATACCTGCTAATGGTATCAGGGAATGTGTGGCTGGGGAAGGAATTTAGTATTTAAAAACTAAAAACAAATTGACGAATAGACACTATAAAACAAGTCAAAACCCTCTCATTTCACTGATGAGCTTCTTAATATAGGATTTAGTGCTTAAAAAATTTTCATGATTATTGCTAAATCTGTTCAGCAGATTTTGATCACATATTGTAATTAAGCACTGTTTGCTCTCCTCTTTTTTTTTTTTAACCTAAAACTTTAATGAAAACATAAGCTTTTTGTTCTGCAGCTTCCTAGTGCATTGCTAAATGGGAAAAGGCCACAGGGTCTCCTTATATCACAATTACAGTATCCGCGGCTGTTTGACCCTGGTACTATATTGTAATACTTCTGAAATCAGGGCTAGATTTTATTTATTTTTGCATTTCTCCTTGGCTTTTAACATGTTTAATACATTATTAGGGGGAGAATATTTCTCATCACTGTTTTTTTTTTCTTCCCGGAAGATGATTTACAAAAAGTAGTAAGGTCATTGTAAGTATATACCTCCTAAAAGAGATAAAATTTATTTTGCACCAATTAGTCATTTATTTCAATAGCATGAAAAATTGCAAAACAAATAAAGAACATAAAATCAGGACAGTCTCTCCAAATTCTTTTATAGCTGAAAAATCACACAAGGACCTTTTGTCTGAATGTTTTAGTTTGCTGCTACCATTAAAAGAACTCTTAAATCGCTACCGGAGACACAGTTATTGTGGGCAAGTCCTCAGGACTTGCCAACCTTTTCTCTTCTTCAGACTAAAGCAGGTCAATAAAAGGGAGAGATGGAAGGCACAGAGAATAAGGGGGCGCACGTGCGCGTGCGCGCGCACACACACACACACACACACACACACACGGCTGCCTCTGTGACCACCCTGCAGGCTCATTTGGTGTTTTATGGCCTTCATTGTCTTGCTCAGGACCGGGACTGATGAGCACACCACATGGTGACCTGTGAACACCCAGATGCAGCTGAGCTCTATTGTCAAAGAAAACAACACGGGTGAGCTCGCATTTGCCCAGCAAGAGACACAATCACCGCAGAGACACATGGTAAGCAAGCAGTGATGGTTAGCATTTTGTATAAATTACTATAATAATTATTTTTTTTAATTAAAAAAAGCAGAGGTTTTTAATTGTTTCTTTGGTGTATTTGTAATCAGTCCAGAATGTTCTCCTTAAAACCTGCCATTCCTTTTTGTCATCATCAGCACCAACTCCAACAGCATTTACTCACAGTGTACTTGGGACCCCTTGCCTTCTACAGCATCCCTTCTGTCTCCCCCAGCCAATATCCTGCCTGCGCACTTCGACCCTCCCCCAGCCTCCTCCATCCTGCTGCACTACACGTTACTAGGGGGGCCCTTACACCACACCTCCTGACCCCGAAACCAACGGGGGAGCACGAGTCCTGTGGACTCTATGGTGGTGAGCCAGAAGATAATAAACCATCATAAAAGGGTGAGTAAGAAAGTAACAATCTGATATAATAGGGGAGGAAGCCGAAGTTCAAGGACAGTCATATAGGAATAAGAGGGCCCATTGAGATTGAAGCCTGGCTTCCCAGAATCCTTGAATCCCCAGAATCCTTGCAAGCACCTTATTAACCCTCTGCTCAACACCATCCCTATCCAGACCCAAAGCCACAGACTTCTCACCCGGCTCTCATCAGGACTCACAGAGTATCTCTGATATCCCCACACTGCCTGCCTAGTGTGAATATTCTACATGGATTGAATTTAAGGAGGTTAATGACAGTGGGTTGGCCAAAAAGTTTGTCCATTTCCCCCTAGAATGTTATGGAAAAACCCAAACAACCTTTTTGGGCCAATGTAGTAATAACATGTCAACTGGGTCTGGAATTATAAAAACAGTGTTTTCAGATAAGCATAACTGTTGTTCCCATTTAAAAATGATTTAAAAAATGTCAACTTTATTGAGGTATAATAGACATATAAAATTGTAAGATATTTAAACCATACATCTCAATAATTTGATATACTTTTATATATTGTGAGGGCTTCCCAGGTGGCTCAGTGGTAAAGAATCCGCCTACCAGTGCAGGAGGTGCGGAGTGAATCCCTGAGTTGGAAAGAGCCCCTGGAGAAGGAAGTGTCAACTCATTCCAGTATTCCTGCCTGGGAAATCCCATGGACAGAGAAACCTGGTGGGCTATGGGCCATGGAGTCGCAGAGTCAGACACGACTTAGTGATTCAACGGCAACACAATATTGTGAAAGGATTCCCCCATTTGGTCAATTAACAAGTTTATCACTTTACATATTTATCTTTCTTTTTCCTCCATGAGAACATTTAAGTTCTACTGCCTTGGTTGTTGTTGTTTAGTAGACCCCGTGGACTGCAGCAGGCCAGGCTTCCCTGTCCACTATCACCCAGGGTTTGGTCAAATTCATGTCCATTGGGTCAGAGATGCCATCCAATCATCTCATCCTCTGTTGCCCTCTTCTCCTCCTGCCCTCAATCTTTCCCAGCATCATGGTCTTTTCCAATGAGTCAGCTCTTTGCCAAAGATGTGGCTAAAGTATTGGAGCTTGAGCTTCAGCATCAGTCCTTCCAATGAACATTCAGGACTGATTTCCTTTAGGATTGACTGGTTTGATCTCTTTGCTGTCTAAGGGACTCTCAATAGTCTTCTCCAGCACCACAGTTTGAAACTGTCTTTGGAGCTCAGCCTTCTCTATGGTCCAACTCTCACATCCGTATATGACTCCTGGAAAAACTATAGCTTTGAAGAGATGTACCTTTGTCGGCAAAGCAATGTCTCTGCTTTTGTATGAGCAAGCTCTGGGAGTTGGTGATGGACAGGAAAGCCTGGTATGCTGCAGCCCACGGGGTCGCAAAGAGTCTGTCATGACTGAGTGACTGAACTGAACTGAAGCCTTGTCATAGCTTTTCTTCCAAGGAGCCGAGCGTCTTTAATTTCATGGCTGCAATCACTGTCTGCAGTGATTTTGGATCCCAAGAAAATAAAGTCTACTCTCTTAAGAAATTTCAATTATACATATTTTTAAACAATTCATTTGAGACTCAGAGAGGAACCGTCCTGTAGCTAACTGGTGGTTGAGCCAGACCCTGGCTCATGAAGTGGGGGGCTTAGAAGAGATGCTGTGAGGCGCTGGGAAAGAAAAGGGAAGGTTGAGACCTGAGAAGGAAATTCCTGTCTTCCCCCCTCCCCTTTTGTTGCCCTGGCCTCAGTTCATTTTCATCTCTGTGCAGTCAGTGAAGAACCGTCACAAAGGGAAACTGGGCCCTTAAAGGCGGGCCCACTTTTTCATCTCAGCAAGGATTATTAACTGCAATTTTGAAAACATGAAAAAAAGACTACCCTATTTTTGGAGATTGTTTCCTACAGTTTTCATTTGAATCATGTTATCACATTCTGTTTATCCTTCTGAATTTGAAGGAACCGTAAAAATGCTCAACTGTGCTGACATCTGGCCTGTTGCATCTATGAGTCATCTTAGGAAGCCTTCTTCCATGTATAAAACATTCTACCATAGCTTATTAAATATTGAACTGCTTCCCTGCTAATCCTACTCTTTTCTAATTCTAAAATAAGAAAAAAAAGTTCATTTAATTTTTAAATGAGATTTTAAAAAATCTGTTGCTTTTAGATAGCAAAATATTCTCAGCCCACTCTTCACAGCTGGGGAATAGTTGCTCTTACAGACTTTTCTCTTGCTTTTTACGCTTGCCTGCTGAATTTCATGTTCAGATCATTGTTCTATAAGTTGAGAGAGGTTTATGTTACTTATAAGGTACTAGCAGGTCTCTAAATGACCAAATCAGTGGTTCTCAAACTCTTTAGTCTTGGGATCTTTTTACGTGTTTTTTTATGGGATGTAACTACGAATTAAAAAATAAGTTTATTAATATGTTTATTTATTTATTTGGCTATGCTAGGTCTTATTTGCAGCACACAGAATCTTCACTCTTTGTTGTGGCATGTGGAATCTATTTTCCCAACCAGGGATTGAACCCAGGCTCCCTGCATTGGGGGCAAGGAATTTTAGCCACTGGACCACCAGGGAAGTCAGGAAGATCACCAATGTTTACCCATAATGGAAATTAAAACTGAGAAAATTGTGATATATTTATTTATAATTCATTTAAAGTAGCGATGATAATGTTAACTGAAGCAACATTATTTTTAATAAAGAAAAATATACCAGACCAAAAGAATTTGTGAGAACAGCACTGTTTTACATTCTGGCAAATGACTTCACTATCTGCTTTAAAAGAAGGCAGTTGATACTGTAAAGCAATTATCCTTCAATTAAAAATAAATAAATTTAAAAAAGAAGACAGTTGAATTCTCATATCTGCTTCTGCTTCGATTTGTTGCAATATCACACATCATGTAGCCTCTGGAAAATTCTACTGCAAAAAGCCCAAATAACTTTGTTTTATTATGAAAGTGGTTTGATTTTCTGAAATACCAGGAGGGTCTTGGGACCATGATAGCCTCCAAACCACACTTTGATAACAGCTACGCTCAGCCACCATGATAAGGCTTAGACGAACCTAAGAGGCTATTTCTAATAGGTATAGTCATCTGTAAAAAAACCCTCCAAAATGTTAGCTATCCACAGATGTGCTTGTAGGGTGCCTTTCCATGACTGCATTTGAGCATTTCCTTTTTTTTTTTTTTGGTGAATTTCATCATTTACATGCTATCAGAAGATCCTAATGCTTGGCAGTATTTAACATAATACAATGGTTAAGAAAAATTGCTTTACAAGGTGCAGAGCACTGTGTGCTCCCCTTTGTGTTAAAAATAAAGAGTGAGGAAGAGATACTTGTATAGACTTTCTAGAAGAATATATAAAAAGCTAGGAATAGTGGTTCTTTTTGGTGTGATGACCAGGGAACAAAATCTTGGAGTAGAAAAGAATGATTACCTCCCACTTACGGACTTCCCAGGTGGCACAGTGGTAAAGAATCCACCTGCCAATATAGGAGACACAGGTTCAATCCCTAGGTCAGGAAAATCCCCTGGAGTAGGAAATGGTGACATGCTCCAATATTCTTGCTAGGGGAATTCCATGGGCAGAGCAGCCTGGCCGGCTACAGTCCATGTGGTTTCAAAGAGTTGAACATGACTGAGTGTGTGTGCACGTGCACACACACACACACACACACACCCCTCCCATTTATGGTTCATGATTTATTTTTTATTAAAATTATTTTTGTCCATGCCATGTGGCATGGGGGGATCTTTGTTCCCTGACCAGGGATTGAATCTTTGCCCCTGCAGTGAAAGCACAGAGTCTTTTTACCACTGGCCCGCCAGGGAAGTCCCCACCATTTTTTAACCAGTTGCATGTAATAGTTTCTCAATTAAAAGATGTAGCTAATAATAAAAGGAAAAAACAACAAAACCTTTATAATCAGAAAGATTTAATTTAGAACCTTCAGTTCAGTCACTCAGTCATGTCCCACTATTTGCGACCCCATGGACTGCAGCACGCCTTCACCAACTCCCAGAGCTTGCCCAAACTCATGTTCATAGAGTCAGTGATGCCACCCAACCATCTTATCCTCTGTCATCCCCTTCTCCTCCTGCCTTCAATCTTTCCCAGCATCAGGGTCGTTTCCAATGAGTCAGTTCTTTGCAACAGGTGGCCAAAATATTGGATTTTCAGCTTCAGCATCAGTCCTTCCAATGAATATTCAGGACTGATTTCCTTTAGGATTGACTGTTTTGATCTCCTTTAACTTAGAACCTTAGTCTGCCATTTATTACCCACACAAAGTATGAAAGTGAAAGTGTTAGTCGCTCAGCCACATCCAACTCTTAGAGCTCAGCCACATCCGACTCTTTGAGACCCCATGGACAGTAGCTCACCAGGCTCCTCTGTCTATGGGATTTTCCAAGCAAGAATACTGGAGTAGGTTGCCATCATCTCCTTCTCCAGGGGATCTTCCTAATCCAGGGATCAAACCTTGATCTCCTGTATTACAGGCAGATTCTTCACTGTCTGAGCTACCAGGAAGCCCACACAACTTAGACCTAATTACTTGACCTGTTTCTTACCAAGCTTCTTAACCTGTAAGTTGAAGTTACTGCTAGTATCTACCTCATAAGACTACTGTGAATATTAACTGAGAAAGTAAAAATAATATCTTATTCTTGGCCCGTTGAAGCATATGTTTTACATATTGCTAATCATAATCATCATCACTTTATGAATCAAAGGCTTATTTGGGGAAAGTTGCTAATCATTCTTTAATTTTTCTTTTATTGGGTGATTCTGAAGTTTCATTAGACAATATGATAATGTAATTGCAATCATGATCAGCTCATTGAAGGCTTGTTAAAAAGTCTAGATTGGGCTTCCTTGGTGGCTCAGTGGTAAAGAATCTGCCTGTCAATGTGGGAAGCTAGGGTTCGATCCCAGGTCCAAGAAAATCCCACGTGCTGCAGAGCGGCTAAGCCTGAGTGTCACACCTATTGAATCTGTGCTCTGGAGCTCTTGAACTGCCACTACTGAGCCCATGAGCCCTGGATCCCATGCTCCACAATAAGAGAAGCCCTCACACCGCAGCTAGAAAGTAGCCCCACTCACTGTAACTAGAGAAAAGCCTAGCAGCAACAAAGACCCAGCATGGACAAAAACATAAACAAATAAATAAAAAATTATTTTTAAAATTCTAGATTATTCTATCAATTATGACTACATCTTCTTATCTTTATGCTTAATATTGTTCATGCATAACCATACATCTTATGTTTCACTCCTGTCCTTGGTCACACTTAAGCTGGGCCTGGCTTTTCAGTCCAGGGTTGCTTAACTCTGAGGCAGAATCTCTAGCTCTCAGGCAAGCAGTCTGAACTTGCCTTTTGCCTGTGCTATGCTTGAATGTGCTTCATTCTGCCCTGTCATTCCTGTATGAAGCCATCTATTTTTAGTAAACTTTTAATTTCCTGATTATTCTGCTCAACTAGGCTAAGTTTGTAAGTTCCCGCTCCTCTGATTTTGATTTGGTATATGCTTTTTTTTTTAAATTTATGTATTTATTGGGCTGCGTTGGGTCTTAGTTGCAGCATGTAGAATCTTCGTTGTGATGCACAAACTCTCCAGCTATGGTGAGCAGGCTCAGTAGTTGCAGTGCCCAAGCTTAGTTGTTCCGCAGCATGTGGGATCTTAGTTCCCTAACCAGGGGTCGAACTTGCCTCCTTGCATTGCAAGGTGGACTCTTAACCACTGGACCACCAGGGAAGTCCCTCTGGGTATGTTCATTCCGGTACTGCATTGGTGCATTCTTACTTAACCTAATATCTATACGATTATTCTCTGCATTCCTCACATCCCGTGTTTCTGGGTTGGCTCCTTGGTGGTCACTTCACAAGTGCCTGAGCTTCATCTGCTAGTTCTTGGTGCCTAACAAATCTGAACGTGCCTATCTCAATAATGCACAGATTTATGTGAGAAGCAGATTCCTGATACAAGTGAACTACATGATGTCCCCTAGCAGAGTTGGCTTTGGTTGAGACAGCACCCTAAATAGGGTGCTGCTTATTAGAGTTTGCCAGAATCTTGGTAGTAACTGCTGTGAGTTCACCCAGTCCAGATACACGTATAAAATCATAGCTATGAAATTACTGGCAAGACAGAAGGATCTATTGAGTAGGAAATGAGAAATATATACTTTTCCTATAGACCTTTCTTAAATTCTTATGGATTTAATTAATGGGTTCAGATATCGATCTTTAGGTCCTTTTCAATAAGGAGGTGGTGGTAAGCTTAAGGAGTACAGCTAAGAAAATAGCCTTTATTTTAGTCTAGTTCAGTTTCTCAGCCTGAGCACCACTGACATTTTGAGTGGATAACTAATTCAGTGTTGCCGGGCCCCGTTCTGTGCATTGTCAGGTGTTCAGCAGCTCCCTTGGTCCAACTTGCCAGGTGCCATGGCACCCCTTAGCCACGATGATCACAAATATCTCCGGGTTTTACCAAATGTCCTCTGGGGGTGAAAATCACCTCCTGTTGAAGACTGCTGGTCTTGTCATTGTAAATTTATAACAGTTTAGTCTAACTTAATTTTCAGCAAAATGGGTGCAATAATATTGAACTTAATTTCCTTCTTCAATTTTTTCATTTTGTGAAAATATTTTATTATTGTTATTTTTTTGTTTTCATTCTTTCATTTTTTNTCTTCCTGGCGTATGTCTCCGTCTCTCTGTGTCTTCTTACCTTAAAAGGACGACAGTCATATTGAATTAGAGCCCGCCCTAATGACCTCATCTAAACTTGATGACATCTGCAAAGACCCAATTCCCAAGTAAAGTCACATTCAAGGTGCCAAGGGTTAGGACTTCAATGTATCTTTTAGGCAGACACGTTTCAACCCATAACAGATCCTATTTAGCCTAAGTGCTTCTATTATGGTTTCTGCCTTTGTCCATTGCTCTTAAATTATATATAATAATTAATATTGAGAACAGAATTATTATTTGAATCTAGCTTTATGGTTAGATCCCTTGAAAAGAAAGAGCTGAAATCTAACTGCTTGGGGAATCTCTGAGGGTTGGCTTTGTTTCACTGTCATCTACAGGCTAATGCTGTGAGCGTGTGGATACCCAAACTTTATCTCCACTCCCTACACATAGCCCATCTTAAAATTTGATGGAGCTTGGGAAGATGGACTCGAGGAAGAGTTTTGCACAGGCACTGGCCGCAGACTTGGATCTATTGGGGCAGTATTATTTTCCTAAGGGCTTCCCTTGTGGCTCAGCTGGTAAAGAATCCGCCCGCAATGCGGGAGACCTGGGTTTGATCCTTGGGTTGGGAAGATCCCCTGGAAAAGGGAAAGGCTACCCACTCCAGTATTCTGGCTTGGAGAATTCCATGGAATGTATAGCCCATGGGGTCACAAAGAGTCGGATACAACTGAACGACTTTCATATATTTTCCTAAACTAAAAAGCTGTATAACAAAGTACCATTTGGATACGTTGGGTACTGGGTGGCTTAAACAGCACAAACTTATCGCCTCGTAGTTCTGGAGGCTGGGAGTCTGAATCAAGATGTTTGCAAAATTGGTTCCTTCTGAGGGTTGGGAGGCCCCTCCTCCTGGCTTGTAGATGGCCATCTTGTCCCTGGGTGTCTTTGCATCATCTCTGCTCTACTTGGGTTTGCTTCTGTACTCAAATTTCCTGTGTGTGTGTGTGTGTGTGTGTGTGTGTGTGTGTGTGTTTAAATAAGCGCACCAGTCGTATTAGAGTAGAGTCCAGTCTAAGGATGTTGTTTTGGTATTTCCCTGTGGTCTGGTAGCTAAGACTTGGTGCTTCCATGCAAGGGCATGGGCTCAGTCCCAGGTAAGGGAGCTAAGATCCTGCATGCCGCACAGCACAGCCAAACAAATAAAACAAACATGCAAATATCTAATGACATCATTTAAACTTATCTTTGTAAAGACCCAGTCTCTGAATGAGGGCACATTCTGTGGTAGTGGGGACTAAGACTCCCATCTTGCTTTTTGTTTGAAGGACGTGATTTGCCCTTACCAGACAGAAATCCTGGGATTCCATGGAGCATGGCCCAGAAGGGTCTATAGGATCCATGTGGCCGGACCTATACAGAGGAAGACCACAGGGGCCCAGTGGGTAATGTGCCTGTGAGCAACGCACTCTGTAATGCAGCATATGTAATTATAAAGTGAAGTCACTCACTCGTGTCCGACTCTTTGTGACCCCACAGACTATAGCCTACTAGGCTTCTCTGTCCATGGGATTTTCCAGGCAAGAGGCAAGAGTGCTGGGGTGGGTTGCCATTTCCTTCTGCAATATGTAATTATAAACTGTACCAAACTCTGCCCCACCTTTTCCTCTGGCCTTTGCCATTCCAGAGCAAGCTGGGTCTAGGAGCTCCTGCCAGCATCTACCTCCCTTGGCCGCCAGGTTCTCTCTGGCTAAAGGAGCCTGCTCTGTGCCAGGGAACTAACACTCCCTGGCGAGCAGCCCTCAGCCCATGACGAGGACGGCTGGGACACAGATACTGAAGTTCTTAGTTCTTTGGGAAGGATAATTCTGAGGGAAGGGTAATTATGTAGGTCAATATCACAGATTTCCCCTGCACCCCATTTTAAAATTTCATTGAAAGATATTTGTTTAATGTGAAAAAATAACATTGAATTGTCCTATATAGACATATTATTTCCTATGTATTTTATCTAGTTTGTTTCCTCCACATGAAAGAGCAGGCCCCAAGAATACAGAGATCTTTGGCTGGTTGGCTGCTGGGTGCCTAAGCCAACACAGGGCCTGGCACACGGGAGGCTGAGCAGTGCCATCTGGGAATGTGGATGATGGGGGAGAAAGACAGCACTCATGGGGTGCGGGAGGAAAGCGAGGAGGCCAAGTTTGGGTTACTTAAAAAAATATATATTATTGAAGGACAGTTGGTTTACAATGTGTTAGTTTCTACTGTAGAGCAAAGTGAATCAGCTCTACATATACACACATCCACTTTTTTTAAGACTCTTTTGCCATATAGGTCATTACAGAGTATTGAGTAGAGTTCCCTATGCTATGCAATGGGTCCTTGTTAATTATCTATTTTATGGCTGTGTGTGTGTGTGTGTGTGCCCGTACAGTTGTGTCCAGCTTTTTGCGACCCCATGGACACTAACCCGCCAGGTTCCTCTGTCCATGAGCTATGTAAAGATAGTAGTGTTCATACATCAGATTACTTGTGATGTTGCATTTTATCATCTTATTCTGTCTTTACCATTATTTTCCTTCCCCTTAATATTATGCTTATTTGAGAGCTGTTTCCACCTGGCTCATGATGTTTATTGGTGTCTGCATTTCCAAACTAATTGACCAACAGAGAGATGTGGTTGTCTCCTGACCAGACCCATCCAGGAACCACCCTGGTTACCTACACACCCCTCAGCTCACTCCCTCTTCTTCCCAACACAAGATCATAAAACGATTTTAGTTATTTCCTCTGGTACCAATAATTAATAGAGAATCAATTGTTATTTTTCTATTAAAGGAGAAATCTCATTATTTAGTTACTTTTTATGTAACTAATTGACTTGTGTGCTACCATTTTTCTCTGTTCATTCTCTTTCTCTTTATTTTCTAAGATTCTTTATTTCAAGATGTGTAAGACAGTTTGGTTTTAGCTCAAACAACTCATACAAGACCTGGCATTAAAGTTTTCTCCTGAAATGTTTATGTATTTTTTTTTTTCTCAAATAGAGTGTCTTTTATTCTATGAAGGAAAGTGTAGTAAGTCAACAGGTAGAGAAAATAAAACAGGAATATATGTTGGGTGAATGATAGGAGAGGAACATTAGTCAGGGTGGTAAGAGAAAGCTTCTGAAGAAACGACGTCTGGCTTAAGACCTGACTGATGAGAATGGAATGGCCATGCAAAGAGCTGGGGAAGAGTGATCCAGGCAGAGGAAACAGCAGGTGAAAAGGCCCCGAGGCAGGAGGCAGGTTGCTGTTTAGGAAGACAGGAAAAAGGACAGTATGACTGTAGTCCAGTGAACAAGGGTGACAGTGATATCAAAGGAGGAGGAGGAGGAGGAAGTAGAGGAGGAGAAGAGATTTTTGTTGTCTGAGATCACACAGCTCATCAGTTGCTCATTTAGCTCTGTGAATTTTGAATTCCAGCTCTGTGTCAGGTCTCATGGCAGGCTCCGGAGCAAGAGACTGACGTTTGTGCAGTGCTTTATGGTTTATGAAGCACCTTTAGCATTTAGTCATCAGGGTTGTCCTCTTATGATAGGTTCCTATTTGTCAATAAAGGCAGAGAGGTTCCACAGGTAATTAGTGACAGAGCCCAGTCACTCGTGTACTTGAACATACCAGTCCTCAGACTGCTAATCCATGTCTTTTTGCCAATACCAGATTACCTAAAAACCAATGACTATATGTTACTTATTTATCTTAAAGAGGATTTCTAGATACTTATATTTGCATTTTGCTGCTTTCTAAGTCGCTTTAGTCGTGTCTGACTCTTTGCAACCCTATGTACCGTAGCCCACCAGGCTCCTCTGTCCATGGGATTTTCCAGGCAAGAATACTGGAGTGGTGTTTATGTATTTTTGATATTGCCAAGCTTCCATAGTTTCCATTTCTGTTACATAATTCAGTCAGGAAATTGAATTAATCAGTATACAATTTCTCCAATTGCCTAACAGAAGACTAGTGTGATAATCCTGTCTATTACAGTAACATTTCAGGGAATGGGTTTTATTTCCTCTTAGAAAAGATTATTTAATTTTAAAAAATCTTTTTTTCATTTAATAAATTACTTAGAGCAGTAGGGCCTGGTGGTAGATACTCACCTCCTTCATGAATTAATGACAAGGTAAAGCACAGACTTTTTAAAGCTGTCTTAGACCTGAAGGGTAAAAATATAGCATAGTCATTTACTAAGCATTTCTTTTATGTCTACCGAGTATAAAAAAAAGTAAAATGGCACAATGAGTGCCATGGAAGAGCACAGAGAAATTGTACAACTTTAATAAAGAGTTAATTTAATAGAGAAAGATTTAGTTGGACACAAGTGGAAAATAATTAGATTGACTAGATGGGTCTTTAGATGCAAATAAGAAAGCTGTTGAAATGGAGAAAACCAATGGACCTATCTGAGTCTGCAGTAAACTCAGGAAAGCAGCTGCTTTGTAATTGTTGAAAATGAACACTGTACTATTTATTCTGGTTCTGAGAAGACTTACCACATTGTACTCGTGTTACAGCCCCTCTGCCTTTTCAAGTTATCAATAGAGTTAATCACATGACTTAGAGAACTCTTAGCCCATTCTCCCGCACTGGATTCTAGGGTGTGGTGTGCATGCATGTTACTATTCTGGTTTTCATTTGTTTCTTTATTAAACTCTCTTCTCATACTCATTTGCTGGTTAACATTATGTGGGAAGATTATAGAATTTATCTCCAGTTGAGCCTGTTCCTTTTGTCAACAGACAGACTTCACAGATATTATGCCTCTAAAATAAAAATTATCTGAACATTAGGAAGGTTATTCCATACTTAATATAAATACTGTTACCATTTAGCACTGTTGCTGATATTTATTTAGTCTGTGTGTGTGTGTGTGTGTTCTGTCTCTCAGTCGTGTCTGATTCTTTGAGACCCCATGGGCTGTACCTCGCCAGGCTCTTCTGTCCATGTAATTTTCCAGACAAGATTGCTGGAGTGGGTTGCCATGCCCTCCTCCAGGGGATCTTCCTGACCCAGGGATCGAACCCCTGTCTCCTGTGTCTGCTCCATTGGCGAGTGGATTCTTAGCACTGCACCACCTTCCCAAACTAAACTGGGAAGCCCACAGTTAAGTTTACTACTGATGAAACTGCAGCTGAAAACATTTTTTTTTTTAATCCTGCACTCTTCATTGGATAGAGATTATGACAAATTCATCAAATGAACTGTGCACTCAAGAAATATCTATTGAGGACCCACTCTGTGCCATGCACTGTTTTTCACTGTAAATGCACAGCACAAAATAGAAATTTTCTGCTTTCATGCACCTTAGATTCTGTTGAGAGGGGTTTGACAACGGGCAAACTAATAATGTTTGAGGTAGTGACATACTGTATATGTGAAAGAAGTCTATGTAGAAATGGTTCAAATATTCTGTATTTGTTATCTATTGCTACAGAGCTTAACCCTAAATTTAGCTGCTTAATTTAGAGGTTATCTTACCCACTTTCCATGAGTCAGGATCCAGGACTAGCTTAGGTAATGGTTCAGCACAGGGTCTCTCGTGAGGTCATGATAAAGATGCTGACCAAGGCTGGAGTTATCTGAAGGTGAATTGGGCTTGAAGAACTCCTTCCAAGGAAGCTTCCAGGGCTTGCAAATGGGTGCTGGTCTTTGACTGTGCTGCTGCTGCTGCTGCTAAGTCGCTTCAGTCGTGCCCGACTCTGTGCGACCCCATAGACGGTAGCCCACCAGGCTCCCCCGTCCCTGGGATTCTCCAGGCAAGAACACTGGAGTGGGTTGCCATTTCCTTCTCCAATGCATGAAAGTGAGAAGTGAAAGTGAAGTCTCTCAGTCGTGTCCGACTCTTATCGACCCCATGGACTGCAGCCCACCAGGTTCCTCCGTCCATGGGATTTTCCAGGCAAGAGTACTGGAGTGGGGTGCCATTGCTTTCTCCGGGTCTTTGACTGTAGGCCGCCTCAATTCCTGACCACGTGGACCCTCTGCAGGGCCTGGGGGTCGTTGCAAAACAGAAGCTGACTTCCCCTACTGAGACTGATCCAAGAGGAAGAGGCAGAAGCCACGTGTCCTTAAAGTGCCATGGTCTTAAAATAATACATTGTCACCTCTGCCATATTCTGTTAGAAGAGAGTCACTCACTCAAGGAGGGGGAATTAGTGTCTACCATTTAAAGGGGTAATATTAAGAATTTGTACATTTAAAAAAACC